>JBBMOE010000018.1:6956800-7326723 GCA_037975065.1 Chaetodon trifasciatus
GTGTTTGTCTTCCTAAGATGTGTATATTATATTAATATAATATAATACAACTAAGTGTATAAGCAAAGAATAACAGCAATAGCCAGAGCTATAAACTATATACCAGGTAAAAATATGTACAAGACAGATGTCAGCATTCCTCTTAACTCGAGGTCACTCAAAGTACGAATGTTGTTTTATTAACAGTTTGGATTATTATGAGGAGTTGATCACATGTACACAGATATTTTCAGCTGAAGTTACCGCTGGCCAAATTCTAAAAACCATGCTTGCTAGCAAAACAGAGACCGTCTAAAGCATTAATAATGCCATCCTATAACAGCCTTATCATGCTCATCATTTACGAATAAAATATATAGAACTAAACTTGCATACATAAAGTTGTATTGGATGTAATGTAATCAACTTCCTGTTTTGAACTTAAACACTTTCAATTTTTAAATTAAATTCGATTAATTGGATAATCATATGTCGCCTGAACTTGCATCAGTAATAACTCTTCAAATGTGAACTTATTAAAACTAACAAACAGGAACAGCGGAAATGTCTGGAATATGTGTTTATGGGATCCTGCAAAGTTTTTTATTGTTAATGGCTCAGATTTGATTTGTTCATGTAATAGTCTGAGTCCTGTTATGTACTTCATCTTATAGACAGCATTATCTCTCACATTACTCCATGCAGAGATTATAGTGGTCACTTCTTTAACAGCTTTTTTTTACAGCTTGAAGAAAGCTGTTAGTCACCGTGGTGTGTTCACTGACACGTATAGTTTGGGTAGATGTACATTATACATGCAGCTGTATAAACCTGATTCCAAAAAGGTTTGGATGCTGTAAAACAAATAAAACAATTACTAACCCCTGTATACATACGCTCAACAGACAACAAAGACAGTATATTTAATATTCGACACCTGTTTGGATCATTCCACAGGTATGCAGGTTGATTGGTAACAGGTGATAGTGTCATGATTGGGTATGAAAGGAGCATCCTGGAAAGGCTCAGTCGTTCACAAGCAAGGATGCAGTGAGGTTCACCACTTTGTGAACACATGACTGTATGAAGGATATTACTACATGAGTTAAGGGACAATTTGGTAAATGCAGTTTCTTTACCAATGATTGCATCCTGTTTTTGTTTACGTTTTGGGTTCAAAGTTGTACATATTCTCTCTTTCTTTTCTCTCTCCAGTCGTTCGAACCTCAACCTGAAAACAGACAACAGCGGCAGGATCAACTGCAAAGGCGGCCGGATCACGACAGCCATCATCAGCCTCCCGACGCCCCCGGCTTTGACCCCTGATGGCGATGGCCTCCACGGGCCCCCGCAGAGGAGGCCGCCCCCTCCCCCGGGACATCCTGCAACTCCCAGCATCCAGACCACAACAAGCTCAGCTGGCACCAACATCGTCAAAGTCTCTGCTCTGTGACTGTCTGGCTGATGGATGCAAGTCAACCCAGCAAGAGGAAAGAAAGGAGGAAGAGGAAGAAGAGGAGGAGGAGTCACACTACCTTTAAGGACGCACCATGTCCCGTCCCACAGGGTCCACAGGAAGAGCGCTGTTCTCCGGAGGAGTCACCAGTTGGTGTTTTAGAGAAGACAGATGATGTGGAGACATTTCAGAGGTAGAGGATTGTAGATATGTGAACCGAGAGTCACGCACTCGTCATGTCGTGTATTCACTGTAGATACGGACAGAATCGCTGCATTTCTAATAGTTTCTAACAGCAGTACAGGTGTTTTACAGCAGGTACTGTGGAAAAAAGATTGTGCAATTAGCATATCACATCCCACAAATTGACCGTACATTTAAAGTGAGTTCACAGTGAAATAGTGAAAGGGATATTCTGTTGACTTTAAATTAAAAGAAGAAAAGTGTTGACTGTGTTTACTTGAATTTGACTGGTCTTGTTTGTGTTATGTGTCGTTTGTCTTGAGTATTTTGAGAAAAGAAAAAACAGTTGAAAACAGTTTTAGTTTTCTTTACAGCATCATTTGAAGAATCACTGCACCCGACGCTCCTAATATCGCACCGCTGAAACGTGAGCGAGACTGAAAAGAGTGTTTTTGTTTGTTTTTTTAGTTGCTTCGTGTTTAGATTCCTGACTGGAGGTTGACACTGTCTTCATAACATCATAGCTCATACTGAGGCGACACGAAGCGGTGATTCATCATAACCCTCGAGCTGACCTCTCAGGGGCCATTAGTTCCCACTGAAGACACTCATTTTAAAAAGGCTTTACAAAACATTTTTCATTTCTAAAAGCTGAGTAATTCCCTTGAACACAGAGGCGCTGCAAACATTACTCCAACAGGAGTTAGAAATATATTTGCTTGGGACTATTTCCAGCAGCTCAAGGATAAAATATGCAAATGGTTGTGGGTTCTTGTATCAACTACAAATCTTATTTTCTCATCTCTCTCGTTTTCCCTCTTGACAGACGAACAAATGCCCAAACTGGTTGCCTTCAGTTGTACCATTTCGTGTCTTGAGTTCAAATGTCCACAACTAAGTATTTTTCACAGCTGACTAAACTGTTCAGGGAGTGACATTGTGAGTAAATGTGTTTTCCTGACAGTTTCTAACAGCTAAATGTGAGTTTTAAATGAGTGTGCAAATGCAACGTTAATGAGAACACAAAGCAATGTGCTCATGTGACGGAATAATCCCAACTCAAGGTCCCCTTACTCGCTTTTCCAGAGTTTTCAACCATACAAGTTGTCATGGAGAGGGATCTGTGACGTGCAGAAAATTTGCTTGAATTTGAAGTCGACATGGATTAAAAAAAGCAGCTGCTACATTAACAGATCCATCTCCAGGACAGCCGAGCTGATGAAGAACATGTGGTGTGGTTGAAAGCTTTAGCAACAGGCGTCTGAACAGGTGGACTTTGAGTTGGGATTTTTTTGTCGAACTGCTTCCAAAGTCAACGAAGAGCTTCAAATCTAAGAATATTAATGAAGTGGCTCATGAAAATCTCACCTGATGGTCTCAAAGATGGTCACAAGATGGCAGCAAAGACACTTTCTGACCCTGAAAGTGAAAATGAATCAAGGTTTACGGCCTTACTCCTGCATCAATACGTTATTTATATCCCTGCCGGCTGCTCATTGTTGCTCATTTAAAGCTGATAGACGCCTGGTGTTTGGAATACTTTGTGAATACTCGCGTGTTATTGGTTTATCTGTATGAAATAAACATTGTGTTTATTTGTTTTCTAAAGTGGAAACTTCGGTTTGACTTCATGTGTTTTTCCATCATGAAGTACCACGTGAAGCTGTTTTTGCTGTATTGGTAGACTTTGTGTTGCATTTCTGTATTTCGTCATGTTCTTTATGCTGCTATATAAAAAAAATACAAGCCCTTTAGATAACTTTTCTTCTCACTGTTAATGCTGAAAATAACGAGCGGCCGCTCTGTCGTGGTGTTCATAAGTTGGATCTCGGTTCCCGCTGATGCCGTATGGGCACGTTAGGGCTTTTTTGCAGTACCATAGATCACCATCATGCTTCAACAGAAAGCACTTCTCTCACACCAGTGTGACGACTGTCTGATGGACTTGACTTCAAAAGGCATTGTGGGGGTCACTTTTTTAAAAGTCTTGGCATTGCTGTTTGTGTTGTTTCTTATCTTTTTATCCTTTTGAACGGAGCTTTTCTGTCTGTTTGCTGTGTTTACAGTACTATGTCAGTTTATTTGTTATAACAATGATGACGTGTCAGATTAAAATTAAAATCTGCCACAACAACCGAGTGTCGTCTTTCTTCTTGCTCCTCTCACCAATGTAGAAATTTTTTTTTTTTGATTTTACAATTCGACAGCTCAATCCTGAGTTTCTCATGTGGGTTTGCAGGTAAGCTGTTGAGCTAATGCTAAATGTCAGTGTTGGTCATTGTGTACTGTCCTCTGTATGTAAACAAAAGATCAATAGTCAGCTTTGAAAGCAGCTTCAAACAGTGTCCATGTCGCTTCTTGAGTGCAGCTCTGAAGAGCAACAGAGGTGAAGCTCAGTCCTTTACATTTGAACACATCTATCACACTATCTGGATGTCGACTGCTACATTTGGATACTTTAGGACTGTCCAGTTTTTAATGATTGCAGAAATTCTAGCTTAGAGAAAATGTTACAGCACTACGTAAACACTTACTGACTTGACTTTCAGGGGGTTGATCCTGTGCATCAAAAGTTTAAAACTACTAAACATCTGCTTTATTTATCCCTGGAAATTATTTGTGGCAGCATCATGCCCCTCATCAGGAAACAATCAAGAAAAAATTACTTTCTTCAAACTATGACAGTAAATATGTGTGTATGTGCATGTGTGTACATGTGTCACCAGATGGCAGCATAATACACAAGTCATCTTTTGTTGAATGTCAGTGCACTAGTATTGAGGATTTTATGAATTTAAAGATCTAATTAATTAAACAAGTACTTTATTCAGTGATTACATGCAACACTAATGTGTCTGAACTGTAATAGGCTTTTTCAATATAACAGTTGATACTGACACATATCACCTTTCATCATATTGTGATTGAACCCCATGTCAAGAGTCAAAGCTTTAACAGAATTTATGATTGTAAAATATGAATTATGAGTGACATAAAAAAAATATGTTTAAGGACCTACTGTGTTTAACTTTTGAAACATAAGTAATTCTTTGATATTAGAAATACAGTTTTGAGACCTTTCTCACTGCATACAACACAAAGTATCATATTCCAGTAATTAATGACAGCTGTATGGTGTGCTCATAATATTTCTCCTTATGATTATACATCTTAACTAATATATAATAGTATAATATATAACTAATAACTCAGAACACGATTATTATCTTCAGTGGGAAAAATCCAAACTGGAGCCACAAAATCTGATTGGCCACACCAACTGCCGTCCCATAATCCTAAAGTATGATTGGCTATCTGCCAAGTGAGAGGCGGGACTGTTGTTCAATCAGCTGTTTAAAGAGTTTTTGAATGTGCCTCATTTTCTTTTCTTCTTCTAGTCGTTCAATTTCTTTTTGAGGACTATTCATATTTTTGAATTTTAAATACAGAAATATATGAAACTATAAGGTACTGTAATGTCAGTCATTAAAGTAGATAAGAGAAAAGGTAAATTAATGCTATTACACAGTCACACTGTGGGGACTCGTCTTATTTAGGGGGACAAAACACAAGCCCACAAGATGTTAATGATTAAATGTTAAGTGAAGACTCGGGTTCAAGTTGGGTTTAGGCAAGCAGTGGTTACACGTATGGTTAGAGTCAGTCTCCAGGAAATGAATGTAAGTCTGTGTAATGTCCTCAAAAGTGATGGAAACACGAGTGTGTGTGTGTGTGTGTGTGTGTGTGTGTGTGTGTGTGTGTGTGTGTGTGTGTGTGTGTGTGTGTAAGCGTACCTCATGCCACCCCTGCATAAGCCAGTGCTTCACTTGAGCCTCCCCAGTCCAAAACGTCTGGACACGCCACTGAAAATGAAGAAATATTACATGACTACTTCTGCAGCTCAGCAAAAGACGAAGACACGGAACTCAACAAAAACCAAGCAAGAACAACATCTAAAGGCTGTAACGTGATTCACAAAGTCAAAGGGAAGTTTCGCTTCTGACACACCTCTTAAACACCAGTTGCATGTATTTAACCAGGTGTTTCACTGCCAGCTCACTGCCGGCCACATGAGGGACTCTGATCTTTCGCAGCTTATCGGAGCCGTCATTAGTGGTTGTCTGTCAGATGTCATCACACAGAAGGACTGGATGACTCAAACAGGCATGACTAACTCAGTTTGGACATAAAAACCCACACATCCAACTGCCTCACATATGAGCTTCTCAGTGGGAGACATGATTCAAGCACAGCATCAAATATAAGTATATAAAAGAAGATGCTATTTCAGTTTTATGCAGTACTCTTGGATATTAGGCTACACTGTATATCTTCTCTATCTCTGGACTGTAACCTTTGTTATTTGCTGCTGCACGATAAAATGCCTAAAAGCTGCTTTTTTTATGGTGTAACCTAAGAAATGGCAGCAGAGGTGTGCCAGGAAATTAATGGGGAGAGAGATTTGGAGTGACATGCAGTTCATGGTCTGCACCTTAGACCTGTAGGCAGTGGTGGAGGAAGCGTTCAGACCCCATGATTAAATAAAAGTACTAATACCACACTAGAAAAATAATTTGTTACATGCAAAAGTTCTGTATTGAACATGTTACTGAAGTAAAAGAATGCAAGTATCATAAATTCTGCAAGTAATCAGAAAAATGTATGTTAAGTATTAAAAGTGAAAGTACACAGTACAGAAGAATGTCCTCTGTAACGGTTATATATTAAATAACTAGATTATATTACTCATCAATGTAAAAGCTGCCCTCAGCCCTCCAAAAACAGCTTTTATCACTTATTACTGTAAGTCTTGTCGTAACAGCTCCCAACCTTTAGATGGCAGTGTATTAATACCTTTGGTACACGAACACTATTAAAGTCAGTTTTGATGAAGACAAAGTGGCACCAAAGGTCAATAAATATTGGCCATATTCTCATTTCACACCAGATTAGAGCCACACACGTTCTTTACTGTGAGTCCAGTACAGATCATATATGTTTACTGTTCATCATATATGTTTTCTTTACTACATTAATGAGCATTACCCCCACTCCATCATGTTCAAACAGTTGTGTTTGACATAGTGTGAACTCTAATTTCAAAGAGAAAATAAAAGAGTAGAGAAAGAAAAGAGAAATATGGAAAGTCTGTCCTTCACACATTTCCTTCAACATTCAGATGATGCCGGCGAGATACAGAATACAAATACAAATTCCTTCATTCCTTCCTTCCTTCATCCTTTCTTTCTTTCCTTACTTCCTACCTCTCTTCCTCCTTTCCTTCCTGCCTTCCTTCATCCCATCTTCCTTTCCATCCTTCCTCCTTTCCTCCTGTCCTTCCTTGTCTCCTCCCATGTAATCATTGCTAGATAATATAAATCTTCTAAAACTGGAATGAAATGAAATGAAATGAAACGAGTCAGGCTGCAACAAACATTATTGACAGTGACATTGATTATTTTCATTATTGATAAATCTGCCAATTCTTTTCTTGATTCATTAACAAAACAGTCAATAATGATTTGATTAATGCTCAATAAAACATTAGAAAACTGTGAAAAATGTCATCACAGCCTATTAGAGCCAAAAATGATGTCTTCAAGTGTCTTTTTTGTCTGACCAACAGTCAAAAACCAAAAGACATTCAACTTATATCACTTATACTGCAAGATACGTACTTTATCTCTAACCAACCTTATAACCTCATAAGGAATCTAATATGTTTGACTGATGAACAAGCTCTTATCATCATGTATTTCATCAGGTCTCTTATGTTAAGTAACAGTTGCTGCTTTATGTAACAGGATGATATAAAAGCGTTACCTGACACTGACGTGGTTTTATAACACATTTCACTGTTTAGGAATGACAGTCATTAACTGGCAGACGCTGCATCATCACAGCGTAAATCTACAACTTGAAAGCAAGTGGTCTCATCCAATTATTCTCACCACCACCGCACAGAGAAGTGATGTAACTCAAAGAGATAAATAATGTACAGAACCATTAATGGACCTGATGCATCATTTAGATGAACTTGAAGTAGGGCTGACTGGTCCTGAAGTCACGATCACCTCTCAGTGCACTGATTGACTCGCAGTCATGAAGTCACGTCACTGAGACGCCCTGCTTGCACACAGGTCGCAGATGGTGGCAGCATCACGTTTCACCAATTATTGCGCTTACAAATTGCAGATAAATTGAGAGTCCAGCAGGACTCTTATGTGCTCATGCATTAAAGAACGTTTTTTGATTTTATTAGTGAAACTTGATGCCAGCTAGTGGTGGGAAAGTACAACCTTTCTCTAGTTTTCCAGCCCAGTGTGAGTTTGATATGATCAGCTGCTGTCAAAGCAACCAAACTGATGTACAGCAGAGGATTCTTCTCTCTATACAAGGACTCAAAATGAGCACATGAACTGTTTCCCAAACCTCATGAAAGGGATGACATTGCTGTCAGAGAGGAACAAACCAAAATCAGGCCTCTGCACACACCAAAAATGCCGGCGCTGCATGTGTTGGAGCGGTTCCATTGCATGTTTTGTCTTTTCTCTTTGGTTTCTTTCATTTTTGAAGTGAACTCAAAAACACAGGCGCAGCCAAACAAGTCATAACACTGAGTGAGTCACATAAATGATGATAATGCCGTGTGTCTGCAGTGATGTGGACACAGTTGCTGCGGTTGCTGCATGTGTTTCAGCACTGAGTGATCTGAGGAGACACTTCCTCCCAGCTGTCAGCATGAACACAGGCCGCTTCAGGAAGTGGACACATGCAGGACAAGCAGCTGCAGGTCGGGGTCACAATCGGGACGAAATTGTTACAAATCCTGACCTGCACGCCATCATCATCATCATCAGAGTGCTGCATCTTCACAGTGAAAAGTGCAAACCTCGACGTAGATGACATTCACGTCTGCAAACAATGCAAGTGATCTCTGTGCGTTTTTGTCTGTTTTGAGAGAAACTGCATGAATTTGGGATTCTGCCCACCATGAAGTTTGTCTCAAAATAGAGGCTTTACTTCTCATAATTAATTGATTATCTTTGGGGTATTTTAACAAAGCAAGCAATTTCAAACCATCGTCTTGGGCTCTGAAAGATATGATGAGCATTTTTTTCACCACTTTCTGACTGATTTCATTGACAAAAAAAAAAAAAAAAAAATCAAACAACCAATAAATCAATAGACAGTGATTTTTGTTTTTATTTACTGAATGAGTCATTTATTTACTAGATTAGTGACTTAATCAGTTAGTTTGTGTAAAACTGTGGCCACCACACAGCCTTTAAAAACCTGAGGGGAACTGACATAAAGAGGTTATTCTGAGGTTCTAAAGGGTGGGAAGGATCACTTCCTGGATCTGAAAAGCTATTCTCTTCATTATTAATATCAATACACAGTATTTTTATAGCAGCTTTAGGAAGAAGACATTTTTGCCCTCTAATGTACTCAGAGGGAGTTTTTTTTAAACTGACACTGCACAAATAATACTACATAAACATGCTAATCGTTAATGTATCCCAGACTGTAATAATCAAAGTAAACCCCCCAACGTTGAGTATATGCAAAATAATTCATTGAGAGGCACAGGGGCTAATGCTACAATAAGCCTTGGAAGATGTTCTTAAGCTGCAGTCGACAAACAGAAACAGCCATAAATCAGCTGTATGAACACATTATCACATGAGCACTTTGAGTGTTTTTAACAGGTAACAGAATAAAACACAAGTCAGTCAAAGCTCTTCCTCTAAGTCATGCTGAGTCATTCATTTTGCCTGTTTCATTGCTTTTTGGATCTACTTCCTTCTCATTCTGTCTTTGCGTCCGTCCATCTGGGACGCATCAGGCCTGATATTAAAACTTCCAGAGGAGAGACAGAAGCAGGTCAGAGGACACCAGGTTTCCTGACGGTCAGATAAAGGTCTTTACTGGAGAAGGAGGAACCGGGTGAAGTGGCTTTGAACATTTGATATTGATTTGATGATGTATGTGCCGCATTATATATGTAAATGTAGGCTATATGACTGCACACCACTCTCATCCATTCATGCACCACAGAGCAGACAGACAATAAACTGCATTTCCCTTAATGTAAATATCTCAACACAAGAAGCTGAAACAGACTTCATGTAGTTTCCGTGACATCTTCAGATCAGGAGTGAATGTTTTATGTTCTGCATGTGCAGCCTTTCACAAATGTCAAATCTATACTGTGAGGGGGGGGGGGGTTGATAAACAACCTCCAGACTGTGTCTCCTGTACGTGCAGCTCTTCCTTCCCTTGCTAATACCGTATTATATCCGGGTCACACAACAAATGCTCGTGGCTCAGGTGTTTCCTCTGTGCGCGCGGTGAAGGTGGTCAGGAAACTGTCCCTATAGCTCCTCTCGTGACACACATGGTTTCTTTTAGACACATCCTCCCTAAAACTTCCTCCTTCAGCCCAACAGTGGCTGCAGAATCTCTCCTACCAGTCTGTCAGAGTTATGGAATATTTCCTTGTATTTTTCATGCTCCATCTATCTGATCCCTCAGCTTTGACTCAAACATCTCCAGATGTTGGAGCCTCTGTCTTCATATCACTGTGAAATGATTACAAGCTGCTCTGTGCGTTCATAATAAATGACGTTTGATCCTGGTTTGAATGAGATTCAGTACGTCCGGAGACGCTCACTCATTGGAGGAAATTGAACGGGCAACGTAAGCGCTCCTCTTGAATGGGAAAATAGCAGAGAGTGAAAAAACGGCCCGAGCGACACACACACACACAAACACACTCACACATACAGCAGGCTGACAGCAGCCAAGCAGCGATCACTCACACACACACACGGACTGAGTCTCCCGATGCAGCCACAAGAAGGACCTCATTATCATTTTTTGGAGTAAACGCATTTTCGTCATCAGGAGTTGTTTTTTTTAATTCCAGGAGTCGCGTCATTACGCATTCCTCAGCAGGATCTGCGCATCTCCGACTGCACATTGTTTTCTGCTCTCCACGAGAGCGATGTTTTAATTGCTCCTGGCCGACAGAGAGCTCTCACAGTCATGCCCGAGCGGCGGCTGGCGAAGCGTTTCATCTGAAATTCTCCTCATTTCAAAGAAAATGGAACAGCGGCTCTCCAAACCAGAATGCAAAAACATGGATGCGTGTCTGAGGCGACTGAAGCAAGAGCTGGTATGTTCTGCTGTACCTCCAGTACTTCTGCTACTGCAATCTGCACAATCTACTTTATCAATGCACATTTTCAAACATGTAGCATGAACATTTCTCACCAAACAAACATGCGTGTAAACATTTCTTTGCGTATTCCCTTTGCCTGTCCTGCCGGGTCTCTTATTCCAGTTTCTAGCTTCAGTTGGGGGTACATGTGTATTTTTTAAATCGCATTAATCTGTGTGGGTTTAAAGCTTTGAGCACACCAGAGGCATGTGAGCGTGTCCTCCTCCTCCTCTCTGTCCATCCATCTGGGACAGATGTTTTAAGCGTAATAAGCTCAAGACAGTTTTTCCTCTTCTCCTACAGTTTTAAGATTCACAGTGTTTTGATCAATAATATGATTAGTTGATCGACAATTTTAATAGTTGACGAATCATTTGATTGTACTTTTCAAGCAGGAATGCCAAGAATTTGCTCTCTGCTGCGTCTTAAACGTGATGCTTTGCTGCTTTCCTGTTTTAAATGTCAATGTGAAGTGAATATGTTTGACTTCTGGACCGTTAATCAAGCAAAACAAGACGTTTGAAGACATCATCTTGAGCATTTTGAGACAGACGTTTTATAGACAAAATCGATTAATCGGGTAAATAATCAGAGTAATCGATAAAGGAAACAACGGTAAGTTGCAGCCCTGCAGTCGGCTGCTGTGAGGTCTTGCTTTCAAAGGGGAGAGAGTGAAATTGGCAGTCACAGTGAGTTTCATCACATCAGTATGCCCTAAATGAATTCGTCAGTCTTCCTCATTAAATATGTCCACGTCTCCTCTTCTCTCATAAACACATTTGTTTGATGGTGGCAAATTCAGAGCGCCATCCCTTACCCCCGCTCTTTGAAACATAGAAACAAAATGAGTAAGCTGCACCCTCACTCCCAAATCAATTGGCAGTGACACACTGTGGACCCGTTTTCAAAAGGAGCCTTAACTGGCACAGATTTCATTTGGAATCATCTTCAAAGCACACACAGATTTCTTTTTTCTTTCTATCCAGCCACTGGCCCACAGAAAAGCCTCGCATGGCTGCGTGTTTTGCAACATGATCTGCTCTGTGACTCCTTGGTCCGCTTTTCCAAATTAGCCACACGTCTGTGGAGTGGCACTTGAGATTTCAGGAGAGCGGACGCCGATGCCAGGAGGACATGTTGTGTTATAGCTGCCATATCGCAGTTTGGTAACATAATAGAAAAAGTGTCGCGCCATGCCGGGGATCAAACAGGAGAACAGAGAGCAGATGCCGGTTAAAAAGCCGAGGCTCTCTCCCCCTGCACGGGACCATGTGGGATGCAATCTGTTGTTCAGAAAACAAGGAGCGTCTATGCCAAGGTTGTCACTTTTCTTTCCACTGTGACGGCTTTTCATCCAGTGCTCAGTGGAGAGTGGTAAACCAGCTCCATCTGCAAAACACAGATCACACACACCTAATGACCGACTCACACCTGCTGCCATGCAGAGTCGAGCAGCTCTTCGCTGTCACTGAAGACCAGAAGTTCTTCAGAGGGGCGACCAGATGGGTCGGGAATCGTACTATGCTGTATATAGAGCAGTTTAAAGCTGTGTCACTGTGAGAGTTAAATCAAATACTGATGTACTTTGGCTTCTTATTTTGCAAAGACTCACATCAGTACAGTTAATTTTTGGGTTTCAGGACCATCCTGTTTAATGCATGTTTGGCGATTCATTGGTCTTCAAACAGGCTTGTTGTCCTTTTCCTTAAAAAGACGTTTATGCAGCATTAATTTGAAGGCAGACATTGATGGAGGCCCCCAGATGTTTCAGATGATGATTATTGCCTGGCTCAGTTGTGTTCAACCAATCATATGGGACTTGTGAGGGTGGGTCAGTGATTGTGGCCCCCCTGGCCACCCCATTGGTGCCAATGTGTCAAAGACTGTGATATACGTGGTTTTTAAAGGATCGTGCCAGTTGTTTCATACGTAACTACTCTCAGAAAGCTGTTGGTTTCCGTTCATCTTAGTATTGAATGTGAATCAGTTCACAGGCTACTGAAACTTGCTTCAGTCGTGGAAGTTATGTTATCGTGATAATGCAGCTCATTGACTGATTTGACTGCATTACATTACACAAAAATGTAACTTTGACAAAGATCAAAGCACAATTTGTGTGCAAAGGAGTCTAATAATGTTTCTTTGGCCTAACCTTGACTTAATCAGTCATGAGCGTCTTCGTCAATGTTTTTCACAGCATCAAAGAAATATTTAATATTAAATATCTGTAAGTTGACCTAGAAAACACAGGTACAGCTGCCTTGATCTCACCTGCACTTGTCATCCATTTACCAACATTTTTCTTCCTCTATTTTTCCTGCTGTTTGCAAAAATATGATGTCCTCATTCTCACACCCGCCTACAAGGAGGGAAGCCATCAAGACCTCTTTGAAACAGTCATTCAAAGGTCTGGGAGTTCAAGAGTCTGGTAATTGATTGTACTGTACAGAACTGGCTGGAAAAGCACATCCAAAGGAAAAAGCAACTTTAAAGCGCACATGATGTTTAAATAAAGAGCTGAAACTTCCACATGTATGGCCCTTTAAATGTTCATCTTGATACAGTTAAGCGCTGACAGTGTTCTCAGAGGAGGCAAATCTCTGTAGTTTTCAGTGTCTGCAGCATCACAGAAATGTGAGCGAGGCATTCAGAGCTCATGTAAAAGTCACATAAATTACAGCTGTGAGCTCAGTGCTTCGCAGTAGAAACCCTGTCAGCTCTAAAAGAAGACCAGTGTCATAGGAAAGTGTGAACACTGTGTCAGGGGTCGGGGGGGTCAGTCTGTGTGGGGTAGTGTCAGGTCACGCTTGAACATTTGACCCTTAACCCGATGAGAGCCTGGGGCTAACTGCTGACCGCATCCAACGCAGCAGTGACGCTTAAACTCGGCTCTCAAAAGTTTGTCAACAGGCTGTTCGTGTCCTTAAAAAAGCTCTGCAAGGCTCCATAGAAATCCTGAGGATATACTGGTAACAATGACATATTTTTAAGTACCGGTACATGCATGACTCATTATTCACACAACAGACAAAGAGTCATGACAAAAAAAACAACATAAGCCCTTCCTGCCTACGGAGAGTCGAAGATACAAACGCTGACATGTCTTTGAGTCACCTCGTCTGAGGCTCACACCTGCTTAACTCTGCCATTTCAGACACTAAAGCGCAAGTCGAACCTTTTGATGCCATCACTGCTGACGCTGATTTCATATGCATCATGCTCCTTTATCCCGTCCACACCTGAGGCACGTTTTCAAACATGGCTGTCACTCTGGAATTCAACACCAAAGCCAGAAAGCATGAGATCATGAAATCTGAGAGAAACTCACACAAGTGCCAAACTTATCGTGTATTCTGGAAAGACTGTGCGCCTCACAGTCGCATGTTCTTTGTTACCTTTAGGGTGTGGGATCACTAAACCGTACACAACACAAAGCAGTGTAGTGTTTGACTTTAAGCTCGTTTGTTTGGTGCCTCCCTCATGGCTGCTGTTCTCCAACCTGCCCTTCCTTCCCCTCGGCTAAAATTGGCCCAGCTCTCGGGGGCGGCTGTGGGGTTTAGCATGGGTGATCATTGTGTTTGAGATGAAGCTGCTAACCTTTTAGAGAGCCTGTTGATGTCGGGGCAGTGCACATAAGCTGCTTTATCATCGATCACAGAATGGAAATGAAGACGTTTGGAACGCACATGTGACCCTGCTGGGCTAAGATGGAGCTGTGTCTCTCCTCTGTTGGCCTTCACTTGAAGAAAAATGTGTGGATTATTTCTCATGGCCGCTGCCCTCTGAGGTTTAGGTCAATATTTTGCTCTCTCATGTTGTTGCTGCTAAAATGGAAGATGTGTTGTATAATGAATGAAAGCTGCAGTAATTGATTTTTTTGGCTGCTAGCGGGCAGCGGAACAAGCAGTAAACGGAAAATTGACAAATTAACACCAGTGTGGTGATAATGAGGTTGCATCCAGCACACAAAACAACCTTAGCTTTTATTTGGAGTCATGTGTCAGGACATCTGACAGCTTTTAGCTCTGAGTTTGGTTTCAAACAAATCCTGAGAATTTTTTTTTTCTTTTTTAATATGTGGCTCTTTAGCTGCTTAGTGCTCCGCTGTGTTCACCAGCCAATCACTGACTTTGTCTGTCTGCTGTTTGAGGAGCAGGAAGTGGACAGTGAGTTTAGCAGACCCTTGAGAGTGAACCAAAAAGGTGATATTGCGGGTGGTGAAATCAAAACAGTGAGCTGAAAGACGCTAAAATGGTCTTTAGAGATGATTGAAACTGCAGCTTTTCAAATACAAGTAGCCCGTTTGAAATTACATTTGATCCTCTGCTCATACAAAAATATTGCTGAATGCAGCTTTAAGGTCCTCAGAGGCTCGTTTACTCCCAGTAAATCACTGAAGTTAATAAGCTTCCAAATGTATGATAATAATAAAAATAATGCTGCACATAAATCCGGCCGCTCGTCTTGAAAGCTCGCTGCAGTCACATGCATTTTCAAGTGCTGCTCCACATTTACATTGCTTTTGAAGTTAGACAGGGGCAGAATCTGGAGTCTCTGCAAAATTAACATCGCACTTGACGTTATAACTGTGGGCTGAAGAACTGGCCGAGCACTTTCGCTGCCCACACACACACACACAAGGTGCTGACGTCAACTGTATCTATTTAACCATCATTGTACGCACTGAAGATTTTCAGCCCGGGAGACAGCAGATTGTGTCCCAGACTGTCTCCAAACATCATTTGCCAAAAGACGATCATCCTCCGTCTCCCACAGCAGCATCGCGGTTGTGATTTGTGTGTTTTTGTTATCTTAAATGAGCTCCAGCAGGAAACGAGCTATTAAACCACCTCCCATGTCTGAAAAGGCCATCAGGGAATCTTCACTGGGTGGCAGGTCAGAGAAGAAGTGATAAATTTGGTCTAAGCAGACTTTGTTTTAAGCAATAGTTCACCCACTCCTCCATTTCTTCTTACCTTGCTGATAGTTGAGCTTTTATAAGCCAGGCTTTTGGGATAACCGAGTTCTGCTGTTACCACAAACCACTGGAGGTGAATGCAGTGTCCTTTGTGTTGCTCACAGCACTGCAGTTGAAGTTACATTTTTAAAAATGCATGAGTATCTTTTTTTTTTTTTTTTTTTCCAGAAAGACACATCTAAGAACCCATTGCTCTGGATAACCCACTGAACTCACTGTCAGGATTTTCACAGGAACTATTTTTTTGGAAGAAAGTAGTTCCAATGAAAAGTGAACAGCCTGCTGCTCCAAACCTTAACCTCCTTCTCAGGGATTTACTTGGTTTACAGATCTATTAGTTCTACTAGATGGTTTTTTGATCTAACACCTATCCTAATTGTGTCTTTGTTATTGTCTTCCACTGAAAATTACTCACATTGATGTCTATAGATTATCTATCAAGTCTTCTTTTAATAATAACAACGAAATATGTCACCACTCAAGGTTTGGTTAGATTTAGACGCTGATAGTGAACCAATTCACTCAACTCCGCATGTTCAGGAAAAAAAGTAATGAGTTAAGAGTAGGAAAACATCATGGTTTTGGTTAAAGAGCTACTCGGCTCTGTGAAAAGGTGCTACACTAAATGAACTTTACTTATTGACGTTAACACAGAAGAGACAGGTGCTGCAGAAATCTGAGGAATATCTCAAAACCTTGGCAAACAAAAGCAAAACTACCAGGTTAGACACCACTGAGAGGAGGTGAGAAGCTTTATTTTTATTTATTTATTTTGGTAATTTCGGTGAACCAACCCTTTAAAAAGTCCTACCTTATGTGAGGACGCATCATATAGTGAGACGCCCAAGAGAAGCGTGTCAACACATTGAATATTAAGTAGAAAATTCAGGTTAAAAATGTGGATGTCCGCACGCAAAGACCAGTTTGTGGTAACATCACAGACGAGGGATTTGTGTCCCAAACTCTTCTGTTGAACATTATTCACACGGCTTCTTCTCCTGAACGTGACCCCGAGGACATTCGGACCAAACAGAGTCACCGTGTAACCTTTTCGTCAAAGAGGCATTCATGGGAGTGCGCACAGTAATTTATTTCTTTCAGCTGACGCTCCACAGCTTTATTGCCCTCTTGATCGCGACCTCGGGGCTGTACGCAGTGGTCTGTGGCGTGTCCAGCAGTTCAGGCACAGAGATCCTCTCTATGTCCCCCGGACAGAGACCCCATTCCTGTCCTTGACCCACACAGCCCACCATTCATTTTTAATTAGGGGTGGAGGTGGAGGGAGGGTGGAGTACACTAGCTGTTGCTGGCTGGCTCCTTCTAAACAGGAAGACCTTTTGGGTCTGATAACCTTGGCCTCACTGTTTCCTCCCCCTGCAGCCAATAACAAATAAACAACAACAGTGAATAGCCTGCGTTTCACAGCCAGAACAGAGCGCCGGTTTGTTTTTGATTTCTCCTTCGTCTGTTTGTTTCTCACCTAATGATCCAGTGAACGTATATCAGTGAACACAACGTGCATACATGCCTTAGAAAACTGGGACACTGACTTCATTGAAGCGAGGCGTGTCCAGACATGTGTGGATTTGTGCAGCTCAGTGTGTTTGCACAGTGAATTTATTTTTCCCTCCATAACTGAAGGAGGTGATATCGAGGCTGCAATGAAGGCGGAGAGCTCGAGCTCAGCAGAAAGCACAGGAGGAGCATTGATTTATTTATACTTTGTGGTATTTAATTCACTTGCATGCATTTTGAATGGTTTCTTGACGCGCAGTAGATGGATCTTGACGTGAGAATATAAAATAAAGAAGGGATTTTTTTTTTTAATTAATTAAAATAGCCAAAACTTTTTAATAAGCCTCCATTCAACATTAATTCAAGACTGCCAGCCATTGTTCTTAAACTTTGAAGCATTCAGCCTTTAATTGGCAATTATGTCTGGTTGGCTGGCATCACTGCAGCATAGAAGAAGTAGTGGGGGATGAAGGGGGAGAATCTGGACAGCCCCTGTTTGTCCTTCTTTCATTCATTCAGCAGATTTTCACTTGGCTTGCTTTTTTATAGTGATCTTTTTATAGGAATGCACGCTTGATGGACTAAATGGCTGAAATAGTTTGGAGGCTTTAGTTCAAAAAGAAGATTTCATTAAACTTCACAAGACTGGGTTAATGATGCCAGTGTTTCTGGGCAGTACAGCAATTCCCCGCAGCCCCAATTTCATCCCAGTTCTCTTATTAAATTTGATTAGACAGACATTTTTTTCCTCATCTTCATTTTTGTGGGTAAAGTCCTGAAGGTGCTCGTGTAGGCTCTGTCGGGTCCTCCGCGTCTGTCCTAACGAGGCCCCTGAGCTGATTCACACGTTGTAAAAGTGAGACATCTCAGGATGAACAACATCTGTGTTTAAACTAGAAACTGCCGCGGGACATTATTGTAAAGTCACTTTTAGCATCCTGGGCAGACGCCAGAATGAAGGTTGAGGAGTATGACATATTTGGGCCACAGAGTTCAGCCTTGAAATGGCAGAGGTGGAGTGCCTGGAGTTAGCTGGCGTGGTAAAGGTGGAATAATGGGGTTTAGTTTACTACTGTTCCTCTGTTTGTTCCCCAGGGCACAATATGAATTATTAATGCTGCCTTAGAATAGAAATGCCAGTAAACAACTCAGTGTGTTTTAAATAACCAATAGGAATGCCTGCATTTTGGGGATAATGGAAAAGTTGCATGTGAGTGTTAAATTAGGGTGTTTTTGGTTAGCATGTGCGAACAGGTGCGGCCCGTTTAGACTGCATGAGAATGGACTGCTGAGGAGATAATATTTCAAAAACAGATTTAATACAGCAAAGTGGTCCAGATTTCTCCAGCAGCTCAGAGTGCCGTAATCCCTCAACTGATCCCTGAATAAACTTCACTGAAGCCACATGTCTGCCTCTGAGGATGTAACAACAATACATAAATCTGCACGTCATCTTGTCTTCAGACTTGTTGACTTTTGATGTGGAGGAAAGTAAACCATAATTATGTGCTCTTTCCCAGCCTCTCCCGGGACACAGGGAATTACAGCTAATGAAGTCAGCCATATGTGGAAGGCACAAAGACAAGAGACAACCTGATTGTGCTAATTACACGTACCTTCGCTGCCTAATTTAGCGAGCCAACGGGAAGCTCAGAGGCTTTTGTTCCCAGCATGTGCATTGATAGGCTTATTATCTGATCTTAGAGGCCATTCATGCCCCGGTGCACCTACTCAGCCATATGTTAGTGAGAAAGTGCTTTAACCCAGAGGTTTAATGTTAATGGTGCAGGTTATTGGATAAGTGTCAAGATACAGAGGATGTGAAATGGCTAACTAGTCAGTAAACAGAAAATGAACAACAACTCTGATGATCAATTAAGTAATTTATCAGAGGGGAATGCCAAATATTCTCTGGTCATCTCAAAATTAAATATTTCCTGCTCTTCCCTGTTTTATGTGATTAGAAATAGAATATCTTTGGTTTTAGACTGATGGTTAGACAAAAATTTGTAGACATCAAACTGTGAGGGGGACTGCAATTTCCTTTTAAATTGAATAATTAATCGAGAAAATAATGAGGAGGATAACCTGATGACTTATAAAACAAATCTTTAGTTATGACTTAAGTATAAAATACAGTGTCAGAGCTTTGCAAAGTCAAATATCATTCATTTCTTTCAGAATAACCCAAAGAGTCTACAGTCATGGGGCTCTGTGAGGCTCCTCATAAGCAGAGATAATTTGAGCTAAATGCTAACATGAGCATGCTAACATGCAGATCTTTAGCAGGTACAATGTTTATCATGTTCACTGTATCAGTTTAGTGTATTAGCCAACATTTCACTGAAGTTTATCATACTGGGGGGCTAACAATCACAAGGTACATATATATTGTTGCCTCTTCTGAGTTTTTGGCTGTTTTCTCATAAATTAATTTCATTTAAATGTAGCCCAAGACTTTCTGTCATCTCTGACATTTGTCTCTTTTCCCAGTAAACCCCTCATTCTGCAACAGTTCCGCCTCTCACGGTGCTTATCGGTGGCTTTGTTTATGCTGCTGTACTGTCAGTTGTTCTGCACAGCTACTTTTCCCACCCGGGGGTTCAACACAATCACTGCTCCCTCAAGATTAAGTATCACAGCCTGGTGTTATTACACCTACAACCAACCCCCCCTTCTCCCATCTATACCCCCCCCCCATGTGTTCTTATGGTGTCATCCATAATTAAATCCATCAACAGTTTTCTCTTCGACATCTAAACATATGGCGAGGGATCCCTCCCTATCGCATGCAACCCTTCTCCTCCCCTTTCTCCTCCTCCCCTCTTTCCATCCCCACTCATCCGGCTGACTCTCACCATCCCTCCTGTTCTCCCCTCTCGCTTCTCTCATTGTCAGTCAGTTTCCGCCTGAGTGACCCCCCCCCCCGCCGTTTGGGGGTTACAGTCTAGACAGGCAGTGCTGATTGGCTATCACGCCCAGCGGTGTCCCCCCATTGGAGGGAGATACATATAGGGGCTGTAACACTGATCTGTTTGAAAGGTGAGAGACAGTGACAGGCTGGCAGAGGTGCAGGCGAGCAGAGAGACAGACAGGGATGTCCACACCTCCTGCTTTGTGAAAGTTTGCAGAAGGTAAGCTGTGGGTTTCGACTCCTAAAGACTCATAGTATTTGTTTTATCGACTGAGATGTGAGTCCTGTTTTTAATTTTCTGCAGATATTTAATTTTGAAGTGCTGTTGCTGTTGGCTCTCATGATGGAGGCCTGCTTTATGCGCAATAAACCGCTTTAATGTTTAGATGGCAGTTAACCGACAGATCCTGACAGGCAGCTTCGTTCACAAGGAAATATTGTTTATCAGTCTTATCTGCTGTACGGTAGGTGTGCTGTAGACGTTTCTAACCAACCCACACACACTCTGGCACGTTTTTCTAAATTCCTTGCATGCTTTCTTTCGTCTTCCCACAGATGTTTTTCTTTTCTCAAATAAAAGGGAGGGCTCTCTGCAGGTTTACTCATCAATCAATTGCTGCCAATTTGAGCACGTTCTTAGACAAAGATAAACCTGAGAATGATTCAAAGTCTGGGTCAAGGTGTGAAATGATTCAGGCCTGCAAGTCAAGACACAGGTCACGTTGCTGCCTCTGGGCCTTCGTCTGCCTTCACGAGGAGACGGTTAGTCCAGGTCACATGACACAGGCTCTCAAACAGATGAGAGCAGAAAGAGAGGAGGAGGGTAAAAGCTGAGTGTATGATTACTGCTGCATAGAGGGAAGTAAGAGTCAAGACAAAGAGCTCGGAGGAGGGAGAAATATAAAGTAAATGGATGGATGCAAGAAGAAAAAGCCAGATAAAAGGAGGAGAGAAAGATATGGCAAGTTTGTCTGTTTTACAGCTGTCATTGGTTGGATCCTGTCTCGTACGCAGGCCATATGGGACCCTGGCCTGTCATCCAAAACTAGGTCACATGACCCATAATTAAACAAGGTACACAGCCTGACACACAAGAGAGGAGTCCAACAGACACAGAGGCAAAAAGCATTCTTGTGATTTTTATTCATGAATACTTGTATTTAATGCCTTTGATACTGTCCGTTGATGGCGTGTAATTGGATTTGTGCTCAGATAAATCATGAAGACAGGGGGCAGTGAGGAGATCAGTCTTTGATGGATGAGATGTGTCTTACAGGAGGCTGAGGAGTTAAATGATTGAATTGACGACCTCTACAAGGTCTTCCGCTGTTAAGCAAAGCTGGACATCTTAGATTTTTGTCTCTGATCATCATCTCTTTATTGCTCCTGCAGGTGTCCATGAAAGAAGCCGGAGATGGCCTTCACGCTCAGATGAATTCAATGATGGGAGCCCTACAGGAACTCAAGCTCCTTCAGGTTCAAACAGCGCTAGAAAACCTTGACATATCAGGTCGACCCATTAACCGAGGACTCCCACATCCTCCTCCGCCAGATCCTCCCGAAGCATCAGCTACAGCGGCTTTGACCACAGGCAGCCAAACTATGCCAGAAGAGCCCAGCCAGAGTCCGATGCCAAGCCCGAGGCCGTCTCTGGAGAGCAGATACACCTTCAGCCAAGATGACAGGAGCCCATCTCGAAACAGAAGCAGCCTGGGAACCTCGTCTTCCTCAGCGTCCAGCCTTGAGAGTGAGAGCGAGAGAAGTGAAAGAAGCGAGAGAAGTGAAAGAAGCAAGAGAAGTGCACGAAGCGCGAGAAGCGAGAATGACCTCGAGTCTATACCCAAGAGGTGGTCAGGATACGCTGCCCCGCAGGTGGATTTCTACGGACCAATGGTGGGAAACCCTCCACCAGGGCCCTACCTTCATCCACAGGCTCCCCATCGTGCTCAGGTGGTGGACCTGCCTGGGATCCTGTACAGCCTCTCCAGGGAAGGCCCTTCATTGGACAGCGACTACTCCCAGGACAGCACAGACGACGGCAGCGACTGGACTTCTTCGCTCATGAGCCGCAGCCGCAACCGTCAGCCCTTAGTGCTGGGCGACAACGTCTTCGCCGACCTCGTGGGCAACTGGCTGGACCTGCCCGAGGTGGAGAAGGAAGAGGGGGAGGAGGAGGAGAGGAGGAAGAGGAGAGAGGAGAGGATACCAGACGGCGGGGCGGAGAGACCAGACACTCCAGCTCACCCTCTCCGGCTCAGTCGCTCACAGGAGATCTGCAGGAAGTTCTCCTTAACCACAAACATCTTCAAGAAGTTCCTGCGCAGCGTCCGGCCTGACAGGGACAAGCTGCTCAAGGAGAGACCCGGCTGGGTGGCTCCTGAGCTGCCAGAAGGCGACCTCTTCAAAAGGCCGAAGAAACTGGTTCCTAAAAGCTCAAAAGGCAGCTTCTACTTGCCGTTCTGGGCAAACGGACAGCAGGGCAAAGGCAGGCTGTGCCCGCATCTAGCTGAAGCAGAGAGGAACCACCAACACCACCACTTCCCCCAGGTCCACCAGCAGCCATTTTCTGGGATTTATTTAGACAGGAGACAGACAGAGCCTGGTCTGGAGAAAATGCAGCCCTTGTTTGACTACAACACAGCTGTGTGGGTCTGACAGAGAGGCCAACAGACTGCCAGTGATGCCAGGCCGAGTGAGTGACAGGTGCTGGGGGATTTTTGGCTGTGCTGGAGGGGAATGAATGAATGATTGAATAAGAGGCTCAGATACAGTTATCTTCCAAAAATGAACCGTTGAACTTCACACCCACAACGAGATTATCAGGGCAACATTTTTGTCTGACAATCCTAAAACCTAAACCTCGTTTGCTGTGTGTGTCTGGGTGTGCGAGTGTGTGCTGGTGAGTGAGACAGAGCTGGAGAGAAACATTATGCTGCAAGTTTTGTATTATTGGAGTTGCTTCTTATGTATGTGTGCATGTACGACTGGGTTCTCTGGATGTCTCTAAAGACGGTACTTTGAAATGGACATCTTTCTGAGAATGTCACCATCATCACAGACTCTTTCACCTCTATGCTACAGGACACGCTCTCATATAACTCACATCTTTGCATCTATGAATAGAAACACCAACTGTTGGATTGCATGGTTACTGTTTTTATAAGCGACGCTACAAAACAGCTGTTACTGAACGCACTGCCACTAAAACACAGACATAAGCTCCTTTTTGTTTCCAACAGGCCTTGACGCCCTGGAAACTCAGGTTTAACTGAACCCTTCGGTCTCATTCACCTTGCTCAGGGAATGAATGGTACACAGGAGTAAACTATGAGACACTGCCGCATTTCAATGGGTTTCAAATACAGTTTAGGGAAATCTTGCCTCAAAAGACGTAGCAGCAATACAGTGCATGACTAGTTCAAAGACTGCACATTAAACTTTGAGATTTGTCCCTCATAATCAATAGTGTTGTGCTTGCTGTCATGTTAGAAATACTCATTTTTCTTCTCTGCCATGTTGACATGGCACATATTGAGTCAACTGTCAGTCCTCCTGGGTTGTTACGCAGAGAGAGGAGGGGGTAAAGATGGCACAGCCAGTACTGACTGCCATCTGGTACCCGGCCGTTATGTAAAGCTCATTCGCGACAGGCAGGAGATGCAGAACGGGCTCGTTTAATCCCAAAGCTTTGTGGATGAAGTGAATTATGACGATGGTGTTTCATACTGTATATATATACACACACACACACACACACACACACACACACATATACACACAGGTGAATACGTTACAGGGCTGTAACGGTGATGCGACAGCCGAGAGTGGAGGTAAAGCCCCGTAATCTCTACCAGGCAGGATCAAGTTCAATGTACAGAACATTGTACATATTTGCCATCAACCAAACTGCAGCAATAACGAACATTTATTCTAATATCCCATCGCATGGTTTTCATTATTCTGCATAAATATGTCACAGTAATATTACAGTTCTTACCATAAACACGTGTATTTAAACCGCAGACTGATGAGTTCATCTTTGACCTACAGTATCTCTTCTCTTGTATCATAATAAACTGCTTCAGTGTTTTTCATTTCAAGCAGTATCATAAACGTCAAAAACAAAACGACAGCTTCCTTCACAAATTCACATGAATATCAGGGTTCCCTCAGGAGTACACCCGATTCTGACTTAAAATACTGTGTTTTTATAGAGGACCACTGTTATGCAAGGACAATCTGATACTCTAACTTCTTATTGTTATGAAAAAAACAGTTAATTTCACTCACTTTTAAAAAGGGATCCCAGACCAATCAACTTAGCCAGCAGGGATTAGGCCTTAGGTCTTTTGAGTGTCTTGGCCAGTCGATCCATATGGTGTTGTCTCAGTATTCAGGTCAATACATACAGCACATTCAGAGGGTCCAACACACACACGGTTTCTGCTACGAGGCACAGTCTGAGATGTCATGCCACACAGTATGTGTATGTAAATGTGACATTTATTTCCTCCTACTTACAGGTGTCTAAGTGTAATTTTCAGCACTGTTGTTGATATTTTTCATCAGGGTTCTGCGAACCTGCAGTGGTGATTCTGTGTCATGTGCACTGTAAAACTGTCACCGACTCTTTGTAAATTAAATCTGTTTTCAAAAAGAAAGTCCTGACTGTAGTTTTTGATTTGTCTGTTACTTTGTTGGTGTGTCAATGAGTTGTTGCTCTTTTAGAAAAACACTATCCTGAAAAATGTGGTTGAAATCAATATCACTTTAGCAATTAGAAATCAATAATAGTTGGTGAATGTGATGTGATTCATTCTCAGAGTTAGGCGAAGGGTAGGATTATGCATCTCAACAGCATTTATTTGGCAGAAAACACAAAGTATATTATGTAAGTACAACAGTCAGTGCACCACAGGGCACGTCTATGAAGAACATTTACATACGGCAACACTGACGCAGCAGAGCGAGCTTTCATGTAACAGCAAAACCAGCTGAGCTTGTGTTGCAGTATGAAGTGTGCAGATAAGGTTAGGTCTGACTGTGTGAGACCACACAGAAACATGATTAGCACACTCAAATATCCTAAGAGTTTTCCAGTTGTTGTTGTTGTGGGGACATTTCCCTCAGGTTCATCCACTGGGTCTTCATTTCCTAGGATGGTGAGACCAGATGGATGTAACTGTGTGTACCCTCTACCTGCATGTTATCACAGACCACCCACCCCTGATATAATTACAACACTTCTGTTATCACCCAGCCCTACTTGCTGCATAACCCACACAAGCACTAATTTTCATAAATATTATACTATGGTTTAAAGGAATAGTTTGACATTTTGGGAAATACACTAATTTGTTTCATTTAAGTGAAGCGGGATACCTCTTGCGTTAGCTTAGCTGTTAGCCTAGTGTAAAGACTGAAAGAACGTGAAAATATTAGGTGTAGGATATTATAACATGACATTTAGCCTCAAAATGATCGTAGGGTCAGGATTCTTTAGATTTATTGCTTTTACATCCCTGATAAGAAAATATTTCTTTGATAGCTGACAAAGAAATCTCACCACAAGCTGCATTAAATCTCTCCTCTGGACCTTTGATTGGATCACTTCAGCCAACACATTAACACCATATTTACTCATATGTAGAATCTTTAGAGTATATTATATAGAATATTTACACATTGAAAATGTGTGTGAAAATATATAATTTTGCAGGACAAAGGAAGAAAAACGCTCTTTATTAGCCAGCTTTTGCTTTCAGCTGCAGCTCTCAGTCTGTTGTTTCTGCT
Source organism: Chaetodon trifasciatus (assembly GCA_037975065.1). Lineage (NCBI taxonomy): Eukaryota > Metazoa > Chordata > Actinopteri > Chaetodontiformes > Chaetodontidae > Chaetodon > Chaetodon trifasciatus. The sequence goes on from JBBMOE010000018.1 coordinate 6,982,845, forward strand.
CTTCTCTGCAGCCTCACTACAGTAAAGTGCTGCTGCATGACGAACAGGTTCATCGAGGGCAAAGCCAGCAAGTCACTCACTGCCTGTGCATCAACTGTGCGCTAAATTGATTCTAAATCTGTACAACAACTCCATCAGTGTCTTCAATAAATAAACAAAAGCAGCATGAACTCTGCAGGCCTGCAGTTCATCACAGGCTCCTCATGACACTCAATGCCTGAGATGCTTTTTATGAGATGCACATCAAACCACATCAATCTGTTCATCTGTCTGTCCTCGAGCACTTTGTTCAAGAAAAGCAAGTAATACCTACTGCAAAGATCCTCTGCTCTACAGTGGAGAAGTGACTCCCTAACATGATATGCTGGCTCTTCTAGAGCTGAAACAATTAATGTTTTCATTGATTACCAATATATTTTATAATAAATTAATGGTTTAAGTCATTTTTCCAGCAAAAATGTTACACATGATATAGTTTCAGTTTCTCTGTTGTGTCTGTACATTCTTCTTTTTTCTGTTGTATATCATTTTCAACTGGATATCTCTGGGGTTTGACAACATTATTTTCAGATAAAATAATTAATCAGTTAATCAAGAAAATAATCAATTATTAATTTATGAGGAAAACAAATGAGTTAAAGCTGAGTTTGTGTTTCGTGTTGGTGCATACTGCATTATGTCATTATATCTTGATGGATGTTGTTAGTTAGACAAACACAAACTTTTCTTTCTGTGTGAAGTCATTTGAGACAAACTCCGACAAAGAGACACATAAATAAATAAATTTGAGCTTGAAATAAGGAGGCTGAAAACAAAGATCCTTTGAAAACAAAGCTTTCCCTGCTGTAGCTTAGACGCTTTGTAGAAGCTGTAACATCACTCACTCAACGTCATTTTTAACGCAGACTGTCTTTCATCATTAGTCAGTTTATCAACATTATGAAATTACAGAAAATTCGGAAATCATGACAGGAATTTTTCACTATTTTCTAACATTTCACAGACACACACTTTAGTTGCAGCCCAGTATCAAGAAGGAAAAGTCATAACTTGCCGCTTATGTTACTGTCAAAACCCAGAAGAGTGAAGCAGTGAAATATCATTTATCTGCTGTGATCAATACTTTGTGCTTTGTATTCATCTCGCTGTAAGATATTATAATTTTACATAACACTCAATGAGCAGGTCAGTGAGCACTCTAGATTAAAAAAGACACCAGGGTTCACTTAGAAATAGGCTATGAATAGTGTGTGTGTGTGTGTGTGTGTGTGTGTGTGTGTGTGTGTGAGCAACAACAGCTGCAAATGTAGTCCCTTCTCTTGTGGCTCAGTTTCCCTTGGGATCCCAGGGGTGGACGCTGACTGTCTGACCACCACCACCACCACCACCACCACCTCCTCCTCCTCCCCTTCCTCCCTCCCCTCCTCCCTCCTCTCTGGTCCCAGCTAGTCAGCTGTCGCTCTCTCACAGCCTCACAACACTACTCCCACCCCAAATCTGGGGCAGGCGATGCCTTAGTGCAGCACAGTCCTACAACTTTGCCAGGCAGAGAGTCTGCAGAGCTCAGAGTCACTCGAGGACTGAACATAAAGACCGGATCATGTTACCGCAGTCAACCGTGACTTATTGCCTGAGTATAATGATGGGATGCATTTGATGATCGTATAAAGAAGGGATCATCATCAATGGGGGGAGGTGAATAGGGAATGCAGTGCATAAGTGTGTGTTTATGTGTGTGCAGGCATGTTTCTGTGACCCCTCTGGATCCCACTGTAGGCTAATTTCCTGCTAAGCGCTCCTCTTTCAATAAGCCCTCAGCTGTGCAGCCACACAGCTCTACCTTGGCCCTCAGGAATGCGCTCACGTTTCACTTTTTATAATCGTCAGCAGCTAAAAGTCCAGAATCGTCGCCCAGTGCGGCTTTCTGCAAGAAGTTCCCACAAGAAACATGAGACACACTCACACATGCTAAAGCTAGCAAAACCATAGGTCATTTGTAGTAGCACATAAACACCCCCACCTCTGGAAATGAAAGACTACATCTTAAAGCCACAAAGCAGAGCCAGATTTGGCAGAGAGATAAATGCAAGAGTTAAATCTAGGGCGAATTATTTGGGATTTAACATCTGGCCGCTTTGCGGTGCAGCGCTTATCATACAAGATAAGTCTCACACTCTCTTGTTCTGCTAATGCATGCAAAGTGGAACTTCACAGACATGAAACGATGTTGCATTAAACATTATTAACCCAGGCTTGTAATGTGGAGAAAGGGGCACGGCTTTACACCAAAAACTGCATTATTGAAGCTTCAGAAGGTTCACCGCATGAACAAATGCGAACATTTAGTTTTTTGCATGTGGAGTTAAACATGGTCAGTGAACACACCTGTAAAATTCACATGTACAACCCTGATTCCAAAGAAGATAGGACACTGTATGAAACAGAAATTAAACATAATGTGATAACTTGCTGATCCTTTTTGACATAAACTCAAATGAAAACAGTACAAAGACCATGTATTTAATCTTTTTCCTCATCAATTACATTGATTTTTATATGCTTATTCTGAATTTGAAGCAGCAACACTTTTCAATCAAGTTGGTTCAGGAGCAACAAAAGACTCAGAAAGATGTGGAATGCTCCAAAAACACCTGCTTGGAACATTCCACAGGTAAACAGGCTCATTGGTAACAGGTGATAGCATCATGATTGGGTATGAAAGGGGCATCCTGGAAAGACTCAGTTGCTCACAAGCAAGGATGGAGCGAGGTTCACAACTTTGTGAACACATGATTGGGTAAAGGATATTACTACATGAGCTCCTGTTGTCAGTAAACACATTTCTTTGTAAATGACTGCATTCTGTTTTTAATTACAATTTCCACAGCGTCCTGACTTTTCTGGAATCAGGGTTGTGAGACGTGTGGCTGTATGTATGAGATAAACAATGTATGTGAATTTGTAGACTAACATAAGCAGCAGAAAACAGCAGTTTGCTCAGATGCTGATGTTAAATATCCTCTTCCTAAATACACCATATATACCAGACAATGTGTTAATGGCATGTTACTGTAACTAGGTCAACATAAGCTTGAAACAACAGCTGCATACAGACTCGTGTCAACACCGGCTTCCAGCGGCACAAACCGCATAAGAAGTGAGCGCTGTTCATGATAAGTCGGCAGTATGTGAACCATATCGACACCAAAGGCGGAAAATCTGACTGAAGTCAATACCACAGTCGAAATAAGACTATTATACAAGATCAGGATATGGCAAATGTATGCAAACATGCAAATCTATGCATATTTATGTAAGATTATAAATAAAATAAACTGATGTTCAGTGAACCGTGTTCCACTGTTCTGCATCGCGTAGTCGACTGTGAGAAAACTGATTTATCTTGCCAGTAATCATACAGACAAAAACATCAAACATTTGCTGGTTCCAGTAGATCTACAGGATGTTATGCTGGGCCGCCGTTTCTGAGCAAAATGCACATGCTGGCCTTCGGACCTGGAGGTTAAAGCTGGATCCCAGCAGTGCTGAATATTTCAACCTGACAAAACACAGCACCGTTTTTTTCTGGTCAGACTGCAACATGAAGCTCCCTGCAGACCACCCTCCTCTGAAGCCATGACTGATGTCTTTAGGTGCTCTGACAGGTGAGCCTAACACACAGGAATGCTTCCACGCTTTGATCTCCTTCCTGCCTGCCAGTGTTTTGTGAATCTGAGGAATTCAATGTGTATTTGTACAAATGCAGTCTGACTTTGCTGTAACTCCGCCACGGACGAGCAGAAGCGCTGTCGGAGTTGTTGTTTCAGGGCTGTCGGCTCCCTGACTCCCGCTGAGTCCCGCCCGCGAGATCTTCCTGGGAGGTGAAATCAGGTTTGATGCTGCTGAGTTTGCACTTGGGATTTATTCCAGAGCTCAGACAGCGAGTTGATTAATTCTTTAGGAGATAAACATTAAATTAACTGGCTCAATTTTGAAGATCTACTAATTAAGAAGTAAGAAATAATGACACCTAATCAAATGTGAGGATTTTTTGGCAGAATGCAGTCCAACTTGACCACCACAATGAGTGTCACTCCGCTGGACTACGCTGCTACACGCAGACAATATGAGGAATTTTAGTTTTCTGTTCAGAAAAAATAATCTGCAGCTGTTTTGGTAATTGATCAATTGGTTGATGCTAAAACCAGAAATATTAAGAAGCTGGAATCAGAGATTTTTTTCTTCTTTAAAATTACTCAAACTGCTTAATTAATTATCAAAAGAGTTGGCAATTAATTTAATAGTTGACAACTAATCGAGTAGTTGTGCAGCTATTTTGATTATCGATTGATGACACAGGTTTCATCTTCTCAAATATTGTGTGAAAGCAAATTTGTGTTTTAGGTTTCTGACTGTTTGTCAGACAAAAACAACAATGTTGTGACTTTTTCCACCATTTCTGACATTTTATAGACCAAACATTTAACTGATTAATCAAATTATTGGCATATTATGAATTGTGAAAACAATCAAACCTAAGCAGTGTATATGGTAACCACTCCTTCATTGATATCAACCATCACAATAAACGTTGGTGAAGGAAGTTAAACCACAAAATAAATCTCATTTCATATCAATTATGACTCTCTGTGAGGTATCAGTGAGAATTTTAAGTTTTGATAGCTTCTCTAATGTAAGGATTTGCTTTGTCTTCCATTGCAGTAAATGAAATATCTTTGGGTTTTAGCCTGTTGGTCGGACTCCACGAGCGATTTGAGTAAATCAGCTTAATGATGGTCATTGTTCACTGTCATAAACCGCATGATTAATCCAAGAAATAATCACCAGATTAATAAATAATGAAACAATCTTTAGCTGCAGCTCTATAAGATTAAAACAAACATCAAACTTCCTGTAAGATGTGGGGAAAGACTAATTTGTTTCTGTTTATTCTATTTCTGTCAACACAAGCTGCATGAAGCCTGCTGCCTCCCACACTGACAACATCACAACATATCATTAAGTGCTGCTTCTCAGCGATAATTTAGGAGATCATCTCATCCCGCCGGCTTCAGATCCGAGTGCCTGCAGAGCCGCAGCATGCAGCTCCCCCCTCCACGACTCCCCACTACCCCGCCTCCGCCTTCAAGGGCGTCGGATCATTCGTCATGATTAAACAGGAGCTGGTTCCCTCCTGGTTCCAGTCAGAGGGGAAGACTCCTACAGCACCAGCAGGACCAACAGACACTCAGATCAGAGGTGACCCCTGCTAATGGCCCAGCAGCCACCGTTTAAACTTCGCCACCGCCTCAACAACAAAGCATCAATTTTCATGAAGCCCCTCCAATTCTCTTAAAACCCTCAAACAGTAAATAATTGAGCCTTGTTCTCAGCTGGTCTCTCCTCTGCAGGCTGTCGCTCTCATGAAGTGGCTGTTTGCACTCACACTCTTTTAAACACCAATGGAGAGGCTACACACACACTCCCTCCTTCCTCCACCCCTCGTTCTATTAATTTCTCCCTCTATTTCTATCATTCCTGCACACACACGCACACACACAGATAACACACTCACACAGATCGCTCCAGGGGGTCTGCCTCTTCCCTGCTTTCATTAAATCATAAACTGCGGGCCAATGGGGGCTCTTCGTCATCATTAATCCAGATTAAACACAAATCTCCACTTCTGACTCACACCCACAGACGGTTATTTAACGCCGCTTCCTGTTACTCAACATAAGTCACCACTGACGCCCATTTTGTGCGTCTGTTATTGGAACATCTTCTATAAAACCGTTTTTTTTCCACAACTCGGGGTTTTCAGAGTCTGTTCTTGAGTTGATCTCTGCTCTCTGACATTTGAAAAGGTCTCTCCAAAACCAGCTAACCACACTGTCCACGCTGTCTCCAGGCATTTTCCTCCACGTCTGTCTGAATGCCAGAGGAGATTTTTTTTTTTTAATAGAGGAGTGTTTGGTGTGGGAGAACACTCTTCAAGTTAATGTGTTTCCAGGCTGAAGCAGAGAGCTGCAAGAGGAAGAGGCAGCGCCGTGTCCTCCGCTGCATCGATAACAACAGTCTGCCCTATGGATTCTTTATTAGGTCGCAGAGTTGGAGTTTACTTTTCACCAGAAACTTGGAAATTTGATAATGGACGGACAGAGACCTCATCACTCCCCTGTGTTCTCAACTAAGCACTTACAATCACTGCCAGGAATAAACTACAGATAAATCTAACCTCTGAACTCTCCCTGGTTTACAGCAGCAGGTACAACACTCAAGTTGGGCAGCAGACATTATTAACTTAAGGTCAATGTAGAATTTCTTATCATTGTCTCCATTTACAGTTTCTATATGTTGTCAGTGTGGCATGTTAGGTATTTTAGAGGCCTCCTCCAATGAAAATCAAGTTTGTAACCTGGTTAGCATGTCCATGTGGGTTTTTTATGTGCTGCAAGACATATCATGAATGAAATAAGCAGTCATGCTCAAGCATTTGGACCTCAGAACTGCAGAGGAGACAGTCTCACAAATAGATCCAGACAGTCTGGGTTTCATAAGTCACACACCCACCAATGTGCAGGGTGGGAAAACGGTGAAGCGAGGGGTCAGAGGAGAAGCCAGGCGTAGCTACATATCAGTTATGTTTTCAGTTGCAAAGGAGAAACGTTGAGTCTTCATGTTTTACCAAAGGATGTGAAAATCCGAGAGCCAAACTGCAGCCTGCAGGAGCCTTTTTCCAGAGACGTGTTTCATCGCACAAAAGCCTGATGCTGTTAGGCCTGTAAGGCCCACACCTCACTGCTGGGCCACAACTACAGCACTCATGATATTAAATCATTTAGTGCTACAGAACATGCAATAAACACAGTTCTGAAAAAATAAGGACGAAGGACAGGAAGAGTATAAAATGAAATAAATACTGATGGTAGAATTCACTGTATCTCACTGAACCATAAACAAAAACATAGAAGAAAAAAAGAGCTCAGCCACAACCAACAATGATCCATAATTAATACTGACACAAGCCGTACACAAACTACAGAAGAGCAGCAGTTAGCAGCCAACAGAAACCAACACACCAGCTTTGGCAGCCTCAAACAGTAGCTGTGAACTGATGAATGCATGTTAGCACCAGCAGCTGGTTCTTACCTTTGACATGTGATCCACAGCTGGCAGGAAAACTCCACTTCCCGACTGAAACGGCAACAAACAAGCAGCTAAACAGCAGCAGCGGTCAGTGCAAACAGTTATTCCTGCTCAACGGTACCATGACTCAGCATGTTATCTTATTTAGTAGCTAGTGTTTTCAGGTGTGCTACAGCAGTTAGCAGGCCGGCCATTCAAACAGCCTGCCCTGAAAGAGTGCGTTTGATTTATGCTGCAGCAGGTAGAGGTGTGTCATGTGTCGGTGCAGCTGCACAGTTTAACTGGTCTGCCAGTTTTGGGTTCAGGAGTGGTGAAAGAAGCACTGAAATCATTCACTTAAGCATGAGTATTAAAAGCACTCCTGTACAAGTAAATAAAATGTATAAAACGCAACAAAACGTTCTTAAAGTTTGAGAAATAAAAATATTTTTCTTATCATTGATGTGTTGATATGTAAGTAGTACTTTAATGTTGTTGGTCAGGGTGGAGCTGATTTTAAGTACTTCATATACTGCTGGGAGCTTCATCTGTAACAAAGAATGATATTTTATAAACTGGTGTTTTTGCAAATAAACTCTTAATTTGAAATTAACCAGTAACAATAGCTCTTAATTTGCATAAAATGGAAATAAATAAGTACAAGCTGCTTGGTGCCTAGCCAGTGGTGGAAAGTATATAAGTACATTTACTCAAGTACTGTATTTGAAGTAACCGTACATCATACTTTATACTCTACTTTATATTTCTGCTCCACTACAATTCAGAGGCACAAACTTTAACATTAACACGAACATTATTCTGAAATGCATAATGAGTGCTTACACTTCTGGTACATTAAGTACAGTTTGATCCTAATTTTGTGCTTTTACTTAAGTGAATGCATGACCTTAAGACTGGTTGTACTGGGCTGCTTGTACTGGTCATCTCCTCATCATCTCCTTCCTGCTGCACTTTGCTGTGAAAGTGAGAACATTTCCTGCTTCTTCACATCATTTTACTACAGTACTTATTGCATCTAAAACATGATTAGACTTAAATACAGTTCAAATGAGGCAGCTATAAAGACTTGTCTAGATTAATGATGAGATAGTTATCATGATTACACATAAGATAAGTGTGAGCTCTGACTTATAGCGTGAGACAGGAAGTGAACGTGGTCCTCTGGTGCTGTAAGAAAGCAGCAGCGTCTTGTGCTGAAACAATTTGTTTTATGTCGACGTCGACATAAAATGATGATATTTGGTGATTCATGGAGTAAAACAGACATTTGATGGTTCCAGCTTCTTAAATTTAAGGTTTTCTCTGTTTTATATGATTGTAAATTTAATAGATTGATTGTTTATTAGAGGATAAAAGGAAACTGAAGATTCTGTTTTGCTTGTTTTTCACTGTTCTCTGGTATTTTAAGGTTAATCAATTAATTGAGCAGAGTTGAACTCGGAAAACATTCTTCTTAATGCTTTGCTTTTTCTCTCGTCCTCACCCAACATGTGGACTCACTAATCATGGCCCCAATTCTGTCTGGTGTCACAGCCGCGTCCTACTCCCTGAGATGTGTGGTGCACAAAATCCAGAGTCCTTCCTCATCATACATGCTGGAGCATTGGTTCTGCATCACTGAGTCTCCTCACAGAGAAGGAAGAGGAAGGGAGGAGGAAGGGTGTGAGAGGAAGCTTTGGATGGACTCCCTGGAGATCTCAATCATTTCGGTGAACACATTATGAAAGCTACTGAATGAATCAAAGTATTTTTTCAACAATTTTTCTCCTTATTCTCCTTTACTTTCTACCTACTGAAGCCGAGAAGGGCCACGCTTGCAATTATTCTTTTAACATTGTCATCTCGAGATCACAAGTTAATCATTTCATTATCTCGAGATAGCAACGCATGTTTTCTTAAGGCTGATTTCTTGAGATTATGAGAAAACCACTTGTGTTGTCTCAAGATTGTGTGACACTTAAGGAGAACTTGAAAAAGAGTGTCTGGTTCACACTTCAAGATCACTATCATGCCTGCTTGGGGAGGATTCATAACTGCACAGTGGCGTTCGCAGTGATCAGCAGGATCAGTGGAGTGCACTCGCCTGTGAAGCTGCAGCCGTGCCAAGTCTTGTCCTGCAGTCACGAGGACTGATCTGAATGTTATCTCGAACAGAGAGACACAATGCAGCTTCTGATGCGTTGGAGCTTGATTCAAGTGCAGTCTGATGTGTTGATGAGTAGTGGGTACTTGATCTGATATTTTCAGCTAAAATCAGCTGCTGCAGTTGTTAAGACACCATCTATGCATGCTGGCACCGCACTCCTGATCGTTGATAAATATCATAAGTGATTAGAGGAAACAACCTTTCGTTTTCTTAAGATAACCGGTTGATTATCCAGTCACCTCGAGATAATGAAGCTCGTTTTCTCGAGATATTGAAATAATTAACACCCGATCTCGAGATAACAGCATTAAGAATATAACTCCAGCCACGGCTGTTCGCAGCTTCTGGCTCCATTATTGTTGTGACTCAGCGGTTTGATTGCCAGTGACCCAGATCCTAACCTTTTGAATCTCTCTCTCTCTGGCCTGTAGTCCAAGACCAGCGTTAATTATTCATAGAGGTGGAGGACTGAATCAGAGTTTTAAAGTTTCAAGTCTTACCTTGGCTAAATAATGAACGGGTGGCCCAATTTTTAAAGCTCCCGCAGACAAAATAGTCCACTTTTTTTTTTTTAGCTTATCTTTATTCACCTTTTCCTGCTCTGAAGCTCTGCAGCTGACCCCCCCCCCACCCCCACCCATACAATATGCACACCCCATTTCTGCCTTTCATCTTTTACCCCCTCTTGCCCCCCCTTTTTCAATTCATCCTCTCTTCCTTTATTTCCAACCCCTTCAATTTCCTCCCACAGTTACTTCCCTCCCGTCTGCTCCTCCTTCCTGTTTCTCCTTTCCTCCACTATCTCCTCCACTCTTTATCTTAGTGACAGACCATTGTGCTTGGTAACACAGTCGCCTCGAGTCACAGCAACACAAAATGTCTCTGCTGCAGATGAGCACTGATAGTCACAGTTGAAATGTCACGGGTTGCCTGCTGCTGCTACCTCTCAGCTCATCTATTCCTCCGCACGCTGAAGAGTAAAGAGAATTGAGCTTAGAGTATCAAACCTCTTCAGCACTCACCGTGTCAAGTTCTGGCTCTGTTACATCCAAGTATTTTCATGCAAATGATGATGTACTAAATTAGCACGGCTTAACGGAAACTGCAGATTTTCGGGGAAAAAAAGTATTTTATGTTCCTACGAAGTATTTTCACATATGTAATGCTGAAGCAGATGTCTTTATCTGTGAATGATGATAAATACAAATTAATGAAATTGAAATAGAAAGTTCCTCATGTTGTCTTTCAGGGCAGCTGCTTTAAATAAGCTATAAGCCTATAAATAAGATGAAAAACATCTACAGTTTTGTACTTTCTTGTAGCTTTTTGTCTTTTCTTTAATTTGTATTTTTACTCACCAGTTGGATAAATATTTTTTAGTCAAAAGACAACCTGGAGACTTTGTGTGGTGCCATCATGTCAAGGGTCTGAACTCAAACCTGTGTTTTTATGCATCTACATTATTCCCTACATAACCTAAAACATCACCTTAAAATGATGATTGAAGGCTGCCTCCCACCTGTGTGAAGTTCATGTTGGGTTATTTGAGTAAAACTGCTAAATAGATGTTCATTGAGAACCACACAAATCTAAATCAAACATGTTAAATATTTGCTTGAGTTTGCACATCCAAATCAACTCACCGGAGGAGGAAAAAGAGGACTTTTGGAAAGAGCTACAGTGAAGTTGATAGCCTGTGGGTCTGAGGGACAGCTGCAGGGGAAAGGAGAGAGGAAATGTGGCCACAAAAAAATGAAGCGATGTGGAGAAATCTGAGGAAAGAGTGGGAAAGAGCCAGAGAGAGAGAGCTTGCATGTCTGTGTGTGTGTCTACTTGTGGCCTAAAAAGAAGTCAGATTTAAATATGAGTCTAAAACTGGTGGAATGTGCCTGAAATACCACCATGTCTTTATTTCTGAAAGTTAAGAAACTGTTAAAACACCCAAAATTGTTTGTGTTCTTTCCAAGCCATCATTTTACTCAGAGGAAACACAAAACTAACAATCACTGTACAGGCGGTCTGAGCATGATAGACGTATTGCTTGCACAACCCTTGTGTTGCATCACTTTAGAAGGTGAGAAATAATTTGCAATAATGTCGTGAACTTTAGACACGACTCTGCCTTAAAATTACACACCGGTTTTTGTGACGGACTGGCTTTTTTGGCTTTGCTGCAGTTTTTCAGTGGCGAGTGTAAGCAGAAGCAAAGGTGAAAGAGGAGTAGGAGGAAGGGGAAGGAAGCATCTCTGCCCTTTATTTTAGTCTGAATATGAGGAGGGAGAAGAGGAGGAGGGTGATGGGATGAGATGAGACATTTGCCACTGCCCCTGAGGAGGAACAGCAGTACTGGGGAAGACTGATGAGAAGTGGATGGCAGAGTAAGTGAGTGTGTGTGTGTGTCATTGTATGTGTGTATAAGACCGTACCCTATTCTGAATTTCATGAACACTAATGAAATTAATAAGTCTAAATAAAACATTTAAAATTTGAATATGCATGTGTGCACCTGTCATTTTCCATATAGGCCAGCACCTATGCATGTGTGCAAAATGTAGGATATCTGTAAATGCATGCATGCACGTGTGTGTGTGTGTGTGTGTGTGTGTGTGTGTGTGTGTGTGTGTGTGTGTGTGTGTGTGTGTGCCTGTGTGCACGCGCACTGATCAGGGTAATGAATGACCCTCAGTTTACCTCAACTTCCCTCCGCTCTGTCATTAACTACACCCCACATGTATGCCAAATTAAAGATGTCGGTTTCAACTTTAACCCCTGTGGAGCGGCTTGGCTCAGCTCGGCATGACATGGCTCTGCCCAGGGCCAGTGCAGCTGTTGCGGCCTGGCAATTAGAGGGCACTTCGATTTGATCCAGAGCAAACCCAGTGCGGTGGAACTGAGACTAGAATAAGAGAAGGATACAGCTGGTAAAGCCCCGGAAAACACCACTGTACAGTCATGTAACCTCCCTGCAGAGACGAGCTACTGATTTTGACCACACGATAACGTCATGTGGTGGAAATTCTGTTTAACCGACTAATATATCGTCCAAAGCCTTTAAAAAATTGAGATGAACAATGTAAAGTGAAACACGCACTGTTTGGCAGTTTTAATACATTTGCAAGGATGCAAAAGCTTTTTATAATTGTGTAACATATTTATTTCAATGCATGCAACTACTGTAATCAACTTGAAACTTGAAATGAGGTTGTGTTTGTCCAGTTTGTGTGTTCCTTTGTTGGCAAAACAAATGGATTTGGCTGAAATCTGCTGCATGGAAAACCAAATAAATCCATGCCCTAATTGTAAAGTGTAATACTTTAGATTTCCGAGTTGCCAGCGTTGCATCTATGTGCCATTCTGACTCAAAATCAAACCCTTAGAAGAAATGATAGCAGTCACACATTCTGCAGCCTGCAGTGTTTGTGGGCTTTCGCAGCCGTTCTTGTATTTCAGCAGCAGCTGTCTCTTGTCAAACTGCAGAGAGGAGCTGCAGCTTTACAAGGAGATTCTAGTTTGAGCTGTTTTGAACACTTGAACCTGGACTTGTACACTGTTCTACCTGAGACAAGCATTATAAAGTCAAACCATACAGTTTTCCAACACAGCGCTGACTTAGAGTTAGAGCTGTAATAAATTTGCTGCGATAAGCTGTGATAAAAATGTGTTCCTCTGTTTGCAACACAGCTCATCTTACAACAGGATTTGGCTGAACTTGGGTGGACAGATAAACACTTGGCCCAGTGATGATGAGCTTTGGGTTTGATCCAGATTTTATGATTTCAGCAATGGAAAAGTCTAATATTAGTCCATGTTGGCTGGTGAAGTGAATTCTATTTGTGAGCTACTCTGTCAGAAACTCAAATTCAGAGAACAAATAATAAAACATAAACTGTTACAGGAGTTGAAAAAACATCTAGTATTTGAGGAATTTTCACTAAAATCATGTCTTATTGTATTTCAATATAGCCTGTATATCATCAGCCTGTACATGGTAATACTACATATCCATTTATCTATATATAAGCAAGTTGTGACCATGATATTGAATGCATATTTCTTTTTAAACTGCTTCTCTTCCAGACAGCTTGATGGCTTGGGACCATCTCGTAATTTGAGACTCACAGTTTCACTCTGCACAACAGCCAACGTGCGTCCACTCAAAGGAATATGTCCTGTCAAAGTAAAGAGCCTTGCTGCTCACTAGAAGTTGATAAAAGCTTAAGCTAAATTCTTGAAATATGAATGCATCTTATGAGAAATGCATTTTTGATTTGTGTGCATGGTTAGATGTTTTTAAATCAACCCAATATTACCCAGCAGTTTCTGGTTTCTGAATAACTCATATCAGCAACTTCCAGCAGCTGAATTGTTTCCCATATTGTTTAAGTCAAGTCAAATGAAGGTTATTTATAGAGTCTAAAAATTCAATTTTATCTCAATGACCTTAGGAATCTATACAACACTCTATCCTCAGACCCTCAATTCACATCAAGAAAAACTTATAAGAGCAAAGGAAGCTACACATTGTAGCCCCAGGTTGTAGCAGCATGTAACTTTGAAATTTTAAATGCTTGATGGATTTAATTACCCAGAAATCATGTAACATGGCATCAGTAAAGAGCATAATTCTTCAGGAGGCACTTGCACTGAGAAAAGTCCTGCTTATAAGCTTCAACACTTCACTGCCTGAGGACACACCTAACGATAGAATCTCATCTCAGACAACTGGACAAGTTTGTCGTGTCTCAGATTAACTTTTGAGTATTGTGGTGCCAAAACCTAGATTTAGCCATGTGCACAGTGTTTTATGTACTGTACACTGTGTATGTATTTGTGTTGGTGTTGACCATTCCCCTGGAGAATCTTCAACCATGTCTCATCTTCGTCGTCTTCCATCCTGCCTTTCGTCCATCACGCTTCATCCTGAAAGTTCAGTACAGCAGCAGCCATCAAACATTTAACAGCTGACTTTTACGCCTTTCTCAGAGCAACAAAATCCTTTTCCCTCAGCGCATGAATATGCAAGGAGGCTCTGTCAATGCATGAGCAAAATAAAGGCAGACCAGGGCACGATTACACCGCTGGCTGAAAGCCACTGTTGTGTAGCCTTACATCACATCATCTCCTGGTGCAGAAAGGCACACTACTGGAACACTAACCCATTAGGCTACAATCTCTGCTGGGTTTTTTTTCTGTGTCACGGCTTCCGTTTCTGTGTCATCGCAGCTGGAATGCATGTGGTGGTCCCCAGATGGGTGAATCTCTCAACTCAGGTCCAGAAATGTTAGTATTTCTGTCACTGCAGTAGCAATCTAACACTCAGCCGCCGTGACAGGATTTTCCAAACAATTCTTCTAAGTAGGCCTCGGTGACGTAGCAATGACCCACCGAACGTCAGATGACTTCTTCTTTCACATTAATGCTGCAGCTCCCATGGAGCTCAGAATGTTTTTGACTGGGTTTTGTGCAATAAGACTTCACAAGACATGCTGTGGTTGAGATAAAGACATCACAATAAATATTTCACTTTTAAACTTAATGTAGCCTCTCTTTAACCTACATGCCTAAAACCATTTAGATCTCTTTGAAATAGCTCATGCACATTGCCCAGTGGTGCAGCAAGCATGTAACAAGACTAAGAGAATGCAGCCATGCTAGCAGCTCTGCCAGGCAGTACAGTGTTCATAGCTAAATGCTAACATCAGCATGCTAAAATGCTCAGTGGCAAATGATAATGTAAACAGGCTAATCCTTGGCAGGTAGAATGTTAGCGATCCCAGTTTAGGATTTTAGCATGTTAACATTTGCTAATTAGCACCAACTAAACACAGAGCACAGCTGAGGTTGATGGGAATGTCATTAGTTTTACAGTGTTTTAATTAAAAAACATAAACATAAACAAGTTTGACCTGATGATAGCATCAAATGAAAGGTTTAGGAGTCATGAAAGTTGATCCTGTTGGACATATGAATGTTTGCTCCAAAGTTCACGGCAAAATTTCAACCTCATTTTGGCGCTGGAGGAAAAGATCACCAAAGGGGATCACTGAAGCCATGAGCACACATCATGTGGGAACCATAAATGTCTGTAGTACATTTTGTGGCAATTCTTCCAGTTGTCGTTGATACATTCAGTCTTGACCACAGTAGTGGACTCACTTTACATCCCTAGAGTACAAACTGCTAACATGGCTAAAAAAAAAAGATATATGGAGGTCATGCTCAAGTGCAGTCCACTGATTCATACGTTTGACCTCTGACTAATTAGTGTGAAATCCCAATCAATACATTTGCAGTACTAATTAGTCTTGAAATCAATATGTAGAGCGATGCCACTTTACAAACAAAGCAATGAATTAGATAATCCACCAGCTAAGAGCTATGAGAATCACTGTGCCACAGATGTTGAAAAACTGCAGTGACGTAGAAATCAAACCGAGGTCAGTCCCAAATATTCACCAATGGGAGCTGGCTAGCAACATCCTAATGCTTTACTGTTGTATGACATGCTCAAAGGCACCTCAGCAGTCACCCCTATGGGGGAGCATTACTCATACATGCACTCCCCTAGTTTTTGACAGTTGGTATATAAATCACAAGCCCACTTTTCTAACCTGTAGGCTTGTGCTGTCCTATATGTACAAGAAAATGAGTCAGGAAATGTGTGTTCTTGTATGTAGCTGAATTTAATTAAATATGTGTAAAGTGTTGTGTGTGTGGATGCTGTCATCAAGAGGTCACATGACTGCAAGCTCACAATGAACTCACAACGCATCATTTTAAATGTAACTGTAATAATTTTGGGGTTACCAAATACATGCTAATCAGCTAATGTTGGCATGCTAACATGCTAAACTAAGATGCTGAACATGGTGAATATAAGCATGAATGTTAGCTTGCACCATCATGCTAAAGTGCAACCTCACAGCTGTTAGATGTAGTCTTTGTGCTCAATAGTAATTAACTGTGTTTCATTTAAATTAGAAGTAATTCCTTATTTTAAGAGGGAATTTTGTTGCATTAAGACTCTTAAGGAGCTAAAAATAGCATCAGGCTATCATGAAGGATATCAGAAATGCCTCACAGGTATTTTTGGTTCTTAGAGCACGAGGGAGCTGCAGAGTAGTCAAACATAATGATTTCCAGGTTAAAATCCTGCACAGGTCTTTTCCCTATACATCACTTTACCGACAGTTTAGTCTCCTTCCCTTTGTGAGCTAAGAGATATATTTTGACCGATGCCCGTGGCTGTGTGTCCTTATAAATGTGCAAGCACACGACTGTGTGTGTGTTCACCACATGCCCATGTCTGCATATATGTGTGTGTCGGCAGAGCCAGCCTGTCCCCAGGGGGCTCGTAGTGTTACAGACTGTCCTACTAGTTTTATTAACCAGTTGCTCCTCGGGGGCTACATGAAAACACAGTTCAGCTTGTTTTCAGCAGACAGAGCGTCACATTGTCGCTGATGTCGGACTCTCGAGGGTCTCACAGCCTCAAACTATCAGTCCTCAGAGTCCATATATATTCACATTTACATTGTATTTTTTCCCATACAATACAGATCATTCCTTTCCAACCTCCAGCAGTGTAATGTAAGCAGATTTTGAGGTACTCATACTTTACTAGTTCCTTTTTGGGCCACTTTGTACTTCTACTGCACTACATTTTAGAGGGAATTACTGTACTTTTTACTTGACTTTTACAGATTGAAATTTTCTACATGAAACATGTATTTATACAAGCAAACATACGATGGAATAAAACAGTATTATAAAAATGTGACAATAGTAATACAGTGTGAAAGGGACCATTCTGAAAAATGAGTACTTTATCTTTAAACACATTAATACTTATGTATTTGTACTTACAGTTGGTAAATGTGGAATTTGTAATTGTACTATTATATTTTAGATTTTTTTCTGTAACTCCAACATCTATGATCTATCTTTGTTTTTGTTTGTGGTCCATCCTCATGCCTTGTTGTGTTTTTTTCCCTCATCATTGACAAAGCTGTCCGATACCATTTGTGCAGCATATTTGGACGTGTGGGCAGATGTGGTGCTCTGAGTGCTCATCGTGTCTCCAGCAACACTGGAGGAGAGAAAGGCGATTGTAGCACAAGGTGTAGGGAGGACATGTGACAGAGTGTAAAAAAAACCCTGTGGCTGCTCCCTTCCCCCTCCGAGCTCCTTCAGCCTCCCTGTCTGAATTAAATGGGGCCTGTCTTCTTCCTCACAGCTGTAGCTGAGCCGTAACACTGGAAAATGAATGACAGACACACACACATTGTTCCTCACCCTGAGTGCTCCCCTGTTGTGCACATACACTCCTCTAGTTGTGTGTGTGTGTGTGTGTGTGCGTGTGTGTGTGTGTGTGTGTGTGTGTGTGTGTGTGTGTGTGTGTGTGTGTGTCTGTGCTGTGTCATTTTGTCATTTTCTGAGTAGAAACAATTAGCCTACATGTTAATAACAACAACACACTGATGGACATAATTGTTGTTATGAACATTTCCAGTTCTGAAAAGGAGGCACAGGATTTGTTAAACATGACAAGCCCTCTTTAAAAGTGACAGGATACACTGAACCTATTTTGGTGCCTGTCTGTGAAATGACTTACATTATGCTGCAAGGAAACCACACACACACACAAACAAAAGCACACCCAAAATGCTTACATGCACACAAATGCACTAATAGACACATACGTCAAGTAAAACATTAATTAGGCCCACAAAAAGTCCCAAACTCCACTGGCATGCAGATGTACAAGATTCACATTCATTAAACACACACGCTGAAATATTCCCTTTGGTGAAGTAAAAGCAGAGCAGCGGCTGTTTGGTGTTTATTTACAAAGCAGGCCATAAACCCAAAGCCCAGAGGCTCCGAGAAAATGATGAGGGGTCCGTGCACCTCTTTGTTTTTCATCCAGCCCTCTTTCAAGTTCACTTGTATTCGTCTTTAACGAGGCAAATACCAAACGAAGGTGGTAATTCAGGCAAAGGGTCCTTTTTTGGGAGGAGCTGGATGGTGCGTTGCTCTCTTTCATGCAGTGAGTTTGTGGTTGGTGATGGTCCCGGCGGCGTTTCGCTGTGCTCTGATGATTTTACCAGATGACACAGTTTTAAACATCAGTGCATCTTCAGCAGAGACACACGTGCACACACTGAAAGGCAGAGCAGCATTCATATGCTTATGTGGGCCACTAAAGGAACGAAAGAGGAAAGAAATTAAGTTTCTTCTTTCATGGCCATCGTAGCCCATTTGCCTTTCATAAAACCAGAGAACACAGACGCTAATCAAGGATTTCCCCCAGCACAGCCAGAGCTGCTTTATGCTTTAACATCCAAATGAGCCCCTTAAAGTTGCCCTCAGCATGTCCACCGCCCTCAAAAATATCCCACTAACAAATTCTTTTCAGCAGGGTTTGTCTCTTGATTTTACATGAAGTGAGTCGTTTTTCCTGAAGTTTCAGCTTCAGGAAAAATGTGCTCACGGTTGCATTACTGGAATGTTTTGTCATGAAAGTGTTCTTTAAAGTTACACAATTCACCCCAAAACAGGATATGTAGAGGTTACAAATGAGCTGTTTTGGATTTGATGCTAAATTATACAAAAATTCAGTGTCCTTACATGTACAGTGGTATCTTTGATCTTTCTTTTTAGCCATGCTAGCAGCTTGGCAGATGGTAATGTTAGCTGGTCGATCCACCACATTGATGCAGACTCAGGAACTTCAACAACTATTGGATGAAGATGGCAAATATAGTGAACATTAAATCCAGTCAGTTCCTCTCTCTCATTCTCTTAGAAATTTACTGAAAGGTGTCACATTTTTTGGGAAGTTTTTTCCAACTGACTCTTTATGAAGTTGACGGACAAAATGTCAATGAAACATCTGCTCTCCTCCTCTCCCCGTGTGCGATTGTGGCTCTTTTTGTTTTGTTGCTGCATGACAGCCTTCACTTCCTGTACTTCCTGTAATTTTCATCAGACCAAAGTTTGACCAAAGTTAGACCAAGGCTTAACCAGAGTTTCAGACCTGTAATTTTGGCTCAGCCCAAACTGAAAAGTCCAAAAGTCCGGACCAAACATGGTAAGTGTGACAGGGCTCTTAGTCTTAGCTTTAAAATTCCAGCTTTGAGGAACCTGGATATGCTAGAAACTGGGATATGGTCTACGGGCTGAAAACTCTGACAGTGGAATTACAGAGGATGGAGTCAATTGTTGCATCATTTTCCACTACTAAAGATTAGAAGCTAGAGTAAAAAAAGGAGATTTCAGGCTGCAAGAAACCAAAGTGTGTTCGTCCTCAGCTGTTGAGGTAGGTAAAGGAAGTCTGTCAAGAAATAACAGCTTCGTCTGGATGTAGTGAAAAACAAACCTGCACCAGCCAACAGATGCAGGGATAGCTGTGGACCTTGTGTTTTGAATATTTACCGCAGAACGAATCTCCATGCTGAACCAATTAAAGCTTTTCAAAAATGAAGCGACACTAAAACCTCTAGACATGAGCACAATAACAAGAGGCCAATGAAACAGGACAAAGCAAAAATGCCACATGCAACTGCCTCCGCATGTGTGTACAGCTGTGTACACCCGTGTGTGTATGCAGGAGTCAATGTCTGCCTGCCAGACTGAGTGAATGCATTAGCGTACTTTCGGCCCATATCTCATCATTATAAAGATAAAGACTTGATAGGAGCAGACAGATTGACAGGAAGCCCTGGAGGCTCAAATCAGCCTCTGTTGACCTTCAAGCCACCCAGGAAGAGCAGCAAGCTCACCTGAATCCACCACATCCATCCATCCATCCATCCATTAATCCATCCATCCATCCATTTATCTATCTATGTAGATTTCTATTTAGATTTTTAAGAATCGATTCACTAGTCAAACATCACATATTCCAAGCTGTTCTTTATGTTATTAGTAGGTTCAACACACACTCTCATGCATCACTCATCAGTATGCATGAATGCACTCTGCCATCATTTATGTCATTGTACAGATGCACACACGTACATACACACACACACACACACACACACACACACACACACACAAAGCTGTATTTTTCAGTGGCGTTTAATACCTCACTGCCTCCCTCTCTTTCTCTCTCAATCACATGTATACACACACACACACACACACACACACACACACACACACACACACACACACTGCACAGTAGGGATTTCCAGAGTTATTACACACTCAGAGAGGGGGCCTGATGTTGGCAGGTTGGCTCCAATGGAAGCAGATTTGCTGCACCTCGATGCAATGTGTCCAAACATTCAGACAACATGCTGGGCTCTGATATCAACGCTGGGCCTCCATTTGTAATTGAGAGCTACAGAAGGACAGCGGGACACAATAACAGCAACAACAGTGTTATGCAATCCTGTGCAACAGCCCTGCAACAAGTTCTCCAAATGTGAGGCTTATTATGACGAATGTCTGTTGGATTTGATTCTTCTCTGCGGTGATCTCTAAGACAGTGATACGGTAGATTCGGTAGGTGGTCTCGTATAAACAAAAGAGGCTACTTGCTAGATATTTCGGTTCAAACTTAACATTAATCTTAACTTGCACATTAATGGGGTACATAGCTGATTTGATGTTTGGTTCATCCGACTCCAGTGACTCAGACCAGTGATTACTTTGCCAGCTTTTGAGATTTCCAGCTTTCAAAAATTAATTTCCTCTGTTTTTTCAATGACTCCTTCAATCCTCTTTTCCCCACTGTATACAGTAGTGACTGTTTTAGGCATCATTAGCTGCTCAAAGCACAGTTCTGCACTGTGAGCATGTAATTGGCATCACACACTAAAAAACACATGCCGAATTAATGTGGGCTTGTTTCTGCTCTGTATTAATGTATTTTTTGTTGCACTGATTGTGATTGTGATTTGATGTTGTTGTCCTGTTACTTGATGTTGCTTTTTGACCTTGTCTTGGCTCGGCCTCTTCTAAAAGAGGCTTTAATTACCTACTAATAGCTAAAGCAAAAGATGGGGAGCTATCTGCATTTTTACTTAATTAAAAGAGAAAATACAACAAATAACAAACATAACAATATAACTTCATAGCATTGCAAGAAGCTGTTGTGGTTATAGTGTGTTCAAAATGGCACCTTGCAAGATTATTTTAAATCATGATATATCATCCTTATATTCTGACTCTGCAGGATCATCTTTTGAAATCGTTTCCGCTTGACAGCTCCTAAGTGACTATCCAGCAGCATTTTATTCAGTCTTTGTTACACTGCAGGAAATTAGGGCCACTCAGGCCACTTAACACAGACAGCAGCTGTGGATCTCCCAGTTCTTGAGAGTCCCTTTTGAAAAACATATCAACCTGCAACACTTCAATAGGCCCCAGCACAGCCTTTTGAGAGACAGGGCACTGTGTTCAATTAGCTTTTGTGGGGAATTGTTGTGGGAAATGGCTGTTCATCTGGGTGATATTTAGCTGTGGGTCCTTTGGTGTGTAATCATGCTCCAATAAGCAGCTCAGTATCCAGTTAGGGTTGTGTAGTAGAGAACCACATGGAGAGGAGGAGATGATATTCTCATTAGTGTGTGTGTGTGTGTGTGTGTGTGTGTGTGTGTGTGTGTGTGTGTGGAGGAGTGGTGATGAAGACAGAGCTCTGTGATGAGAAGCCAGTTGGCCAAAACCTTCCTCTTCCTCCCACCCTCTGACGCACAGCATAGACACCAGATTCCAGTGACGCTTTTCACATAAAAGGATTTCCTCAGTCTGATTCTGATAAAAAAGAAATATGAAAGTGTTTTTTGTTTTGTTGTTCTGTAGTTCTATTGTCATTTGTTATTAGATTTAGCCGTTTGCCACCATGTCACATCCATTTTGTTGTTTTCAAGAGGTGGCATGTCACTTTCCTCACGTTTTCTCCACCTCACCTGTTGTTCTGGACTGCCTCTGTGTTTCCTCACCTTCCAAAAAATAAGACAGGAGGGGGAAAAATGACATTTTTCAGAATAATTTTTAAACATTAAATCTTTGGTTTCAGATATAAACAGACAAAAGTCTCTTATTTCTTGCCAGTCGATTTTGCTTCTTGAAATTACAACTGGCTGATTGTTTGAGCTGTGGCTAACTAGCTAATTAAGCTAACATGAGCTCCATGGGTTGATTGAAAATGCTTCAGTTTACTATTGTTGTAGACTATTATTATAATGTGGAAAAGGTCTGTAAAAGGTCTTAAATATGCTAGCTAACATTACTGGCTAGGCCTAAGTGATATTGTGCTAAGAGGCAGATGCTAAAGCTTCGTGTCCCTGGCAAGAAATTACCATCCCATAAAGGAAGAGTGTGGTTCTTGCAGTGTAGAGCTAGCCAGTCCTAGCATTATAAACCCTCTACATAACACAATTTGGCAGCTTAGCTTACATTATCAAGATGGAGATTTGATTCACGCTTCACTGCTGATATTTTTTAACAGTATGTTTCACAACATTTAGGATTAACTGTTGAGTGTGACAAACATATCCCTGTAAGCAGGGCAGATCTGCTAACATTAGCTATCCTAATGTTAGCAGGGCAGATCTGCTAACATTAGCTATCCTAATGTTAGCAGGGCATATCTGCTAACATTAGCTACCTTAATCTCTGATACAGTAGACCTAGCATCACGTAACAGCATCCACACAGTAGGAGAACATACAGTGGATGTGTTGTTGTGAAGTAGGTTTTATTAAACGTGACCTGCAACCCTATAAAATAATGTAGCATGAAAGGCTCCTTGTCCATGGAAGTAACGATCAGTCATAACCGTAGGTAGTAAAGCTCATTAGTCAGACATGCTAACGTTTACAAGCTACACACTTTTTAAACTTTTGCTCAGAATACATTAATGAGCGTTAGTATTGAAAGAGTTACTTATTACAAAACAGCTTCTCATAGAGGACTATTTCCAAAGAAATATTCAATTTTGAAAGTATACTTTAAATTCTGAACAGCCCGCACTCATCAATCTATTTTCCCATAATATAAATAGATATTTATTCATTGCAGTACACATTTGCTATTTGTTCTCAAAATGGCAAACTCCAAGTGAGGACTGGTACGTAAGCAATTATACCTCAAAATGATTTTCTGGGGACTGATTTATCTCCGCTGTGCACTGAGAGCGGGTTATGAAACCCCGGCCAATGTACAATAAAGCCCCCCTATTACACAAGCAATGAATTTCATCAAAAAGTAGAGCGGGGGAACAGAAAAAAATGATCCAACCATCCATCCGTAGAGTCATGGAGTCTACCTTGTGTTGAGCTGCAGCTGAATACTGAACAGTCCAGGGAAGCCTCCACAATCCCAGGCAAGATATTCATTACAGCCACAAACCTCCAAGTCAGCAGAACAGGAGAGCAGGATTCATTGAGAGAGCAGCCATCTCTAGTTGCTCTGATTTCATGCTGCAAGCCGTATTTCCCAAGCCGCGGAAACCCATCTCCCCCAACCCCCACCCTTGTTTTTCCATTGTCCCGGCCATTTTTCCCTTCAATGGCGGCCCACAAATGTGACTGCATGCAGGAAAGTGGCCATCCTACTCAGGGGGGTGAACCTCTCCTCCATGAGCTGCCAAGAATAGGGTTTCATCACCTGACAAGAGCTCTATTTGCCAGAGTGTGTGCCCTTAATGTGGTTTCATCCATGAGGGAAAATGTCCTGTATCTCGATAATATAAAGCTGTGTAATAATACGAGCCCCCCTCTGCTCCGTTGTTAGGCTTTCAAATCAATGGCAGAGTGCTCTGCAGCCCTGACTCCAGGTCAAGGCGGATAATGGCACAGAGATTCAATCCACTGTCTTCCAATTTCCCCTCGACATACATTGTTCTGTTTTCATTAGCATGTGTGACTTCAGGTTTTATCCTGTTCTGTTCATATCTCATTTGGGTTTAATGAAAAGAGCTCTCCTCATATGACCACGTACATGACTAATAGGGGGGAAAATTTGTACTGACAAGTAGACTCCATGTTCGGTCTGTCTGTCTGCAAACAGCCAGATGTCGGCAGCTGCATGAGGAAGACTGTGTTTCTGTCTTTTAGGACCACCTCAGGGTCAAAGCTCACCTGGCTGGTTACGTGTTCTCTGCAAGACAAAATATAAATATGCACCAGAAACAGAGAGACTACATGAATGAGTGTAGTACCAAGATATAATCTAGTAATGTAACTCCATATTTGTCTTGATATGATATGATACATTTTAATGGTAAAAGCAACAGAGTATGACTCATACTACAACATTGTTTGGGCTGCCACTTTTTCCACATGTTCTTTTAATCTACAACTGTGTGTGAGCAGCAAACCCAATTTGGTACTGCTAACATTTGATGTGTATGTATTTATGATTATTTTATTGTTGCAACATATACTCATTGTTTCTTTTTTTTTTGTTCCATTTTCTTCTGTTTGTTTATTTTATTGTTTCTTTCCTCACTGACAAAATGTAATTTCAGAGTCATTGTTTTCACTCTCTTTTTATTTTAATGATGAGATGTCTTTATGAGCAAATTAGCTTTTCTTCCATCTCTTTAATCCCATAATATATTTTGGTGTTTTGTTACCAAATAAATAATCCAAACTACGCTTTAAAAACATATTACCCCAGTTTTACCGGATGTGAATTTACATCCAAAACAATGCTACTGATTAAATCCCTTTTGTGCATCCTTTAAAAAACACACTCACAGAAAAAACACACAGATGCAAGAAGATACAGTACAACCACATAACAACATTTTGTGAGTGCCTGATTTTCCTTAGTCCAGCATAACCACCACCTCTGTCCTGTTACTTCAAATAAAAGAATATGTAGGAGATTGCAAAAATGGGGAGAAATTACATGATAAATAGATAAATAAAAGTACCATAAAACACATCTGGGACTGGTTCCTACCACCTAATAAAGACAAGAGTAAAGAATGAAGACAAAGAAAAATGCCACTGTTTAAATCCTTGATGTGGTGGTTATACATTAAGTCTTGTCACCAGCTCCTCCTCCAGTGCCACCATGAATAAATATGCAGGCCAGTAACCTGCTACTACATCACAGCGTGTGGAGGGCAAGGTTAGATTAGCAAGGAGAGGGAACAGCAGAGGGTCACGCCTTGGACTCAATTGATATTGAAACATCACTAACACCACTGCAGCCAGGGCCTCCTCTGTAATGACCAGACACATACTGTGCACACAAAACATCAACACTCATACATGCAAGCACACACACACACACACACACACACACTCATTTTGGTGTGTGATGGAAATGTGGGAGCTGGTGACCAGGAGGGAGAATGAGGCAATGTTGAAAAAAAAAAAAGCCTGTGACAGACAAGAGAGACAACAAGAGAGGAGAGCCTCCTCTAATGAGCTATTGACATTTTCAGGGGAGGAGTTGGAGGAGACATGCTTAGCTGCTGCATTGAAAAACATCATCTCTCATTTGCCTGTAGAAGAGAAAGAATGATTTGCATGTAAATCTAAAACAATGCTCTAAACAGTGCCATACAAATCCAGCTGATGAGGCTTTACCTGACAAAAGATGATGGGACATTACAGACAATCACAGGAGATGAGAAATTTAAAAAAAAAAAAAAAAAAAAAAAACACAGATGAAGACAAAAGATCGGGCTGCAAAAATTCAGTGATGGATGAATCAATAATTACATCATCTATCATGAAGGAGGAGAGAGGCTTGATCACATTGTGTTCGGATGTGCGTGATGTGATCTGAATCTCAAAATGTTTCAAAACACATAAGAAGCATCAGAAATAACTCCACATTCCCCTATGGATCAGTTTTATGCCTGTGCAGTTCAAGCGCTGCAATGTCTTAAATAATCACACAAAACAATGCACATGCTGTCTAATCCATCGGTGATGTTGTTTGAAGTGCTCTAATTTAGTGATGAAGACGCAAGAGAGAGCACCACAGAGCAAGAGCTGCAGCTAACTGCTGAACATCAGTAACATGTTCAGCTAAAACATTGTAATTATTTAGATAATTTCTGTTGTTTGTGTGAGGTTAACCTCTTACCACTGCCTGATTAGAAACATTGGAAACATTATTAGTGAGTGCATGAATAGACTTGCCCTCTTTTTTTTAAGTCGGATGAATTGCAAGTTGTTCCTGGCGATGTTAATGTCAAGTTTTCAGTCATATCTTAATGTTGCAGCTCACATGTTGGTCTGTTGGCCCACCTTGTTCCAGATTGAAGTGTATCAACAGCTTCTGGATGGATTGCCATGAAGGTGCACACATTCATGGTCCCCAGAGGATGAATCCTGCTGCCTTTGATGACCCACTGACTTTTGTTTCAGCACCTTCATGAGATACATGTTTGTGGTGACTGAAATTTCTCAACAATTATTGGATGTATTTTTTACAGATAATCACGTTCCCCTCAGGATGAATTGTAATAAATTAAGTAATCAACTAACTTTAACTCCACTGCCATCATCAGATCAAAATGTTTATGAGTAATTACGCTAATTTTGCACTTTATGCTAATTAGCAATTGTTAGCATGCTAACACACTAAACTAAGATGGTGATCAACATCAACATGGTCAATGTTATACCTGCTAAACATTACATTGTTAGCGAGCAGTTATGAATGTGCAGTCATAACCGTAGACATTTGTGGTTAGTTTTTTCCATCATGGCTGGAATTTGATGTTTTGCTTTATTCAAATGCTTTTATTTATGAGAGATCTCCCACATTTAGTTTGACAAAGTTTGACAAAGCAATAGTTTAAGGTTCACTGACTAGCTTTTTCATAGACTTTCAATTATATTACTATATACACTTATTAGTATAAGTCAAAATTAGTTGATCATGTCCTATAAAGTGTTAAGGATGCAGTCATCAACAGCCACTGAACTCATTTCAACACATGACAACATCATTGGTCGGGACTGTTTTATCAAACTGCTGTTGAAAGTGATGATTTGCAAAACACTGAAATCCCATATTTAATTGAGAATAGCACAAAGACAACATATCAAATGCTGAAACTGAGGAATTTTGTTTATTTATTTATTTATTTATTTATTTATTTATTTATTTATTTATTTTGTGGAAATGATATTCTCATTTCAAATTTGATGCCAGCAACACGTTTCAGAAAAGTGGGGGCAGTGTCATGTTTAGCTCTCTGCTGCATCCCCTCTTCTTTTAACAACACTCTGTCAGCATTTGGGAGCTGAGGAGAACAACTGCTGTCATTTTTAAAGTGGAATGTTTTCCCATTTCTTGCTTGATGTATGATATCAGCTGCTCAACAGTTCATCTCTTTTGTTGTATTTTACATTTCATAAAGCAACAAACATTTTCAATGGGTGACAAGTCTTTACTGCAGGCAGGCCAGTTCAGCAGCTTTTACTACAGAGCCATGCTGTTGTGATACCTTCAGGATGTGGTTTGGCTTTGTCTTCCTGAAATAAGAAAGGCCTTCCCTGAAAAAGACATCGTCTACTTGGCAGCATATGTTGCTCCAAAACCTGTTTACATCATTAGCCATGCAATGTGCACAAATGTTCCCCCACACCATCATGAATGCTGGTTTCTGAACTGTGCGCTGATAACAAGCCGGATGGTCTCCTCTTCAGCCCGGAGGAGGACCTCATGGAGGAGGTCCATGGTTTCCAAAAAGAATTTCAAATGTTGACTCGTCAGACCACAGGACAGTTTTCCACTCTGCCTCAGTCCATTTTAAATGAACTTGGGAGTTTCTGGATCTGGTTTATATACAGTTTCCTCTTTGCATGGTAGAGTTTCAGCTTGCATGTGTGTTCACAGACGTTGGTTTTTGGAAGTGTTCCTGAGCCCCTGCAGTGATGTCCACTGCAGAATCATGTCTGTTTTCAATGCAGCACCATCTGAAGGCCTGAAGATCACAGTCATCCAGTATTAGTTTTGGACCTTGTCCCTTGCAGACAGAGATTTCTTCTCTGAATCTTTAAATGACATTATGTACAGTAAACAATGAAATCCCCAGAGAAACATTATTCTTAAATTGTTGCACTATTTGCCAGCACAGAGTGGTGAACCCCTCCCCATCTTCACTTCAGAAAGACTCAGCCTCTCTGGGAGGCTGATTTTATACCCAATCATGTGACTCACCTGTTGCCAGTTAGCCAAATTTACTGTGAGATGCTCCACCAGCTGTTTTCTTTTAGCATTTCACAACTTTTCCAGTCTTTTGTTGCCACAGTCCCAACTATACTGAAACGTGTTGCTGTCATCAAATTCTAATTGAGGATATAATTTCCAAA
This sequence comes from Chaetodon trifasciatus, assembly GCA_037975065.1. Lineage (NCBI taxonomy): Eukaryota > Metazoa > Chordata > Actinopteri > Chaetodontiformes > Chaetodontidae > Chaetodon > Chaetodon trifasciatus. Next base: position 7,011,444 of record JBBMOE010000018.1, read on the forward strand.
AACAATAAAATTTCTCAGTTTCAACATTAGATATGTTGTCTTTGTGCTATTTTTAAACTAAATATGAGGTTTCAGTGTCAACAGAGAGTCATCACATTCTGCTTCTAGTTACGTTATACACAGCGTCCCAACTTTTTTTGGAAACAGGGTTGTATACTATATTTCTGTTAGTGGAAAACACGATGCCCTCTTTTATGATGGATGTTTGTTTGTTTGTTCATGTTTGTTGAATATCTTGACAGAAATATGTCACTCTTATATGGCTACATGACTAAAAATTGATGTTCAAGGATTATATTTTGAATACTTTCTTTTTTCCTGGTTATTAACAGTTTCAGGGGAAGTATCTGAACATACACACACCCAACAGCTGCATCTGTTCATCTGGTGATAAAACCACTTCATGGAGGTGAGATGATGGGAGCCATTTTCCATTCACTGTCAGAGGCTGTGATGCATTATCTCAACCTCTAGACAGACACACCATGTTGCTGAGATGCATCAGTGGGAGTAATTGACTGGAACTCAAGCCAACAGACACAGGAAGGTCCCTGAATATTCGCGGCCACTTTGGTTCTTAAACATATTACCATTGATTTTTCTTTGTTCTCTTGTCATCACTAACTGTGCGAGCCGTGAATCAGGAAGCTGTACTGGAAAAAGGTGAACTGCTTTGTGATGTTTCTATCTAAAAGACAGACTTACTGACCAAATGAACACAATTTCCAGTACGAGTTATAGTAATTTGTAATTAGGTAGTCTTTTTCAAGGAAGAGCTGAGAACAAGAAACATTCATAGCAATTAAGCAACAAAACATAAAAATATCATCGTAACACGTTTTGATGTGAAAGTTTTTTCCAAATAAAATGTGTGAGTCCCTGAAACCAGTTACAAGATTTAAATGAGAGATGAGATGTGAGGCGGTCTGAAACTTTAACTGTAGATGATTGATGACTGAGGCCTCTTGTCATTGAAGACATCCATCAAACTTTGTACTGCAGAGTAATAATGTGTCTGAAATTTGTCATCTGTGATGCAGCACTTTGAAGTAATGATGGCAGGACAATAGAATATCTTCATAAAATTTGACTGGACAATAGCTTTATGGTTTAGCTTAATTCTTGATGATTTGTATGACTCAGAAATAGTGATGTGTGTATCAGTTAAAGTTTTAATGACACACGCCTAGATGTGGAAAACACCATAGTTTTAGTTTTATTGGCAAAACAACGTGATTAAGAAGGGATATCTGGAAAGCATCAAAGGCAGACTGAAGATTCATGAAAGCCAGAGCCACATAAAACTGTATCATAGGTATAAAAATTGAATTGGAAGTACCTAGAACGTAAATAAATAGTGGACCAAGAAGAGACCCCTGTGGTACCCCATTACTGATGGCAAGAGATCTTGATTCAGCACCATCAGCCAAACACAGTGATTTCTGCCTGTACAATAAGCTTGGAATCAAATGAGTCCAGCATCACCCAGAACTGAATACTTGTTCTGAAGAATTTATTGAGATCAAATGCTTTGTCATCAATCACTGAAACTGCAGCTGTTGTAAACCATTACTGTATAAACGTACAACAGCTTGAACTGTTGCTGTTGACTAACAGGCTTTATTTGAAAGAATATCAAATTTGAACCACAGAGCCTCCAATTTCCTGCTCTGGACTAAATATGCACCAGCTGTCAGAAATAGTCCCACTGCTGTCTAAACAGTCTATATATGTGAGCGTAAACAAAGACACAGACGGCTGCATGGCTGCCTGTGTAAATACAGGTGGAATTTGCTGTGGACAAATTGCCTCTTCCTCCTTATGCAAACATCAAGGAATACCAGAGGGGAAAACACCATCCATTTTCAATTAGGTGCAACTGCTAATGAGAACTGGAGCCCTTCATTTTAATTACAAAACTGTGCGATCGCAATCAAAGGCAGCCACGCTGTCTGTGTTAATAGAAATATTATATTCAACAATGTGTGGAGGGTGAAAACAAATACATGAAATTTGTCTTCTACTGGGACAGGCAGGACAATCTGTGCTAGCATACATCTATGGTGTGGGATATTAATTATGTTTGATTAAGAAAATGCTGTCCAGAAGAAGCCTACAGGCTATGAGTTATGCCATGTTGTACAGAAAATGCCTGTTTAAATCATTATTAGACAGTCCTGTGCACATATACAAGGCATTTTTTTGAAGCAAAGAAAGTGATAATAAATCCATGAACACTGAAATAGCTGTGAAAAAGGCACACATGAAAGGGAGTTTAAGTGCAGAATATTAGAGAATTACCTGTGCATCAACACAGCATCAGTGCACATCATAAAAATAAATAAATTACAGACAGGAAATGGCAGACGATGAATCCTCAGAGGGCAAACCTAACCTTGCACTCCAAACTGTCAATATTCCCCCGACAGTGAAGCTCATGTTCACTCCCCTCCAGAAAATGCATTAGACACAGATGATATCCTGAGCCCGGGCCTTCAATCTATCCCACACAACCACTAATCTGTTAATTGATCTGGCAATGGGAAGGAGAGAAAGGGTGTGTGTGTGTTTGTGTGTGTGTTTGTGTGTGTGTGTGTGTGTGTGTAGGGGGGGTTGGTAGGAGATGGGGGGATGACATTACTGAAGAAATATATAATCTTTTATAATGGGTTCAGGGACCTTGAGCAGATGAAAGCTTGTAGTTGTTTGGAGGCCGCCTTTAAGAATTCATCCATCCCAGTTTATTGTCTGCTGACTCTGCTTAGAGCGTTTTCTGCTGTTAAATAAGATCTGAAAACTGTTGAGGATCTAATTCAGCTGCTTAAAGGGGGCAATTTCTGAGAGAAAAATGAAAGATTCTTGACTTAAAAAAAGGTGTTAGATTTCAGAAAACACAGCATGTCCCAGTATTTACTCTGTGCTTTTCAATATTGTCCATCGATGAATATGTTTCTCATGATGTTGCTGATATTTAGCTGTTCTTTCTTGGCTTGTCTGCCTGCTCCTGATGATGGATTCAGATCATGACACCAAAGCACACAGAAGTATGAGGACAAGGTTGTCCGTTTACTTTTGGCCATATAGTGTAACTCACTCTTGAAAAGGGCAAGATTTTAAGCTTATTTCACCATATTTATACTCGTGAGGATCCCATTTTGACTCAGAAAGAGAGCGCTTTGATTTGACTCAAGCCCACCTGATACCAAACACCTTCCTACTTTTCCGAGGGGACCTGGAGGAGCTGAAGGAACATCAGACCGGGGGTGTCTGGAGGACGAAAGCAGGCATTTTTTCACAGAGAGGATAATGAATGCAAAAGTGTTTTGGTATTACTCCGCTTCTCAACCACTAAAGGGATTAAGGGCCCGATCAAGGCTGCAGTGTAGGTGATAAGAGTCAAAAACAAGAAGAAGAAGTGAGTCACACGCTCTAATCCCCTCTCCACCGTTCTCACCAGCAGACATTTAGCAGCCTCCTCTGCTTGACACGTTCCTCCTCTGAGACATAAGGAGCTTAGATGATGCAGCATTTTTTTTTCTCCCTTTGGAAAAAAGAATATTAACTTGAGGACATGCTTGCAGTCATGGCCTGCCTGGTTATTTAGACTCCTGACAAAACACTTCCAAAATATAACATGCAGTATGTAATACCAGGAGATTATATGAATTTGCCATACCTTTAATACAGAGGTGGCTATCCCTTTAACATCCCTGGCTGTGTTCGATTATTGTGGGCAGAGTTGTGAATCAGTGAGCAATTTTATGGCACCACCGATTGTTTTTAACGGTTTTTGCATCAGTGAGTTGAAGCATCTTGATTTGTCAAGTGTTTGATTCGCCAGCTCAATGAAGAAATTCGGTTCTTGTTTGTTTTTTTAAATCCGCAATCAGATTTTCAATTGATTTGCCATAAACTACATTATATCACTATACAAAAGCTGAACTAATTAGTCGATTGGTCATATATCGAGCAATTAAGTATTTTTTTTTAAGCAAAAAGGCCACAAAATTGTCAAGATTTACTTTTTTTTATTTTACGGGAGTGTAAATTTAATATCTATATGTCTTAGACTGTTGTCGGACAAAACAAGTGATTTTAAGAGGTTATAGGAAGCTGTGCCTTACATCCAAATGATTAATCAATAATGAAAATAATTATTAGTTGCAGCCGCACATGTACGTAATAATAAATAGGGTGATAGTGGACTTACTCCTAACAGGCAGTTATGGGAACCATCAATCAATGATTAGGAGACAAAACCTTTAAAGCAAGACTATGTAACTTTAAATGAACAGCAGCCATTGTGGCCACAAGTGCTAATTTCAAGCTAATGCTAAAGATTAAGGTTAAGCTGTAACAGCAAAACCTCTGAATGTTTAGTCGTGAATGAGGATGTTTTACTGCTTCTGCATTCTCATTTCTAAAAGGAAGAACATGGTCTTTCTTTAGAAGTTACACAACTTTGCTTTAAGACTAATTGTAATCACATTTGCATCTCCTGGTATGAAAACATGATCTTATGCAGTGTAACAGTTACAGAAAGCATGTTTTAAACATGAAATCTGATTTATCCCTGGTCACTGCTGTTTAAGAGCTATGAGCATCTACCATTTCTTTCCAAGTTTATATTCAAGAAAGCCTCTTATGCTATTTCACCTCACAAAAATGCTGTTAAATTTATTCAATGTAGCTTCAACCTTTCATCTATTTTGATTTTTAAATCCCCCCCTGCTTTCCGTTGCACTTTGCACTGGAAATCAGTGAGAAGATTACAGAAAATCCTTTTTCAGGTGAGAAAGTAGAATTAATCCAGGCTGTGGGGGCTCAGTGTACAAGGCACCAGAAACACTGTGGGGTTTGCAGCACACATACAATCTTTCCAGCTTCCCAACACACTGGAGAATAATTGTGAAAGAGATGCGCTAATTTCACTGTGATCGATTGTCCCATTAAGCCACATTATGTAATTTTCTCCTGGGAGGCTGGATTTGAGTCAATACACTGTGACAGCCTCCCAATGAGTGTGTGAAACATTTCTGCTCACATACTGACACCTGGTGGCCATTAAAAGTAAAGCATCACATGTAACGTAGAGCTTAAACAGGCTGGTTGTAGTGCATCACCTGTTACACAACTACTGATCAATGAACAAACTGGTGTCACTGTATAGACTCAATAATGATCTACAGCTAAGAAAACGTCCCCATGCAACTCATGTTAAGTTTCCAGCCCTTTACGAACATCTTTTAATTCCACTCTTCTCAAATAACTCAAATCCACTTTGGATAAAAGTTTAATTCACAAAAATACATTGACCAATATAATGAAAATGTACTAAAATGTACTTTAATAATCCATAAAAGCTGGAACATCATTGACAGAAAAACACAAGAAGCATTATTAGAGTTGGTTTAGTATAATATATTTCAGCTTCAAGAGACATAGAAATCAATCCTTATTTTCCCCATATTTCTTCTATAAAAGACCCATTTTTTTCTGAAGCATTATTATGCAAAAAATGGCATTAGAATATATTATGGGAGCTATGAAATCCCAGTGACTGAGTATAAAATTAAGTCACATCAGAGAGAGATATTCGCAGAAGAGAAGTCCATGAGGAACAACAGGGCGAACAAAGAAAAAAAATATATAATAAAAATAATAATACATATCATAGACCTTGATCTATCATCACTGACATGACAGGCATGGAGAATAGGTGTATGGCTATAAAAAAATTCTCACTTTTCCACTTGATTTCACTTGAAAACATCTACACTGAATAACTGATGCATTTTTTTCATGCTCATTTTTGAAGAATATTTATAATCATACAACTAAAAAGAGGTCAACTTCCATGTCTTTCAAATACGATATTGATATTGAAAAAGATGAAAAATACTGAATCTAACTTTGTTTTCCTTCTTTAACGCTGTTATTTTCTTTTTGTTAAAACGGTCAAAAAAATGAAAATAAGGGGCTGCTCTCTGGCCATGTGGGCGGCTCATGGACACTTTTTTTTTATACGTTCAGAAGCTTTTACCATCATCATTATCATCATCATCATAAGTTTGTGGTGTTTGTTGGTGCAGAAATGGAGACTGTCCATTCAGGGTTCACACTGAAACTGAGACACAGAGGAGGGTCCTCGGAGTCGAGAGACCAGAGTCTTCTCTCTCTCTTTCTTACTGTCTTTCTTTCTCTCTTTATTCTCTCCATTCTCTCTCTCTCTCTCTCTCTCACACACACACAGATCATCCTCGTCGTTGATAGGAGCAGTTCAGTCAGCTGATTCACCGTTTATGGCTGATGGAGGGAGGGGGGTGGGGCTGTTGGAATGCTGGCACGTTCCAATCAGGGCAACAGTTCTTCATTACAGCATTTCTGCAAGAAGAAAACACAGAGGTTAAGTCCTCCGTTCATACCCGGACTATAGTTTCCATAACACCATCTGCACACTGACGGCGCCCTCTAGTGGCCGGTTAATGACCTCACATGTGTGGGAGGAAAGCTGAGGAGGATCAAAGAGAAATGTGTCATGCATAAAAGTTCCCAAGGTTCAAAACAGCAGGGGTCTCTCCCAGGGGTCTCCTGAGTCAGTTACCAGCAGAGGCAGTGGCTTCACATATTTTGTAACTGTGTGATGATTAAGCGTATAAAACGTTCTGTACTAATGCCCACACATCAAAAAAAGTCATGACATGATGGATTCAGCATCAATACAGATCAGTGTGATGCCTTCTAATGTTCACATGAACCACCTCTGAATCAGTTATAAACTGACCACTGATTATTGCAAAAGCTGAGCAGTGACAGAGAGTTTTAGTAATGATAAAACATAAAAATGTCTGATTCTAAATACAGAAATTAGCCTGTAAATGTTTTATGGAAATGCTTCAGGAGTTTCCTCTTCTGAAGAAAAAAACAGAATCATCTAAAATGAGCTCAAAACACACACACACACACACACACACACACACACACACACACACACACACACACACACACACACTACGCACTTCCACAAATGAGAGGAACTTCTTTAATTTACTGAAGATTATTATTAATAACTTCAATAACATATACTGATATTGTTAACTGTAGAAATATCTTATATAAGCTCTCCTCCACAGAGTTTTATACACTAAAGAGTGTTGGTGATGCTCAGCATGTTTATACCGAGATCTATGTCCCACCTGATACCTCCCTCTGACTAGTGGCCTATTGAGCTCCTCTGGGGTGCTTACAGGGTGCACGGGTGCAACGGCGGATGATATCGATCCACTTTCCCCATCTAAGTTTGGTCACATCTCACAGTTCTGACATCCTGCTCTCAGACTTATTCTGTGTTCATGATGCATTCACGTCATATGTTAATGAAATGTGAGCGTTCGCAATCATCACGACGGCTGCATGATTAGAGTTCTTTGTTTGTCATGGTTTTTGTTGCCAAGCCACATATACTTTCAGAAAAATCAAGAGTAACTAGAGGTCAGACTGTCTTAATTATGATAACTATAATATGATATCTGGACATTGAGAGCCACTGGTGGGCATTTCTGTTTTGTTTGAAGGTCCCACTGGCCTCAGGTTTTCACTAATCACGAGACAAAATATAAGAGTACACACAAGTGCATGTCCAGCTGGCACTGTGAGTGGCGGCCATGCTACCATCCAACAGGGCAGTGAGGGCATGTGACTGGTGTCAGGGTGCTGAGATGGAGGTAAACCAACAGACCATTTTTAACAGCAGACATTCTGACCTGTGATAGCTACAAAGCACAGATGTTAACGAGACAAATGATGGCTGCATTCCATTTAGAAGCTCCAGGTCCAGGGCAATGCTATAATGCATGCTTTCTGGCATGACTAACTGCGGTATTTAAATGGAATGCAGCCATAATCAGTGTCATTGGTTTCACCTGTGCTTCTGCTGCTGTGATAAGTCGCTTGTTGTGAAGTCTGTTAGAGAGCCTAACACACAGCTCCCAGCAGGAGCAACATAACAGGTTAACTTCAAGACTTCAAGGTTCAAAAGACAACCCAAAGCTCAATTACCAGGTCTATAAAGGCTAATGGCAAAGCTGCGTCGTGTGGTGATAAAACAACATGTGGGCACGACTGACTCAACACTGAGCAGAGTTAAACACTGAAGGAAAAATGGACACATGTTGCTGTAGATGCCAAAAGAATCTATGTCCTACAAAGCCCAGGTTTAAAAAAAGTGACCACAAAGTAAATACTAAAAATCCACACCTTAAGAATCAATATACCATCCTATCAGGTATCAGCTGTGTGCCACTTCCTGTCCCAGTGAATACAGTGAAGGCTAAAATCACAGACCGCTGGATCATGAGGTCAGCAAACTGGAAAATGACCATGTTGTACAAAGTGAAATGTCCCATTAACTCCCTGTCCTGTCTGAGGCTGGCACTGTAACCCCGCTCGCTCTCTCTCTCTTTCAGTGAATGAGCTGGTGTGCTGTGAGCAGTGGAACAGTGGGGCTGTAATCCCATTAGTGTTGGTTCATTGGGCTGGCCAGCGTGTGAACGGGATGGGGGGGGGGGCAGACACCGCCCCAGGGCATGCTGACAGAGGCCCCACTCTCACACAAACCGGACCACTAACTGACCAACACAGATGGATTCAGATGAGGAACGCAGTGGGTGGTTTAGCGGCCCTGATGTCTGGGCTGGGCACAATGGTACTGTCTGTTTCACTAATCCGCTGTTATCAGTAATGCCACAGTATTACTCCCCCCGCACTTTAAGTTAAAAGTAACTGAAGGAGGTAGATATAAAATCTCTGCTGCTGGCTGTGCATCGCTGGTTTGGCAACAGTTTTTGCTCTGACAACACATCTGAGCGACTGCACTCTGAACAAAACTGCTGAAAAACTCTTGTAAACTGTGGGTTGTCCAGCTACACCCATTTTAATTTCCAAACAACAAAGAGACCCTACGATTGACACCAGACCCACACTTTTTATGTTACATCTGTACCATTTTAATGGTCACAATTACTGCATATTGTCGCATTCCACTGCACCAATTTTCAGTCATACTAAACTGTTGTATTATTGCACTTAAAGGAAATATGCTGCTTCATTTTGTCCTCATTCTTCAATGCAGAGGTAACAGTCCCTCTCCTGCAGTAATAACTAAGTACTGATCCAGAAACAGTACAGGAGATTCAGCAGAAGTGGTTCATGTTTGGATACTATTCGTTCCCTTCAAGGAAATGTTATATTTAGAGACTATATTTATCACGATTATGCGACAATGTGATATCAAGCTGGAGCTGAGAAGGAGCTGTATTGATCTTTGTATAAAGAAAGTATTTGTCCAGTCAGATAATTGTCAGCTACAGGACAACACCCCCTAAACAAGGCAGAGAGTCAGGGTGCTGCTCCAGGACGCCTCAGCACGGTTGACACCCGCATGAATGACAGCTTGTACTTAAGTCCTCCGGTTTGAAGTGTCCCTGCTCATTGTGCCACCCTGCTGCCCGTTAGTCCAAAGAAGTGTTATAATATTTGTAACTTTCCAAAGATTGACATGCAGCCTCCCAGGCAGGGTTTGAACTCCTCTTTACTTTAATTCTTCACACCACTGCTTCACTCGTACAGCCGAGTGCAACCCCACAAACGCTTTGAGGAGACACTGTCTGCCTGCCTTTGAGAGCGGCTGTTAACACATTTGCCAGCACATCCCACAACGTATTTCACTCCAAACACAGTGAGCTCTTTAGACTTACACCTTCACTGTTTGGAAACACTGAGGCCCTACTTAGTAATCTCCACGTGAGGCTGGATGCACATCATGAGATCTCACAAGATTTGCTCAACTGACTGAAGCTAAAGTCATCATTCAAAGGAAACTTGCCACATAAGGGTGGAAACATTCTTGCTGGGAGTGGTTGCGGGGCGGGTTAACCGGGGTTAAATCTTATCAGGAGCGCAGTGACCTCTGACCTATAGGTGGGTTTTTGGTCAAATGTGACCAGCAGCTAAAATTAGAAGTGGACAATATATTTACTGTGAGATGATAGAGATTTGTTTCCCTGCCGAGATTGTGCAACACTACTTCCATCAAGGAAGCTAAGCCTCCATTATTCCTGTATATTTAAGGTCATTACAGTACTGCTGCAGATCAATAAGTATGCTTTATGGTCGTTTCTTTTGGGAATTTTGCACCAATGTGATGACGTACTTTGATTTGTCAGATATCAAAGATCCCACAGCTGCGTATGTAAGTTTCTATAGTGGTTTCTCAGCTACATCTTCCAGAAAATGTTCTGCATACATGATGGGATTCCACAATGAAAGAAGGTACATTATGACAGAAGATCGTGTTCACACCGACAACCTCCAGATAAAATAAGCATACATAATCTTTAAAGCAATTATGGTTTCAGTGGCATACCAGTTTCACGGTACACCCTAGTATGAAATTTGATGGCTATCACAGCATGTATATGTGCTAATCTACAGTATTAAATTCCACCATTTAAGTGTTTTTTAAAAGTTTATGTCAAGTTTCATGTCTGTTCAGACATAATATTTTGACAAACCATTCAGCTCATTGCTGTAAAGCTCTTTGTAACTTAAAAGAATACTAATAGGTTGTTTGCAGTCACATGAAAATTCAGACGGAGGACCAGAAGCTCTACTCCAGAAAACACACAAAAGCAAACAAAAGTATGGACGCATACAACTTCCTAGTTAGCAGTTGGGTCCATGACCTCTGTACCAAAGTGCTCCGGGATGACAATCATTTTGTTCTTTCAAGGGTGCGTAGCAGTTAAATAGCACGCTGCCACGCTGAATGATGTTTACGTTACAGTTGCTTGCTGGGTTAACCCCTGGTGAAGGTCTGCTGAAACACCACTAAGACATGGATTGTCTCAAAACAAGACAGAGTGCCTCATTACGCTCAGCTGTCTTATGTGAAACCGTTAACGCTGATTTAACAAGTAGTCATGTTGCTTGTAGCCATGACCTTAAATCTATCACCATAGATTTAAAACAATAGCTTTCCAGCATTAGCTGCCTGCAGACAGTTAAGCCATTTTTTTCTGGCGTTTTTCGGCCAATTTCTTGCATTTTTCAACCTTATGAACAACAACAACTTTTGGTACTCAATAAAAGCTCCTCCTGGTTTCTTGATTTGATCAATCTAAGCAACTGTAAACAATGCAAAACATTTCTGGGACACTTGTCGTAACATTAAAATTTCATCCTGTTACAGCCCTGAAGGCAATTGTAGGAAAACGTCCTTGTAATTGCAGCAGAAGGAAACAATGCTATCAAACAGGACCTCAATGGACCATCAAGCCCCATCCAACGCCTTCTGCAGATGAAGATTAATTAGTGCGTCAGATACAGTAAATGTCAGTAAAGACCGATCTAAAATGAACAGACTAGCTGGTCTCTTTAGAAGGACTGACAGTAATAAGCAGGCTGGTTTACTATGAGTGCCTGTTTTCAGACTTCCTCATTACCAGCTTCCAGGCAAACTCTTAAAAAAAAAAAAAAAGTTAAAAAAAAAAACAGAAAAGAAAAAAGAAGAAGCGATCTGATTTAACTCTGATTTTCCTGAGAAACAACGTGATGACAGATCAGGATTTCCTCAGACATAACCAGCTGCTGCAGTCTGCTGAGGTCCATGTTTAAATCCAACCATCACACACTGACTCATTCATTCAACAGCAATGAAGATGAAAAAAGAAAATGCTAATGAAAGCACTTCACACTTCTGAAGGCTGACTCAGGGGAAGTTGGCCTGTCCAGAAATATTTACTGGAACTAATCAAAGAAATGTTATTGTTGTCACAGGATGACAACTGCAGTCACTTACAGAGTGACATGTCCCGCACATACAGTGCAATGTATGAAAAGATGTCCGCCTGCCCTGCTGTCACATGGAAAAGTTCCTCTTTGGGTAACGGCTCCATTTTAAATGCAGGACACAGAGGATCCTGCCACCATGGCCACTGAGCTAAACTGGAATAACCACACAGAAAGACACTGAACACATACTGGGCCCAGTCAAATGAATCCAGTTCAGCTCAGGCGTTCATATGAGTTCAGTTCATTTGGAATAACTTGACTTTTTTCCCCACTTTCAGTATTTGTTGTACCCCTCATCTGCCTGGAGGGGGGGCTCTCTCTCTGAACTGCACCTCCGAAGGTTCCCCCAATTTTCATGTTTAGATCGGCAATGATTTGTCGACAGATCAATTAGTCGATCAAAAGTAAGTTAATTACCAGCTATTTTGATAATTGACTAATAGTTTCAGTCATTTTTCAAGCAGAAATGTCAAACATTTGCTGGTTTCCACCTTCTTAAATATAAGGATTTGCTGCTTTTCTTTATCATTTACAATAGTAAATGAAGAGTCTTTGGGTTTTGGACACTTAGTAGGACAAAAGAAGCAATCTGAAGACATCACTTTGGGCTGTGGGGATTCCTGATGAGCATTTTACACAATATTTTGCCATTTTATAAAATACAATATTAATCAATTAATCATGAAAATAATCTGCAGATTGCAGACATGATGACTGATAAGCTAGACCTGACACAAGCATCATGGCAAGATGACATACAAAGCTATCAGGTGACACGAAGCTTACAGCCTTCCTACGCATCATGACCTCATGGACATGTCAAGCTACTGGACCTTTATGACAAGCACATGTTATGAAATTTTAGACACACACCTGGCTCAGAGCTGCTGCAGGGGCTGGTCGGGGAGGGGTCTTTAAAGCAGGACACAGTTGGATTTCTTTTTCGCCTTCTTCTTTTCCACTGGCGTTTTCCTATTTATCTGTCTGACCAGGTCATAGAAGATCTGAGAAAGACAACAGAGAGCAAACAAACACAGTGTAAACAGCAGAAAAACCATCCATGTTTCATACAGGGCAGGTCCTAACGCACCCTGGCACCATGAAGCAATCACTTGATGCCACATCACTAAATGGATTGATGTCACTGCTTACACACAGTAGGTTTAATGAGGGTGTAGCAGGTATAATCCGGCTGAGCTCATTACTACCTGTATCTTCGATAAACCATACAGGTTTATGGGCAGAGTCACCAGTGGTTTGTCTCTGTGTGTACTCACATCGAGGACGTTGATCTTTGACTTAGCAGAGGACTCTAAAAAGGCACAGTGGTTCCACTGTCTGGCCAGGTTCTGGCCCTGCTCCTTCCCCACCACACGCTCATCCTCCAAGTCGCACTTGTTCCCCACCAGGATCATCGGCACCTGGGACAAGAAAAAGAAGCAGGTTTGTGATTTGGAGTCATAAAAATAAAACAGGCTTGACTCCATATATGCAACAAAATACTGAATTTATACAACACTGTGGCAAAATGAATACATCAATAAAAACTGTTGGCACCTCAAGAAGAAAACCAAGAGATCTGAAGCAGTGAACAATGCTAATGAAACACAGATGTGTCTGACATTTATTTTGAGTGGTAAGTCCATAGGTTCATAAGGAAGGCCAGAAAAATAAATAGAGAAAAAGTGGGAAGAGGGGGCAAGTAGACGGTAGGAAGGAGAATAAAGAGAAGTAGGGGATTTTGAGAGGAAAGTGAAATAGGAGATGGGATTCAAGGAATGAGACCAATGTCAGCGGGAATGTGCACTTTACGGCAAAGTAGCATCAGAAATGTTTTTAATACTAATGTCAATACCACAACCGAGTTTCAGCAGGAATTCCAAAAATGAGACTTTTCAGACACACTTGAAAAACATGCTGTTCGTTCAACAAAATGATCCAGAAATTACGAATGCACCAGAGTGCATTCATCTGCTTTAAATGTGCACTTTGAAAAACTTTCAATGTTTGACGGGAAAGGAAAATGGGGTGCACCAAAGAGAAGATGCAATATAAACAGATGGAAACAGATATGAATAAACCCATATGAGAAGGTAAAAATAAATAATAAAAAAGCAGGGAGATAAATGTTGGAAAAAATAATTCATTCATTCTTTTTTGCCACCTACCCCTTGAAAGTACAACAAATCTAACTGTGTTGGCCCCACTGGACAAACTGGTGACATTAAAGTCTGTTAGGGTACAAGGGTGGACGCTGGGACTGGGAGGTCATGAGACTAAAAGTAGGACACTTTGTCAACAAATGCTCAACTCATGTGCATCCTCAAAGCACGAGTGGCACCTGCATTGGAGGATCACAAAGACAAACCAGAAAATCAATCTATCCATGTGGGAAGGCAAAAAATAAGAAGAAAAAGGGTCATTTAGGTAACAGAACAGCGGCAAAAGAGACAAAAGACTCAAAATGAATGTGCAACGAATGCAGTCTCTTTTGGTTTTGTTTCCTTTCTGACCAAAACTGACAACACAACTACCGAGAAAACAACCATTGACATGAAATGCAGCTGGTTTTGGAATCTCCCAAATACCCAGCACTTCTTCTTTTGTGCCCCGAGTCAAATGTTTAAACAACCAAGGTCAAAAAAACAAAAACTCTCTGAGGAAGAAAGAATATTCTGGGCAAACTGTCACAGTGGGCAGAGCCGGGGCAGTCAGGGTGTCGGGATGCGTCTCATCCTGCCTGCTGTTTCCTGACCGGCTATCTAGGGAGCATGCTGGCCCGGAGGAAGTCATGGCAGCCCCGCCCAGCCGGGATAACATCGCTTTCCTTCCTGAATGTTTTCGAACATTTCAGCTGGATTTCCATGCTCTGTCTGCTCTCTGGAATTACATGATAGTGTGAGACTGTTTGTGTGTGCGCTTGAGTTCATTCGGCATGCAGAGTAAATTCACACTTAAACTTAGCTTTACTGCACCACCCACTGCACAACTGTATGAAAACAGAAAAAGGCTCGAGACTCAAGCCTGAGGAAGAGTTCAGCATTTTGTCTCAGGTTCACAGGATATTTGTGTTTGTGGTCCAGCTTAACGAGCAAGATACATAATCAACTAGTGGAAAATTTTGCATGCAGCACAACAGGCGCCAATAATAAATGAGCTGGGGAAATCTATTTGTGGTGGGCCAGCAGCAAATAAATCCATGCATGGGAAATCCTGCAGTCGCTCCCTTCTCCTGGTCCCTGAAACGGCCCCCAGACGTGTCTTGTGGATCTGGAAAAACTGGATATTTGTACCCTGACATGCACTAACTTGCTCAAACTTCCTTTGCCCACCCACAAGTTTGGTGTTCAGAGGTCGTTTTTGACAGGATTATGGCCACGTTCCTCCGGAAAATGTCATACTTTTGAAGGCATAGTATGAATATTCCAGGGCCCTTTTTTCTTTTCTCTCTCACTGGCTCGCACTCTCTCTCCGGGCTGTGAGGCAGACGACAGGAAACTGCGATGTTTAGATTAACCCCACGGAGGTTGCTGCTTGATGTTTGATATCCAAACAAGCCCCTCGCACTGGACTGCTGAACGACATTTCTCCCAAGGGGTCCTGGGAGAACCAGCGGTATGCCCTCCTAACACAAACTCTGAGCCGAGCTGGGATGAAAAGGATGGAGAGAGGCATGGTAGGATGGAGGTATGCAGGGAAGGAAAAAATGTTCGGTGTCAGCAGCACACGAGGCAGAATTGGCCTACTGGAGGAATCCATGCAGCCCACAGAGAATCTGTTCAGACGCTGTTAACATGCTACAGACAGGTCCTGTCCCGCCCACAAGGCATGCTAGAGATTGGATTGTGGGGAGCACAGAACAGGGGAGTATAGAGTGTCTTAAATGAATGGAGCCAGTCGTTTCAAATGGAGCGGTGAGTCACAAGCATGGAGTCAGGCATTAGTACTATCCGAGTCACACAAGCAGAGACGGAGATGGCCCGGAAAAGTCATACGACCTCTCTTACATAAGAAGTGTGGAAGGAAGTAAGAGAAGTGAGCTTTTAATACACTGCTGACTGCTCACTCACTTCGTTCTTCACTCCTAACGACTTCTTTTTTTAAAGGAGATGGAATTTTGGCCCTACTGGGTTCAATGTACAGTCATTAAAAGGCTTTTTAATTGAGCCTGGCAATATCAAGCGCGTCTGTACATTTTGCCAGCTTTGCAGTAAATGGTGCGCGGAAGAGCCAAGAATGAGAACAGCTGTAGCAGCGACTAGAATGTCTGCTTTAGCTGTGCAATAGCTCAAAGCTTTCTCCAAATAAGAAATCTGTCCTCACGGATGAAAAAAAAAAAAGGAAAACACGTTAAGCATTTCCTTTGGTCGTGCATTCCTGCAAGGGGCAAAGAAAGATAAACAGATGTCACGGCCATCAGAAGTAAAGGCTTAAATCACCAGTGGACTGATAGCTGACAGAGTGGCTGTAATAGCCAGATAAGCACAAATGTTAAGACCGGGGACATATTCAGAGAAAGCACAGTTCGAGAAGAAAAGGGACGGCAACTGTTTTCTTGCACTTTGAGGAGCCACTGATCCTGCAACCCATCTGTTAGCCTGAAGCTAACCTCAGCTCCCTGACCGCAGAGGCTCTAATGAAGCACCACAGCCTCACGATCCAGTGTGTTTTTGATGAGCTGAGGCTTTCCTTGCACATCATCCCTGACAGTCCAATCACCCGCACAGAGTGCCAGACCACAGAAAGACCACAAGGCAGGCCACAGAGAAGAGGGGGGAACACAGAGCAACAGGCGTGGAAAAGGCCAGTCAAAACAGAAAACACAGGGGTACACTGGCACAGATAGGGAGGACGGGGAGCAAGAAGAAGACCAATAAAACATGTTTGAGAACATGACTAAAACTTCTGCAGCAAGCTGCAGAAAGGCTTTTCAGATGGTTTTGACAGGGAACAGAGAGAGAGCAAGAGCGAAGGAAAGAGTGAGAGAGGGTTATGGTAACATTCATTCCCTCCAGAGATCACCAAAAAAGGGCATCTTAGATCCTGCTGACGCACTATCTGCCCCACCAGAGAAGGGGATGGAGGGCTTACTCACTGAACAGCCTCACAATTTACCAGAGGTGCAGAAAACTGGAAAAGCACGTCGAATGAACAGCAGAAAAATAACGAGATGGCACAGTCTCGCTTTAGATGCGCTGTTACAGATCCAAGCTGAGAGGCAGACTTGGCAGGGAAAACCACACTGTTTGCAGAAAAAGCAAGACTAAGGGTTGGACATCCCCTAGTCAGACAAAGACATTCCCCTACTTTTCACTGGACTGTTAAACAGATGAAGTAATCAAACCACAGCAACCTGCATGACACTAATATTAGCTAATGCTAAGCTATGTACAGTACACAAGCCGTGCTTTCTCACTGTTTTCACTCGACAGTCAACACAGAAACAACACGGCGACACCACCTGCATTATGTCGTTGTATTTTGATATTTGCAATTATTGGCATAAGATGCAGCGATTACAGTGTTGAATGGTATCCATAGCAACAGTGCAATCAGAGTTAAGAACAATGTAGGCAGTTGAGAACAAGGAAGTGTGGTGCTTGTAACTTATCTGTACTATTTTCCACTGCTGTGTTTCTACAATCCATCCAAGCAGACACAGAATAAAATTAAGTCCAGTGAGAATGTGCAGGAGCTGATGTAAACATGCTGGTAAGTCTAAGTGTGCAGACTGTGTGCTTACATCCTCTGTGTCCTTTACTCGTAGAATCTGTTCTCTCAGGTCCTGGAGGTCGTTGAAGGTGGACTGTGCTGTGATGGAGTATACCAGGGCGAAGCCTTGGCCGTTCTTCATGTACAAGTCCCTCATTGCTGTGAACTGCTCCTACACAGCGGGAAAAACACACAAGGAAGGACAGGCCATTAGCTCCGTCATATTTTATACTGTTAAACATTTAATGTAAAAGTCCATTGCATACAACAGGTAATGGGATTGGTGTGACCTCTGCAGTGGCATTGCTGGATCCTGGTCAAGCTTTTTGACAGTACACTCACACCATTATGCAGTGTGGGTAGACCGTCAGCACCCTTTTCCACTAGAAACATGTGTTGCTGGTGCATCATACATACAAACAAATACAATTACCTAACAGAAACTCTTCTAGCATACTTGTGTTGGAGGAAAAAAAAAAGACAGCCATGCTGGCAGCTCTGTGAGGCAGTATTTTACTGTGAGCTAAATGCTAATGTCAGCATGCTAACATGCTCATCATAACAGTACTAACTGCTAATGTTTAGTAGGTATAATATTTACCATCGTGCATGTAAGCGTGTGAACATTTACCAAAGAGCACAAAGTACAGCTGAGGCTGGTATGAAGATCAGTAGTTCTGTTGCTATTTTGTCATCAACTTAAGTTTGGGACAAATGTTGAACTTATGATGATGCTGGATGAACTGTTACTGCATCGATTAGTACTCCAAAGAAAAGTAGTCAAGACATTTCATTCAAAACCACAAATGTCAGCCCCATGGTGACGTTAGAGAAAAAGTCAGGGGATCGACAAAGTCAGTTGAATTCATTCTGTGGGGGCCATGAAACAAACATCATCTGAAGCCGAGCAATAGTTGGTGGCATGTTTTAGTCTGGACCATAGTGGTGGACCGACCCTCTGACCACCCAAAGGTCAGTGTTCAATACCGTACCTCAGGGGTCCTTATACACAGCAGTACAGGGCATGGACAGAGATGTCAGTGGTCTGGAGTTCACTTACTGTGCCTGCTGTGTCGAGAATTTCAAGCATACATTGTTGCCCGTCTACCTCCACTTGCTGTAAGAGAAAGAAAAATGTTTAATTTCAGGTCAAGGGACACATCACAACACTGCAAACCATAAAAACCAAACGAGACAACTAACAAAAAGGAGAAGATGAGATAGAGGCAAGAGAAAATAAAATATGTTAAGACAGAGGGAAAGAAAAAGAGAGTGAAAGAAAGAGCGATGAAGTGAGTTGGATGAAAAAAAACAAGAGCACACTATCATGACGTGAACCTGCAGAGCAGCTGCT
Organism: Chaetodon trifasciatus; assembly: GCA_037975065.1. NCBI lineage: Eukaryota > Metazoa > Chordata > Actinopteri > Chaetodontiformes > Chaetodontidae > Chaetodon > Chaetodon trifasciatus. The sequence goes on from JBBMOE010000018.1 coordinate 7,030,360, forward strand.
AACAATCAGCTCATTCCAGTCCGGCACGCTGCCTCTGCCTCTCCCCACTCAAGGGACACTCACCTTTCTGTACGAGTCTTCTATTGTAGGGTCATATTTTTCCACAAAGATTCCCTGTACAAACTGAACTGTCTGTAAGAGAGGACACAGAGCAAGCCAGCGTTAGATCAACGCGACCTCTCGGCCATGAGAACAATTACAAACAACTGACGAAGAGGATGGTTGTAACACCGCGAGTCAGGTAGCCAGGATAAGACAAAGTTCAACTGTGCCGAACTTTATTGAAGCTCGTGACAGGGACATGCAAATAAAGAGCCCGAGTTAGGACTGTGCTACATTAGACACTGTGCTTAATGGTAGGTTTACATTAGAGGTAGAATGAGTTCATCTGATAATAACTTAAGGTCTAAACATGTGAGGCTGCCAGGTTGAAGGATTAACCCGACTTCAACACCTGGTCGAAGTTAGCTCAGCAAAGCATGCGACATTTCACAGACATCCATGGCCTCTGGCAGCCTTGTAATGACAACAGCGTACATAAAAGCTCAGGATTTTGTGTCTGTTCTTGATCAAACCAATGAAAAAGACGGTGTGTTTATGTATTTAATCTGCTCAATGGTATTTAGGTCCACATCAAGAACGTGACACCTGTCAGGAAATGCAAGCATGCTGCCTATAAATAGATAAGCAAAAGAGGTGTCAGTAAAAAAATGAGGAAAAGGATAGTTTCATATGTGCTCTTATGGTTCCCTGTGTAAACAAGTAGCTTTTTCTGTTTAAATAACAGTCCTACAAAACCTTCAGGAAACACACCAGAGAGGTGTCAGAGCTAAGGGGGGCAGGAAGGGGTTCAGGAAAGAATACTCACCAGAGCGGACTTGCCCACACCTCCAGAGCCTAACACCACTAGCTTGTATTCACGCATGGCGGGATTGCTTCACGGGACAGCCCAACAATCTGCACTGGACAAATGGGGAAAAGCAAAATGGGACAGACAAAATGAGAGAGCTGCAAAAATCGAGAAGCAAACAACAACAAAACAAGACCTAACTTTCTTTTCAAGCAAAACAAAACAAGTCTGGTCGCTGAGTTTTTCCTCTCCAGAAAGGAAAGATTCTCGTCATTCCTGGAGGTTATGGACAAGAAGCAGCACAACAATGGAGGGAACACCCATAAGTGGAGCTGCTTCAGGGTGGAGGAGGTGAAGAGTATGTGACCCCTCTCTAACACAAACCAGCTGTGGTGTGTATGAGTGTAGGGGGAACTGAAGGGGAGATGATACATAGATCTGGCAGATATTCCTCCAAATGACACAATCATCTGGCCTTCACACACCAACACACACCCTGCTCTCAGGCTTTTTAGTCACTCGCTCATTCTTTGGTGTTGTAAAACAGCAATATGGTATCAGTCTTTTTTGACTAATGACAGAAAACAGCTGAGGGAAGTGGAAACTGATGGGGAGGAAATTGTGAAATCACTGGAATATCCCTTTAAGGGGCGCGGAGGCTTCAAATCGTTGGCACACATTGTGGCGTAAAGTCAGCTGGGTTAGCCAACTGGGTCACTGGAAGTTGGGCTACAGAGACAGAGAGGCTGCTACACGGACGTTCAGCTGTGGCTGGGTGATGTGGGGGATTTCTGATACCTTATCTCCTTTCTGGCTTCAGATCAAAATTATACTTTTGCAAAAGTCCAACAGTTGGAAAGAGATTGATTTAAATCATAAACAATGAAAAACAGCCCATTTTTCAGATTTTATTTAGTTAAATAAACACTTCAGTTTAGAGAGGTGAAAATTCCAATTAGTTGATCAGAACAAAATTAATGGCTGACAATTTCAGTCAGTTTTTAGAATAATAGGCCAAAATTTTCGGGTTCCAGCCTCTAAAATGTGAATATTATGTGTTTTCCTTAGACTTCCATGACTGTAAACTGAGTATCTTTGGGTTGTGGAGCATTAGACGGACAAAATTAATCACCTTGGGTACTAAAATGTGTTAAAAACATTCACAATTTTCTGACATTTTATAGAAATTATTATTCATCATTAGACTAATCTACAATTAAAGTAGCTACTTGTTGCAGCCCTACTTCAGTTTATATGAAGAGTTCATTATCATCATTTTCACTGGCAGGAAATGTCATGCATTCAGCCTGTGATCATTTTCTCCTTGTCATTATAATTCATTTAATCACTTGTTAAGCATTTTCTCCAGCCGTTCCAGCACTGAAACTAAAGATTAGCAGATCAAAATCATAACAGAGTGTAATACCAATGCAATGTAGATGTTTCCACAGCATATGTCAAGTGTATGCCAATCATCATCCTTATGCCTAATTGTACCACATTTATCCAATTACTGATAAAAGATGGAGCTGTAGCTGTGCCCAAATGTTCTGAGGGGGGAAAAAAGAGATGGCGTAACACCAGGTTTCACTGAGTGCACATCAGAGGATGTAATCTGGAAACCAGAGGATTCAACTTTACAGTCATGGGTTGAAAAGTGCAGCGTGAGGGCATCGAGGCTGCGCCGTGCAAGTGGCTTAAGTTAAAATCAGGTCTCAGGGAAGACGGTATAGCCTTGCTTGATAATCAACTCTTTCTGTAAACCATCAAAAGCTAATTGCCAGCCATTCTGGGAAGCAGATGATCCCCTCCTACACTGTTCTTTTTACAGCACACTCCATCGAAATGCCCAGTGGGGTGGGCAAAGGACTACGGACCTCCAGCTTCAATCACAAGCAGTGACCATGTGGGATACGAAGCCCGGACTGTGAATAATTCATACTCACTAATCCTCTACGCACAAAGAGAAGTACTCCTTGCACGATCAGCAAGGAGCCACCGAGAGGAAAAGAAAGAGAATAGAGTGCTATGCAAAGAGTCTCTGCTGCACTCTCATGTAAACATTCAAGCACAGAGTCAAGTGCATGCACAGTGTCACATATACGATGTCATACAGACAGCGTCACGCTTAGATCTCGGCTAGGCCTCACTTGTCAGCTATCCACACGTCATGGTTCTTGTATGGACACTACGGACTGACCCTGCTGAGACGGATGATGTCAAGAAGCCGCTCTGTTAATATGCGACTGCTTCAGAGGTGGAGGACATCTCCTCCAAAAAGTGTACAGTCAAGGACGAGCATAACTGAGGTACATCAAACATATCCATGGGGAACTTGGTTTCCAATCCATGTTGTATACAAATAAATAAACCTGATTAGGTTACAATGCCATTTTCAATCATAGAGAAAAGGTATGGTTTCATGTGTACAGCCAATGTTGAGACCGGGGATGAGAGTTCGGTTTAATATTACTGATATGTCCACACATTTGGCAACCAACCATGCAACTAAAAAGACAATCATTTGTTTTCATTTATCTAATCACGGATCATTATCCCAGCAAAAAATTCATCCAAGGAATTTATTCAATTCAACATTCATAGCATGAACTGGTGGCTTCTCTTCTGCAGATACTCACTATTTGAGGGAAATACTCATTTGGGAAATAAAGGTCTTCCCAAAGTACAAATCTGAGTTTAAACACTTCTGGTTCCTTCGCATACAAGTAGCAGCCAGCTCAGTTTTCTCCATTTCCACACGCTTGGGGTAATAAAGTTCTATCTTGTCTTAAAAATTACAGATGTTTTAGCAGTGTTGGCAGTATCAATCTAATGACTTGAAAGTTAGTTGTTTTAACTAACTACGCCATGCCCTGTACGTCACGCATATGGCGACTGGCGGGTATCATGCTGGTAAAATTATGACGTGTACAAATAAAGGCAATCAAGTGTGGAAGTTAGACAGCATCACTGAGTGATAAAGCGCTTTTAAAGCCAGGATTTGAAGTATGTCTGAGCTCTAGTGGGAGTGAAGGACAACATTTCTCAGCTTGAGTGTTAATTCATGTTCTTGAGAATGGCAAAGTGGCTGTGCCAAGACACAAATACCATCCTCACCAAATCAAATTAGTGAACAACACCAATCTCCTTTGAACTGATTTATCACGCAGCTTTCCACTCGTTAGCGCTGCCTTCAAAAGGCGAAACAAAACGAGGGACATGACAGAAAAGGATGCTCTCGCTATGACACCTCATCTACAAACTTTCATACCAGGCAAACTGCACACAACACTGCACTCTCTCAAGCGGCTGCCTACACACTCACTACACACTCACACACACACACGGCCATTTAAGGACATCTCCCTTTAAAACCAAACCTCTCCCTCGTTCCACTGCCCTCAACTACACACTGTCATTCCCAAGAAAACAAACACACCACTGCCGTTACTCTGCTCTCGTAGTAACCCCAGCAAATAAGGAGTGAGAGAAAGCCACATGCCACAGAAAACATGCTCCACCATGACATCACTGCATCACTCACCCTCTACGGCCAAAGGTATGCATCCATCTAAGGCTGGAAATTGGACGAGCAAGCTGCTAGCAAGAACATGCAGCGAACGCGTCTGGATAAACTGCGTCTCAAACTGGAGGAAACTGAAATAAGAGAGCAGGAGGCTTCACAGCTGAAATACAACATTCAGGATACACTATTTCCTGGTCTTGTGAGGCTAATCCGACAGCGATGAAGCTGTCACAGCTCCTGACTCAGCAGAACGGTGTGACTGACAGCTGCCCTCTGTATCTTCCACCAAATGTGGATGGAGAAAACGCACACATCCGTTGGTTAAGCTGGCAGCACGATACAGACTCTGGTGACATCTCATTTGCTTGCGTGTTGGCCCACATGACAATTACAGGAGCTACGCTGATAAGAGTAAATATCCACTTGAGGTTTAGGGATAGAAAAAAAACATGGTGAGATAATAGTTGCTCTGGTGGAGAGTTTTTTTAAATGTTGATAAGCTCCTGGTTACTCATTACCTCCACCAAAACCACAGTACACATCACTTGTTCACATTGAGATTAACATAAGAAATCCACCACTGGGAATAACCCAGAAACTACTGACAGCAGAAAACCAGTCAGGCAATGGGTTTAAGCACACACGACAGAGTGGTAACAAATTATTTCAGACAAATATCCTAATAATGTCTTGAAAATTTCCTGGAAAGAACTTTGTTAGTTGGTACTAATTATAGGGAAAAAATTCAGTTAGTTCAGTTTGATGTGATGATTTTAAAAACAGCTGCTGAAATCCAGAGGAATTTCCAGTACAGTTCAAAGTACAGCTCCAATCATTATTCATTTTATTTCAATCTATTTTAGCATCTATTTGGAAACTTAACTCTTCACATGTTAAACTGCATGATTGCCCATAATCAAACTGCACATTTATGCATGTTCAGCCAACCTGCTGTGCCACAAGTAAAACACTGGCTATCTTAGCAGCTAATAGGAATTAATTAATTGGAAATTAATCAACTGAACTCTGCCTCTAATTTAACCTATAATTAGTGCCAATTTACATAGTTCTTTCTAGGAAACTTCCTCAAAAATTAGGAATTTACAAGCCTGTAAAGTTAAACATTACCACCTGAGCTTCAAAAAATAAATGCTGTCATGACGGCAACTTAGATTTTTTTTTTTAGCGCCCATGTTCACATATGATAATGCTGCATTAACTTTGTTCTAGAAATCGAGGCTCGTGAGTAATGAGGATGGTTTTGATGTCGACCCTTAAGGGAAAAGATCTGTACTGTGACGTTTTTAGATCTCTGTGAAGCCAGGGTCAAATTTCAACAGCAATCTTCTCTATCAAAATTATACCTAAAGAAAAAAAGAAAAGGACATCGAAGAACCAAAATCTCCCATTATCTAGATACATACTTTATGCATCTCTTGACGGTAACCCTGAATGCCCCAATGAGTCAGAACAAAACTGCAGGCAGCACACAAAACTTCACTGTGACTTAATTATGACAAAGATCTGTAACTGACAAACACCATCAGCCGAATGCATCTGTGTCGCTGGGGCCTTGACCTGTAACCACATCCTCTTTCCAAAGCACAAGAAGGCTGCATGCTGATAGGATGGAAAAGGAGTCGCTCCATACTAAAATAGTCTCTTCCAGTCTCTGTTCCTGTTCAAGACTCCAGACTGCAGGCTAGCTTAAAGACAGGGAGGAGACGTGTGTGTGTGTGTGTGTGTGTGTGTGTGGGGGGGGGGGGGGGGTGTCTATCTCATCATCAAACCTATGAAGGGATTCAGGCCACAGGATGAAGCAGAGGTATCATTACAATTAACACAGGGTGACAAACGCGCCTTTGAGACAGTTCACCTCCTTGCAGAAAGTCTACTTCACTTAGAACTGCAGTGATTTGCTAAAATTAAAAATGTTTATACTTTGAGTACACACCTTTCCTGTTTCACATCACTCTACCTGCAACAGGCTGGCACAAAGCTTGGACCCAGACAAGAGAAAGTCATTCGAGCTGTTGGGTTATCTCACTGTGAATCTTACCTAATTTGCTTACGGCGGAGCATATGCTGATCACTCCAGGTCATGCTAAGTCCCTGCAATCTGTGGCTCTGACTACACCACAGAGCAGTAACTAACACACCGCCGATACATTATCATTACAACCTTAGCCTCCATAACATTAATCAAAATCTGTTCAAATCATAAACCCGCTTACAAATAAATCCTTAAAATACCATAATCTTTAATCCAGGCCACTGAGACTAGCATCTGTCCATAAACAATCTAGTTTCATACCAGCAACAACACTAAGTCCCGTTATCAAGCTTGTTAGCAAAATGCCGCTAACTAGCTAGCTTTAACTGCCTGCGACGGGCCGCCGACACTTCACAGCCGCTAGCCGCGGCTCGTTAGCAAGCGAGCTAGCTAGCCGACACATTCCTTTCCTCGGCGTCTCATCAAAACACAGCTAGGCTGCCAGAAAACACGCTGCAATCGAGCGCATTTCAAAGCTCAAACGTCAACCGGACTTGGCAGCTTTTAAATCACCCCCCATTACGGCGTATTTGCTCGGGAAAGACGCAGCCGAATTGCTAACGTTACCTGCCCTTCCGCCTGGCCTTGACTAAAATGGGAGTGCACACTCGGTTTTGTACTTGCGGACAATTCTTCTCGTTTATCCGACATATGTAACGCACGCCGCGCGCTCCGCCGTTACCGCTTATTAACCCGCAAGTGTCGACGCGACGTGCTCCCGCGCAGATGAGTTATTTGACCGCGTTTAGCATCTAGTAAAGTTTGGCATTTCCACTCACCGTTTCTCGCTCGCTGTCTCTCGCCGCTCCGCAAGTGTCAGTTTGCCTCCGGCCTCCGTGCGCAGCAGACGTCACTCCCGACTATTTCTCATTTTTCTTAAAAGGGCATGACACACCGGCCACTCGTCCCGCATCATTTGCATGATAACGGGATGCAGAGTGATGACGAGTGTCAGCAGAAACGCATGTACACCTTGTTTTTATTCATTGTTCTTGATGCTTTTTAAATCAGCTACACATTTCTTGCAGGATTTGTGCTCAAGCATTACACATTGTTGAGGGATGAGCTTCTCTCTGGTTGCGAAATGTGCCAGGGAGAGCCAAAATGCAAAAATTACAAAGGGAAAAAGTCTGAGGTGATATTACTGGTAATCATATTATGGCTCCAAATATCCAATGTTAGTAACTCCATGTGTGAGAGATGTTTCAAGTCGAAATCAAATCTCAAGTCCTCGAGGGGAAAGTCCAAATTAAGTCGTAAGCGACTTTCTAGTCCATCAGATACATTATTTGATCATTTTCCTTTTAAAGATCTTAATTTTGTTTTTGGCCTTGTTACAGCTGAGAAGAAAAGATCATTCTCAGGTTGCCGCTTCTAAAATGTGAATAATTGCTGGTTTTTAGTCTTCTAAAAAGGGGATTAGTGTTAACTGGACAATAGTAGCAATAGAAATATGTCACATTGGGGTTTTGGGAAATTGCTGGTGCAGTCAAATCTTTTGGGACAAGTTGTAAGTCAGATTTGAGTCCAAGTCAAGCGACAAATCTTTATCAACAACTTTCAAGTCAATTTCAGGTCTTCACATACAGTAAGATCTTTGAATACTGACCATAAAGATGACAAACCTTTTGAACATTTTCCTTTCAGTGTTGTCAAGTGCTGATACCTGAGGTCCTTTCAATGTATGGATCTCTTTGCAATGAGTCTATCAGTTGAATATTGTAAAAATGCCTAAAATGACCTCGTTTCTAAAGTGTGAATATTTGCTGGTCCTTTAAATCGTCTCTAACAGCAGACTGAACATTTTGGGGGTGTTGTTTGGACAAATAAAACACTTAAACTATGACGTGATGAAACTGTCAAATGGGAAATTGTGATATGTTCTTTTATAGATCAAACAATTACTTGATTAAGTGAGAGATGAACCAATGCTGTCTCTTACTGGTTAGTTGCAGTCCTATAAATCAAATATCCAAAGTGTGTGTCAAATGCAATGTCCTCTGACTGTCTTAAGTTATTTATTTATTCTTCTGGATTTTTTTCAAACTTTCCTCCCAAGTCTCACATTTTTAGGAAATTAAGGAAGTTTCTTTGATTTTTATGCTCAGCTTGGAACTGTCCTGTGCAACTCTGCCATTAACGATCCTTGACCCCACATATCAAGCTGGTGACGTCAAAGTTGCATCAAGGTCCCTTTCCCATCGCCTTGCTCATCCAGTGTCCTTCACCTGTGACTGCAGAGCAGGCTTCAAACAGACAGCAGTGACACAAACATATAAGAATGTGAGAGGAAAGTGCTCCCTTATGAGGCCTTTGTAAACACATCCTACAGTTTTTGTCAGGCTTAAAAGAGCAGCACTGGCCTGGATATGTTTGTGAGGACTACCCTCTAGTGGGGAATGAACAATCCTGCCCAGCCAGCATGGATTATGGGTAACAAGAGCTAAAGTACACTTGACATGAGCCCATTCTCACTCGTCATCTACGTTTTTCACAACCAAGACCAGAAGCAATGGCATAAATGTATTCATAAGACTAGAAGAGACACACATTACAACTTATTTCTTTATTGTACCATAGTACAATCTGTCATACAGATTTAACACAGTATGCATCAATCCCTTGCTTTAGTTTCTCTATTCATTTGTACTGCCTATGCCTCCCTTGGTCATTAGCTGTCTTTTCCACACCTTTGTGTTGAATGTAAAAGCACGGTCACATAAAATAGAACAATCTGGTACAACTCTTTACAATCTAAAATAAATAAATCACTTTAAAAGAAACTAGTATAGGAATAGATGTTTGCCTTCATAACTAAATCAAATAAAAAAAGGCCAGCCAAATGTCAGTGGCCAGCCCAAGCAGATGACATATTTAAGGCAAATAAAGACTAACATAAGTGAATGCAAGTGGAAAGCCTTTACTGTATATACATGTTTAGCATACTTATATATAATTCATAATGTTCCATGTGTGACGTGTTTTAGCTAAATTCAACACTATCCAGAGCTTGATGGTGTAGACCCCCCACTTGTTGGGCTACATGCAGAACATACTGTATGTGAACAACAGAAAAACCCACCTCATCCACACAAACACCCCAACATCAAACAACAAACCCCACAAAATGTCTGTATTTAACCTACGTCAGGTGAAACAGATGCACATGACAAGGCTGAGAATGGCAGAGAGGCAGATCTGTACATGGCTCTGGAAAGAAGGAAAATGAAGATGTGTTTTGCCTTTGACTTCTCTTACACAGTCCATTAAAGTTGAGCGCAGTTGCTATTGTTTGATGTGTGGTATGTTGCATCTCCATTTCTTCTTATAACTTCAGCAAGGAATTCAAAAAAGGCCTAGTGGATAAGAAGTGGGGAGTCCTCTCACTGATATTGTCTGTAGTCTCCAAAGGAAGGGGAGGGCATTCCAGCAGGGGCAGGTTCCTCTGCAAACTGGGGTCCTGAAGAGGGAAAACGGGGTGTGATGACAGCCGCTGGTGTAAATGAGGTAGATTTCTAACATGAAATCATCAAATCCCTGTCTATATCCTTTACATCTCCATCAATCACTGAATGACACAAACGTCCAGTATCAGAAGTGTTACTCACCAGTTGGGAACTGTGAAGAGGCAAACCTAGTCAGCAGGATTCCAGCGCCCTCTATCAATGCCAGCAGGATGCCTCCCATGGCTGCAGAGCCTATCATGGTTACTGGTCCATCTGTGGAGGAACAGGGATTGTTCATATGTTACATGCACACAGTACATTAGTGGCCACATGTCACATAAAAAGTGGATTAAATAGGGAACTTGAGATGTTAGAGTGTGTTAAAAGGTCACCCACTGTTCCATTTTCATCACTTTGTTTTTAAATATATGAAAAAGGTCTGCGTTGTTTATGAACTCAACGTAACAAGGCCGTGCACACCCACTAAGGTCTTCTCACTTATTCTGCCAAAATAAACCTCTGTTCAGGTTCAAGTTAGGTGGAATCCTGCTGGGTATTACACAAGGTCACCAAAGTCCATGGTCCAAATAAGTTCTCCAAAGTAAGGTGTAAGTTTTCCTCACCCCAGTAGGTGAAACAAAATGAACAAGGACGGTGAAAAAGATAGCAATCAAGCCAGCTCTGTGCACGCCCAACTAGTCCTGAGGAGAAGTTTAGTCAAGCAAAAAAGTGACAACACTTGTGTGGGTGGACACAAATGTGTGGGATTTAATTATAGCTTGTGTATGAACTCACATGCTGCACGGTCACAATACACAAGAACTCCAGTTCCTCTAATTGAATTGAGTGAATCTGCTTATTTTCACTTTAAATACTGCAAAGTGGCCAAACTCAGGACTACATCTAATTGTGACGCAGAATCTCCTGAGCATTTAACAATGACATCACACAGCTTTAGGTGTTGACCACAAGTATACAGATTTTTTTTCCAACTAATATTTTCGTTCTCAATTTAAAAAGAAAAAAACATTCTGTCCACGTGACCTTCATTTGACAAACTATCTCCATTAAAACAGGAACGAAAAACTATTCCAAATGCTCAAACGAGCTTTCTGGTGGTGATAAAAGTCTCCATCAACAACGTGTCAAATACCAGAGAGCATTCTGAGACCAATGCGCAGTGACCTTATTTTCCTTTAGCAGTAGTTACTTAAAAACACAAACATTATGTATTTATTTGGAGTTATTGAACAACTTTCTGGCACCCAGCCTATCAGTGCTAACCAAGTATAAACTAACCAGTAGTCTGCCATTGTTGGTTTCAACAGCATGATCATTTCACAAAACAACAATGAGCATGTGCAAACTGAAGCCATGAACCCACTGCTTCCCAAGGGGGCTAAAACACTGTGTGTGAATACAGGAACCACAGAGGAAATGTTTTGCTAAATATCTGTATGTGTCGTCAAGGTTTTAGTTTTCATAATTAAAATTTGAACTGCTTGAAACACATCTCAGTACAGTGTGCACAGTAGACATGGGGAAATCTTATTTTCATAGTTTTGGCCATCAATAATGTATTAGTTACTAGCTTTATTGGTGTTCAATGGGGTCACATATCTGGACAGTTTTGACAAGTCACAGTGATGAGCTCTGTCACTTTGATAATGCAGTAAGTTTAATTATGAACTCTGTGTTCAGTGCAGCAACATCACTGTTTGCCTTTTGCATGAGGCATGTTTGTGTTGAGTGTTAACTGCCAGCTTCTTCTAAGCTTACTCACTTCTTGCAGCAAGGATCGCTCCTGTCATGGCCCCACTTGTAATTGAGTTCCAGGGATCCTCCTTCCCTCGTACTTTTACTAAACCACAGTCAATCATGGAGAAGAGGCCTCCCCATACTGCAAAGCTTCCTGCAACCCAAGAAAAGATCCACTTAAGTTCAACAAGAAACAGTTAAGACACTTGTTGGGCTATTTTGCAGGCACTGTTCAGTTTCACTTGACCCAAAATACATTTCTTTTGCATCAAATACTCAACAACTGTAGGCTTGAACAGCAGCTTTATTTGTTGTTTCCTCCTAACTTAAGAATGGTCAACTTGGGTTCATGTCTATTATTACAACTACGTTTGATTTCCAATGTTAAGGATGTTCTGATCCAGATCAGAGTCCTTTGACATTTGGATAAATATGCCCTGATATCAATCCTTAGTATCAGCTCAGGACATCTGTAGCTTTCACAGCAGAAAGAAATATCAAAATGACCAAACAGGTTATGCCTGAGCTTCAAGAAGGACAACAAGGCAGTATTTTATTTTATGAAATGGCATGCTCATAGTGAGAGACAGTGGAGGAGTAGATTATACTGCAGCTGTGACTTATCATATTTCTATGGATGTTTCGGTACTTTATTCCTGCCATGATGAAGTAACACAAGTAACATGAGACCAAACTGAGCACAACCCCTGTTGTTTGCAAATGAGAAAATAGTAACCTATCCAGTTTAGAGAGAGTAAATATTTGATACTAAAGATAAAGCATCACTGGAAGGCAGTCAGCATTTAAATTCAGCAAGTACTCTTACCTCCAAGCTGTGGGGCTCTGGTCTTGATGGCAGTCAAACTTCCTTTCATTCTGTGGCTCATCCCCTATAAGAAAGAGCCGGATCATTAACAGATCAATTCCTTGTCAAATACGGATATGATGACAACACAATGCCAAAATGCCAGATAATGACAATTTAAGACATGGAAAAATGAAGTTCCCTCATAGTGTCCCTAAAATTACTCTGAGATACAACACTAAAGGTTTTGAAATTGAGCTATGCAGGAAAAACTGCGCATTTTAAAGATGAACTGTGTATTCCAATTACATGTGTGTTAAACGGCCATTTCTCTGTTGAAGACAAACTCAGACTACAGTAATATATTATGCATGTGCATGCATGTGCTGGTGCACCATGCCGTACACAATACACCACAGCAAGCATGAACACTATTGAAATCACTGGTGGAGGCCATTTGTGCTTAGGCTTGTAAATATATTATTCCAAGTATTACTATATACCATAAACTATTCCACATTCCTATGTAGGGTACAAATTTTAAGAAAAAAAAGGGGGGGGGGGGGGGGGGGTTAGAAGCTCCTTGTCCTGCAAAAAGTATTTCATACTTGCAAAAAAATCCCAGCATTTTACTTTAATGTCATGCTAGTCTTTTCTTATGTTTAAACATTAAGCCCAAAAGTTTTTTGTTTTTTTTTGTTTTTTTTAACATTATTCCTCCTTTTGGAGGGGAAGTATTGAGCATTTCTGTTCATTATGTGTTACCAGTACTAAACCTAACAGTTTATGTTTTACCATATTGTCCAGTGGCATGCTGAAAGGCAGAAAGTGCCAACAGTTTGGATGGCAAAAGACAAATGACAAAAGGTCATTAATTATTAAGGAACTATTTAAATTATGTGAACGTTATCATACAATTAAGCAACTGATACAGCAAAACAGTAACATTTCTTCAGAGTTGACAGTGCCATTAATCATCTAAGACTAACAAGACATGGTAAAGTATGTGCTCCAAACAGGTGTCAAATCATTCTCATGTTGCAGTTTGATTTGTATAAGGAGGTCATAATTGTTGTATTTGACTGAAGCAACACAGCCAGAGACCGTGTTAAAATACGTGACTGAACTTACAGAGGGTGCATTTCTGAAACCTTTCACTGCCTGGAAAATTCCTCCTCCAATAGCTCCCATGGTGAAGGCTCCCCCACAGTCATCCACAATCCTCCAGGGGCTACAACCATAAAACAGTCGTTAACAAATGCCATTGTCATACACAGTGGAAAGAATCAGATTGTATTTAGATGTGTCAATATCATGACCTCTGATGGCAGGGTCAGTCTTTGTAGAGTATGGATTAGAAACCAAAGGTGAATGTAGAGGACCAGGTGCTCTCTTATTATGAATATGGAGGAAAAAAAAACTCTCCACTTAAGTAGCACCTGAAAATCTAAATGTAATAATCATCACATTACTCTTTTGACGACCCTTTGTTTTGTCTTGTCACCACTACACAGAGAAAACATACTCAACAACTGAAAAAGTAAACGGTGAACTGTTTTATTTTATTAGAAGGCACTTGTGACAGCAAATCTGTTAGCTAAATAGAAGCGGCACATTGTAAATTCTTCACTTCTTCAGACCACTTCAAGTTCCTTTTATTGCCTGGTTATAACACCATGTGCCATCTGGTCTGGTAATAGCTAAACCTGATTCAGGACTGTCGTAACGTTACGGCATGATAGCTGGCCATGGATATATGCATGTCACCATTTTATCCTAAGCCTACATCCACACTATAAACTTCAGTTATAGTTTCCCGATAAGTCATAAGGTACCCTGTTCCAGCTGTTGTGCAATTCCAAGGTAGCCACCAAACAGATGTTAGCACACCGGTGGCTAACTCAGCTAAGTTACTAATATGCTAAAGCAAACCTCCTTAACTGAGCTAATTTCTACTGTACAGCTAAAAATTACCACGACGGTGCTTGACATTCAGTTTAAATCATATGTCACCAAGTACAAACTGAGTGACTGGAGGCTATAACCGAAATGTAATGACATGTGGGTGAGTAAACCGACAAGGTCACTAACAACGTGATGGTCTAATGCTAGCACAAACTGCCAATACAGCTCTATGTAAAGTTAGCATTTCTGCTAACGCTAGATAACCGGCGGGATTTGAGATGTTTCGGGTTATGCCACATGTTGTACCATAAAACAATTATACATACTTGGCGTGGTAGTTACGGAAAATAGAGGCATAGAGAGTACTTAGCAAAATACAGGTTAAAAATCTATTTAATTTGGTGGTAAGACTCACCATGGTTCTCTGGCATATTCCTCCATTTTGTTCTTCTGCTGTTCCCTCTGACGTAACTCTTATCGACAGCGTGACGTACACGCAAGGTGAAACCGTAAAGGAGCATTTCATGTATTTTTTAACGACAAATAGTTTCGCTTTAGGGAATGAGATTTATACTGTGGGCACATGTTATGCGTCAAGTTATTATAACGTGAAACGGATCTACCACATTGTGTACATCAGAAATACTTTGTTCTTTATCCTGAGTCACAGCATATAAAAAAAAACATTATTGGCACTTCACGGACTCCGTACTCGCCCAAGTGGTTTATTTACACGTCTGACAGTTAAATAACAAACAGTATGCTCAGTATTGAAGCGTTATGTCAAAGGAAACACGCGGCAGTACAGTTAAACAAGTAATTATAGCGCTAATCATGTTATCGCAGATTTAACATGGCGAGCAAGTACGTTTCCAAAGCAGAATTGAAAAAAATGCTTTACACGCGCAGAAAAAAGGAAGGGGGCGTAAAATACACAATACATAACACTGAAAGCTTTATTTTACTTCAATTATTCACAGATGATATTTTGTTAATTAATTTGGCAGGCAGGTCTAAATACTACAGTACCCATGAGCCTCTGCTGCTGTTGGTCATGGCCATGATTTCATGTACACAAACTGACTTTGTGACTTTGGCTTTCTGTCAAAGAACCAAATATTGAAAAAGGGAGTTTTTCATAATTTGTCCTTTGATTATATCAGCTGATTCGCATTGCCCTAGTGCTTACATGTTGCATATCCCAAAATAAATTTGTTTTGGATCAGATTGCCACACAGCAGACCAAGGTTCATGTAGCTGGTATTCCAGGAGGGGCGGGGGGTGGGGTCAGCAGGGACCTACGCGCTCATTTTTTGCTCTGGAACCCCCCTAATAGGTTAACTCATCCATGCTAAAGAGAGGAAAGGACCTCCATGTACAGATTACGTGAAGACTAGAGTATACAGTGTACCTGATATTAACATCAAACCAGGATGTCCTAGAATGAGCTCCTTTCTGCATACAAATGATGAATACAAATTCTCCTTAGATCCCATTTGTTGGCACTGAACAACCCTTTATCTCAACATTTTCATTCTTTCCTCCATCTGAGATCAGTGCTGTTGGTCAGGGGAGCAGTTACAGCCGGGAGACAGACTGCTGGCGTGCAGCCCATTATTAGGAACGGGAAAGGAATGAATCGCAAAGCAAGCTTTCATTGAGAAATGCCCAAATATAGGCATTTCACGGATGCAGAGGCAGAGGCAGGGAGATGGAGACATAAACTGGCCTACAGTTGTTGCTCTCCTCTGAACACTCAGGATGATGGGGAATAAACGCGTGACAGCTCCTACTGTTTCCCTACAGATGGAAACGTGATGTAAAGAGTAAAAGAATGATCTTCTGGTTGCAGAGGCGCAGTCTTGTAAATGAGTGTACAGTGAAGGAGATGTTCTTTATATTAACTTAAGTAACTGTGTTGTCAGGATTTACACACAGTACTGCAGCAGTGCAAGTCTTTTAGATATAGTTAATGATATTATTTACACTGCAGGTTGGTGCTTGGATAATGCTAAATATCTATTTATTGCACTTTCATATAGACTGAAACCAACTGGAATGAATGACAGCTCCACAGATATTTATATATACATACCTTGATTTATCATCCTGAAAATGTTGCAAAAGTAAGTTGTATTTCACTTTCATATACTGTACATATTCTCCTTAATGGTATCAGCCAGGCATAACATTACACTTGTGACTTGTCATTGCAAACATACCAGAATCTTTTATTGGAGACATACAGGCTCTGTAAGAAAGGCATGTGTAATCAGATATGACAGACAATCCTTCATTGCACAGCACATACATGAGTGCCACTCTGATGTTTGTTCATCACATTAAATTCCTTTAGAAATGACATTCACTCCAAAGTATGGCCTCAATCAACAGGAGGGTTGATATATAAGCCAGTAATGGTTTTCCAAATCCCCCAAAGGTTAAGAAATGTCGATGTATTACAAGTTATGTAAGGTATTCAAACACCAAGGCTAGAATGCTTCTGTACAAAATATAACATCAGATACTGAAGGGCAGACATTTGCACTTCCTGATAAGAAGGCATTACGTAATTATTTCCATGCTAAAACTCCTTCATCACACACCACGATTCCACTGGGCTGCTTTCCAATCCATTAAACCCTGCCTGAGATGTCTTGAGATTTGGCAAGGAGACACACAATCAAAGACCACCTTGACCTTTTTATTTCTTACCCAGATTTTCTTAAGTCAGGCCGCCATGTTTGTTAATTCCCTGATATTTCCGCCATTTCAGAATTCCCAGTTTGAACAGATTTATAACTTACAAGTATAAGCTGGATTCCCACAAAGTCCACAAATAAATAAATGGTCAAATTCATGTCCACTATATGACTGACAAACTTTTGTATATTAGGATTTTATAAAGAGTTACTTGAATCTCTTATTAAGCTCATCGCACACTCCCACCACGCTCACATTCAGAGGCATACACAAGCCAACATGTTATATGATTGGCTTCATATTATCTAGTGCAAATAACCAGCAAAGCGTCAATATGAACTGAAGCCAAACAACCACAACACTCATGGCACCCTCTGAGGGCCCTGCATCACTCATTCTCCACAGAGTCCTTTTGGTCCAGTGCTTGAGGGGAGAACTCATAGTGAGGGCTAGTCATCCAACCGGTGGGCATCTCATGTTTCACTTTCTCCATCCGTCCCACAGCACAGCTCTTCGACCGCATCCCGGGGGGGAATGAAGAGTTTATCTCCTTGAAAACCTGTGGTGAGATGTCTGTTCTCCCTCTCGCTTTGTTTTCACTTTATATTCCAACAGGAAATGTTACTGCAACCACTTTGGCACCGGCACCTATGGGGAAAAAAATCAAAGGTAAGCATGTGAGAAAGTATTGTGGTCGAGCTAACCGATCCATAAACTCGTCTTACGCACCTTCTTGAGTTGTTTAATGTCGCTTCCTCTGATCGAGGCGAGCAGTTGGTCCCTTGAGTTCTTACTCCCGCCTGGGCTTTTCCCATCCAGCTTCCTCTGTGACACCGGGGTCAGAGAGTTTCTCAGGGAGTCTACATCCAGCATAGGAGGCGGCGGAGGTGGAGGTCCACCCCCAGGAGGAGGTGGAGGTGGAGGTGGAGCCGGCCCTCCAGCTCCTCTTTTAGGTGTCAGCTTTGGCGAAGGCATTGGTGAAGGCATGGGAGAGGGTTTGGGGGACGCTTTGGGCGAGTTTCTCAGAGATCCTCCACCACCCATCTTGGGGACCTCCAGTGGCCCCTTCTTCTCCCCGTTGGCCTGGGCCTGCTTCTGCTCCTGCAGGCGCTTCTGCCTCTGTCGGTCCATGTTGCGACTCAATATGTTTGTCGTGGTCATTCTGGGTCCGGCTAACTCAAAGTGGTAGCCCAGTTTGAGCAGGGTGGTGTTTTCTTTCAGGATCTTGGTCATCTCCATCTCAGTCTTCCCACCACAGATGTGACGCTGGTTTTGAAAGCGGAGCTCAGTCAGTGTGGAGTTGTGCTGCAGTGCCTGGATCAGAGACAGGATGCCTTTGCCAGTGAGGTGGTTGGAGTCCAGGTTGATGCTGGTGATAGTCTTATTTTTGCGTAGCATGCCTGCGATGGCATAAGCCACGTGGTCGTCAGCGCGGCAGTTAGCCAAAGCAAACTTCTTGACGTGGGTGTTGTTGTGCAAAGCCTCTGCAAACTCGATGAGCGTTTTCGTCTTGATGACCTCCGAGTTGTTGACATTGAGCTCAGTGAGGGAGGGGTCATTACTCCGAACCTGCTCCATCAGCTCATCAAACATGCTGGAGTCTTCGTCCTCCTCCTCTTCTGCTTTCACCTTGCTGTTCGGGGTGTTTTTGGCCACACAGTTGCCAAGTTTCTCCGTTTCCTCTGCTTTTTTACCTTTTCCTTTACTGTCCTCATTTTCCCTTTTCTCTGTGCTAATCCTCTTCTCTTTCTCTTTCACATGGTCGCTGTGGTTAACCAGCTCTTCTCTATCTGTTCTTTTTTCTGCCTTGTCATGTTTCACCTCTCCCCTCTCAGACAGTTGTCGCTCAAGTTTGGCATCAGGCTTGTTTTTATCTTCAGCTTTTTTCTCTTCTGTTTTAGGCCTCTTCTCCTCAGATTTACCCTCGGGAGCCTGGTTCTCTTGTGTCTTGTTCTGCTTCTCCAACATTTTAGAGACAAGTCCTTGTGTCCTGAAACTCTCGGATCTCCTCTCCTTTTCCTTGCCCGCATCCTTTTCATGTTTTTCCCGCAGCTTTGAGATAATGTCTTTGGTTTTGCTGTCATCTTTCCTCCTGCAGTCTTCTTTCCTCTCCTTCTCTCTGCCGTCATCCTTTTTTTCTTGTAACTTAGAGATCATATCCTTTGTTTTGCTACCTGCGCTCTCTCTGTTTTCCCTTCTGTCTCTTACCTTATTGTCCTCATGTTTCTCTTTGGTTTCATCTTTCACGTCACTCTCTTTGCTCTCCAGTCTCCTGTATCTTCCCGAAAGCCGACTTGGTTCCTCTTTCAAACTTTCAGGACCTCTGCTGTTCCTGTCGTCCACCGTCGTATCTTTTTCACCAGAGACACTAGCTTGTTTTCGTAACCCTTTCACGTCGTCGTTCCCCTCCTGGCTCAGGCCCATCTTCCTCAGATATTCCTGTTTCCGGCTCTCCTTCTTTGACTCACCCTGCAGGAGGAGGAAAATGAGGAGCACGATGTGGAAAATATTAGTGTTAGCTAGTAGCACAGTTAAAGATGTGCCAATACCAAAGACAAACAATTACAGATTTAATTAAACTTCCTTCGAAGGATGTACTGTCCTAAACCAAAATAAATCTCAGCTGATACAGAGCGAGGATGTGATTTTGCAGAATTTAAAGAGATCTTAAAAGTTGCTATACAGTACAGATGTACAGCATGCAAAGTGTGACATGTACAGTATAACACCTCACCAAGCAAATACTGTGCTCTTTAACTGCCAAACAGCTCCTCGTCCATCTTCTCACTGTAAACACACACACACTGTCCCCCAACATAATACGGCATGTGTGTTTACAGTCAGCAAAGGGACAAGGAACCATTTTCTATGGTGGAGGGATACATTTGCAGCAGTAGCTTGCAAAGTGTTTGATTTGTGACTCTCCGTCTGTTTTGCTCTGTGAGGCCGTGGCCCTGGCAGATGTAGCCTTAAAAGGCAGTGAGCGTAGGAGCAATCAACCAAGGAATTCCATCAGGCCGGGATTAAGAAGCTCCATAGGGCCGCCGCTCCATCCACTGAAGTGCCTCTCCTTTAAACACACAAACTGCAAGAAATCTGGCTCCCTGACACTCAACCAAGGTGGGCTGAAAAGTCTCTTATAGCATGTCACAGGAATACAAGAAATCGTTTGGTGTGTTTCTCCTCTTGTGGGACGATGATTAAGAATGTGAAATGGATGTAAGCAATCCTCAGAGGGGAAAACAATGTTTTTCCTGGCACAGGAGCCAGCTCTACACTATTTATGAGCTGATGGACTCAGGGTGCATGAGGTCCAGTTGGTGGTTTGCTTCAAGCAGATGAAAGCTATCATTAGAATACCTCTGGGACAGTGGATGTTACATAATGTTGAAATCTATAAGTCATAAGTGCAAACATAGTTGATTTTATAATCTCTTATAAAGTCACTCATCTCCAGGTCATTTTTATAAAAACATCTCAAATACAAACATTTTAAGAGAGTGATTGGTCTTAAAGACAGAGGCAGATCATACTTAAACATACCAGGTAAGGAATGAAGTCAAGCATTCACAAACCTCAAATGACTGTTCCCTCTGACTGAGCCTCCCTTTAGGATCACTCTCCCGCCTGCTGTCAGGTTTAGAGTCCCGGACGTTGTTGCTCGTAGGTGGCTGCGCTGGCTGGCTCTCCCCTTGGACAATGATCTTCCCATCTTCTGGGTTCAGGTCTGGCACTTTCATCATGTCCTTCTCCAGCTCCTCCATCTCCTCGGGGGAGAGGGTGGACAGCAGGTTGTCCAGGTCGGGGTCCTCGCTGACCTGACGGCCCGTACGGGTCAGGCCTCTCACCTTTCTCCTGGACATGGTTGCCTAAAAAATCTGGGGTAAAGGCTACGCCCCTGGAGAAGAGCAGAGAAATTTGGTTTCTTTGGAGGTGCTGATGGTGTTAGTTCAGTAAATCCTTTTATTCAAAATCTGATTATTCTGTAATTTCTCTCCTAAGGTGAGAAGTGGAGTATTCCCATAGGCCAAAGCTGGTGTCCTGCTGTCCTGTCGCGTCCTGCTCACCAAAAAGCCACCAGAGGCATCAATCCTGATGCAAAGAGGCTGGACTCACAGTCTTGCAGTGAGGGGTACCAGTGATGAACTACAAGAGCCTCACATCATCAAAGTGGACTGTGAGGCTGGGACATTCTTTGAAATCCTGTGAAAGTGCATGTCCATATTTAGTTCAGGCTACACACTCCTTTAAAGGCAATGGGAAGGGCTGAAGTTTACAGAGATGTCAGAGCAGAGTTACACAGACTTCCTATTACACAGTTCATGTTTATAGTGAGACCCGATTTTTTTCTTTGTTCAGTAATGACTGATTTTAACAGTTAAGAATTTTACATTCAATTTTCTGCCACTAGTGTTTCTTTTAAGACCTTTTCTTATTTCCCAGATTTTTTTTGTCTAATTAATACATTTCAAACAGTTTGAAAAAAAAACCAATACAAGTTAAAAATATAGTTCTATCAGGAGCTTAATATAACAACACCAGGCATTCAGGGCTGAAACAGATGATTTACGTGTAAGATTCACATGGTCAATAAACGTGTGCAGAGAAATGTAGGGTGGGATACTCCTGGGGCTGTGACAAAGGCTGGTGCACAGTAAAGAATAATATCCTGCTGTTTATTACACGTTTTACGTCATGCACTAAGTTTAGAGCAAATAACACCCTGTATTTATTCAAAAATGGCTTAAAATGAGAGAAAGTCAGTATGATTTGGGAAGAATATTCTGTTAAAGGGACCAAAGTATAGTAAACAAAATAAATAAATGACATCATAAAAAAATGTAAATAAAAAATAAATATAAGGGCTACAAATTCAAAGATTAAAATTTTATAGATGTATGCATTAAAATGCTAAATGTATATTGGCCTGCTGTGTCGGTGGTCTGTGTAATTTGTGAGTACAAAAAATATAAAATGTTTTTATGTCACAGTTATAAAGAATACTATATAATAACAGTGACAAATAATCATTTGTTAATAAAAGTCAGTGTGTTTAGACACACAAATACCTTTTGCATTGCTGCTGCTTGTGACGACAGTGAAATGAACACATTTAACATTGTTTGGAGGTGAATACAGACATCTAGTGGTCAAAATGATCCAAACCCCATTCCAACATGTCATCGTTTAACATTTCCTGGAAACAAAAAGACACACCAGACAGTTGTACTTTACATTCCAAAGTTAAATTTTATGTTAATAGAAATAAAAACTTTTCACTCACTTTATATTACAATGTCATACCATTGATATGACAACAGACAAAAGCCACCTAGACAAGTTATTTTGCCAAACTGATGCCAGTTTCTTTAAACACACTCATGGAGTTGGATTAGAAGCGCAGATAAACGGAAACATCATTGAGCAAATGTTATGTCAAACTACATACGAAAGCATCTTACAAAGAAAAGTCCAGTGTTCTCTTTGTGCTTTACAAAGGCTCAACAAATCTGTACATGTGGACGTCGCCATCGGAGGAAACAATTTATGCTGTAAACTATCTGGAACAGTTCTTGTCTGATTCATTGCATGGTTTAGCAGTGAGACAAGATACAGCAGTGAGGAAAAGGTTGCCCAGGCGTCTCTGCTCAGCATGATAACAGTGTTTTTAATATGTGTCTCACTAGACTTATATATAAATTACCCCTGAATAAAGACAATCCAGGCATCACCTATGAGTCCTCGGACAGCTAACTGTACAACACATGCTTGAGACGTCATGTTTTACAGTTCACACATTTTACAAAGGGGTTACAAAGGTTACAGGCCCTGAACTCGCTGGAGCCCACATCCGCACATGTAAATTTAAAGGAATAGTTCGACATTTTGTGAAATACGCGCAGCATAAGTTACATGCTGTCATGTCGAGCTAATGCTAGATGAGAAGACTGATACCACTCGCATCTATGCGGTAACATGAACGTATGTTAGCTAGCTAACTGGTCCAGCTACAGCTGTTTAGCTTAATTTAGCACACAGACTGGAAGCAAATCAACCTACCAGCAGCTCAAAAGCTCAGTATCTATCATGTAAGATATTTGTACACAGATGTAAAGACAACAATGTAGTGTTTTACGCTGGTTTAATTCATGCAACAGATTTTTCCAGGAGTCTCCACTTGTTGTTCCTGGCCACTGCACCCAGCAAGGAAATAGCCCATTCCACTACACAAGTTAGCCTCCTCTAAAAGGGCAAATTTTCATTTGTAGGCGTAGGTTTGTAAACAGATTAAACAAAGAAGATTTAATGTTGATTTTATAAATTTTTTTGTTGTCTTGGGACAGAGCCAGGCTAACAGTTTCTCGGTGTTTCCAGTCTATTTTAGTCGGTTGCTAAACTAATCTAACTGGCTGCTGCCTCCAGGTAACAGTTAGCTTAGCAAACATTCATATTTACCATATAGACATTCGATTGGTGCTAATAGTCTCTTAACTCTAAGCAAAACAGCAAATAAGCGTATTTCCCAAAATGTCAAACTACTGTTTTAAAGATAGGTGCTCAACAAAACCATTGTTTTCAACAGTAGTGATTTTTGGCTTTGTAGCTTGTCCAGAAGGTGAGAACCCTTTCACAGTAAAAGGTAACCTTACCAATAATAAATACCTAATGGAAAGATGCCAAAATGCTAAAACATCATAACTTAAGTTACAATAACAACACAGTGTGTTTAAAATAACCTGTTACAATATCATAAAATATTCAGTTGAAGAACAGATTTACAAAATATGTATTTAAATAGTTAATTTCTTTTTTCTTGATTATTGGTTAATTATTGTAAGGCGGGACGTTTCGTTTGAATCCAGCAGCATGACCTGCAACTCTCCTGACCTGATATGTTACAAGAAAAATAAACAGTTAACATGAATTTTACTGTAAAACATCTGACCTGGCATTATGGGATTAATCTAAAGACTCGTTTCTAATTAATTCAAAACCAGGAAAGGAGCATGAGAGGACAGATAACTTTGACTGGGGTAGCATGCTGATGTTACATTACAATGGCGCAGGTAATGTGCTACCATAAAGTAAATTAGTCAAGTCAGATACGAAAAAGAAAAGACAAAGCTGAAACTAACAGGTGACTAAAGGCTTCTTACACAGAATTAGTTGTTCCATAAAATCCATTAGGCCATCTGAGCAATTTCAAGACAGTTTCTCACTGCCTTTGAGCCACACGTCACCTTTTTAATCAAACATGCGATTTGTTTTTCACTTTAGCCTCTACCACATTACAGAAAGAAATATAGAAATAAACACGTCATGTAATCATATTTGGAGAATGTTGATCAGCGACCGAGATGATCTGGAATGTAGCCTTCGGCAGTTATCAATTTATGGAAATTTAACAAAAGTGAGGACGTAAAGCATTTTCCCTCTAATAAATGAGGAGGGAGCGCCCTGTGTTCAGCTGACACCCTGTCATTGAGGTTACTGTGTCACAGCAGAAGTGGCAGCACAGAGTGGAGACGCCGGCCACATGCCTGCTCACTTTGGGGATGGTGTGACGCCCTCTGTGAAACCTGCCAGGAGCGATCAGGCGTCAAGTTGCACAACACAATTTGACTTACGTAAATACTCCAGAAAAGTAGGACAATGTTGTAAATAAACAAACAGGCAAAACCCTCCTGCCTCCTGTTCTCTTTCACAGGCAAACCACTGCTAGTCAAGCTGGAGTGTTTGAGTGTGGGTGTGTGAGTGTGTAAGAGAGTGTTGCTGCCTTCTCCTTTTGAAACAGTCATTTCTCTCAGTTGTTGTTGTTTCCCTCTGTGTGTGTGTGTGTGTGTGTGTGTGTGTGTGTGTGTGTGTGTGTGCGTGTGTATGTGTAGACGAGCCCATCAATGACCAGGATACTGTGGTGGAGAGTAAGGTGGAGGGGCTGAAAAATAAGTAGGTAGAAACATAAAACAAAGTCAGATGTTTACGTAATATCATAATCATATAATTCAGTACGATTCATATGGACCACAGGGGTGCTGTCCCCCCCAGAGCTGCTCAAGATGGACAATTTGGCCTTAATATGGCACTACTGGTCACATGCAGTCATTATAATTAAAAGGACTTATGCCCACGGTAGCATGCAATGGGAAACTTTCACCAAATTTCACGGCAGTCTGCCTTCTAAATCACAAGATATCTTGCATCAAAGTTGACCTTTTCCACTGCAAGAGAACAGTGTCCAAATTAGAAAGTGTCCACCCACTGGGGAACATGAATGTGAGCAGTAAAGTTCAGGGAAAATTGCCTCTTAGCTTCTTATATTTCTTGTCAAGATTTTGGCCTGAAGTTGGTGCTACAGAAGAGCTCAGGGGGGTCACCCAAACATCCTGTGGACCATAAATATCCTCAATGGATTTCATGGCAATCTGCTCAGAGGCTGTTAAAATACCAAAGGATCTAAAAGTCAATGTATTGTTAACCTGTTCTCTGCTGTTAGCAGGGCAATTTCTCCTTCTGATATCAGTGATCAATGAAACGTGGACATAATATCTTACCTTGGCTGTATGCAGGATCCATCAGGTGTGGTGGATAAGGTCCAGGCTGCATCATTGGGTACTGTGGGGGCATGCCAGGGTACTGGGGCGCCATTGGGTAGCCTGCGTGTGGATACTCAGAGGGTCCCAGTGGTTTTCCATAAGCGTCGTACATAGGCTCCACTGGGTAGCTGGCCATGGGGATCTGCTGGGCTGTGGGTCAGAAACACACTGCTGTGAGGGAAAACTATGACCTTATGGTTGTCTGCACAAGCATGGACATCAAGAGTAGAGGTCTCACCATCATAAGGTGTCCTGCCCCTCTGCTGCCTTCTCTGGTAGAGGTAACAGCAGGAGCACATGAAGCAGCAGACCATGGTCGCAATGATCGCCACAAACAGGAGGATGGAGGAGGCAATGCCAGCTAAAGTGGTGGGGCTGAGAGGAGAGGAAGAACAGGACTTAAGTTACAAAGCACTTCTTACTTTGATCATCTAGCCTCACGCTGTTCCTCCTCCTCTTGCAGAGCATGACTCACTTTAGAGAAGATTAAAGCAGAGATGGCTGTGATGTGAAGCTCTGGATTCAGACGCACTGAATGCAACCACAGACTGACCCTGAAATCACATCTGAGTTAATGACATACACCCTGCATCTCTCTAACAGATTCCGTCACCTCATAGTTTCAGCGAAGCAACAAAGCCCTCCATTTCAGCTCAGCCACTGCCACCCACTGATCTGATCTCCCATTGGGCTTAATAAGCTGCAGGTTGTCTGCTCGCTTCTGGATAGTGATGGATGGTTCCCAGTGCTGTGGAGGGAAACTGCCATGTTGCAGTCTCTTCGGTACAAGCTTGCTTAGTCCAGCATTATCACGATCCCTCACAGGGGACTCTGCCATTAAACACTACTGAAAGCACAGATAGCTGATGTGATAGAACGCCTAATGAGAACATATTACACTGTGGGGACCAAAGCAGGGTCATTAAGGAAAATGAAGCCAGCAGGACATGAGAACAGGCCAGATTAAGAGTGCCGAGACTTCAGTTTTTTTGGAGAAATTAGTGCAAAGTGATGGTGGACAGATGTTTTCTATACATGTTAATGCAGTGCCTTGCCTTGGAATTTTTCTTTCCACATAAATTCCCTTTCAGCAACAAGCAACAAACTGCTTGCTTGTGTGTGAGACTGAATGGATGCCACATCGCGATTCTAAGTCTTATCTCCACCTGTGTGGTGTCCATACATCCAACACCAATTCCCACAATTCCTTTGTGGTTGCCTCTACATCATTTCCTCAGTGAGTCCAAACTGTAGACACTGTATGTTCATTGGAGCGGTGCACCAACGGGGCCGCCATATTGGTACAGGGGAAATATGTGAAAGTCCATCAAGGCAGGAGGTTTATCCACAATTAAAATCAAAACTCACTGAAGCAATTTGGTTGTGATAAAATTAATGCTAGACATGGATAGTTTGGCTTTTCGTGCAAAAATACATATTTTAGATCAACTTATCCTGCATAATTAGTTTCTAATAAGTACATTCTTTTTTTCTTACTGCATTGTGTGCACTTCTTGTCATGATATAAATTTGTTTATAATTTCAGAAATAAATGAAGACTTAATCAAACAAACAAGATAGAATGATATCACACAGCAAATTAGAGTAAATAGAGTAAATGAAGTCAGGAACAGCAGCTCTTGTTCTGTTGCTGTTGCAGGGAGGCTCCAGAATAGATCTGAGGAGACGACACTTATATAATGAGCCCTTTTGTTAAGTGATGTCTGCCCACAGACTCTAGCCGTGGCCAGTGACTTAAATCTGTTGCATTCAGTTAAAGAACAAAGAAATCTTGTGGATTCTAGCTGTTTACTTTTTACACCGCTTCCCGTGTTTCCTGGAGTAACTCGCTAAAAAGAGAACAAAAACACTATAGATTTACACTGCCTGATCAATACGAATTTCATATAAATGATATTGTATGCATGATGATATAAGTGTATTTGTGCTGCTCGTTTAAAGCATAATGTATAGATGTCTGAAAACAGTTCTTGTTAAGGTTTGGATGGTGCCCTGTATGCAACATCAAGTGCAAGTCACATGCCTGTTTAAATGATAAACTGCACTGCTGTGGTTGCTTATACAGACGCAAACATACGTTTTATAAACGAGCTACAATTTTGTGGCCGGAGCTGCAGAACGTCCGACCTCAGCTGCTAACACTGCTATCTGCACGCACAACATATTTCAACCCATCTAATTCCTTCACTTCAAGTGCAATTTTTGTGTTTAATAATTTATTGCAACTTCCTCATCTCCTCTTCATAGATACTTGGCGATGCGTCTCGCAGATCTTTTTGTGCAGACTGTGGCAGTGAATTTCCACAAGCAGGATGTTAAAGTATCTCTCCAGCTTAAGGAAATGAAGGACATGCGATCCTGCAGTGACAGCCTCAGATTGTGAGCACAAACACTGACTCCTGGTGTCGAGTAAATTAATAAATAAGTCATTAAATTAAAACCCTGCTGCTGCCACCGCCCGCACCTGAACTGGAAGAGCATGCAGCGTTTCTGCTCCCGCTCTGTGATCATCTTGAAGGCGTCCAGGCAGCAGTAGCGCCGATGGCAGTTCCCACAGCAGAACGTGATGAGAGGGCAGTCGAAGCCGTTGTGCCAGGTGCCGTTTTTATCCACGTACCACAGACAGTCCTCGTTCCCACTGACTGCAAGACAAAGGCAATACAGAGTGTGAGGCGGGATGACACGACAGGGAAGATGATCAAAAGGGGTAAAGAAAAGAAGGAGGCAGAGGGAGAAAGAATGAAGGAAGCAGCAGGTCGGACAGACAGTTTGTTCTCTAACAGAATTTATCCTCCTTCTTAGTGTTACAGACGCGCTGTTGTCTCCGTTTTATGACACATTTTCAACTTGAGACGGTGCTTTGTTCTGCCTTCAGGAGAAAATAAATATTTATTTTGAACATGCACTGGCTCTTCTTTCTTTACATCTTTCCCTTTCCAGGACAGACAGTCATGATGCATTATTCAACGGTTCCCCGTGGCAGAGGTTGAAAACTGATGAGGGCTCAAGTAAGGTACCCCAGAGATTTAAAGGACCTGTATGTCTCAAATAAAAATGAGTAGATTTATTCCTTCTAGGACTACGACTAAGGATTATTTTCATCCTGGATTAATCAGACATTCCCTCCCTATTAAATGCCTAATGAAAACAGTACAAAATGCCTGTCACAATTTCCTACAACCCATTATGACATCAACAAATGACTCAAATTAATGAATAAATTGTTTTGTGTGATGTTCAAAAACCCCAAATATTCAATTTACTATGAAGGCAAAGCAGCATTGTCATATTTGAGAACCTGACCCTTCAATGTTTGGTATTTTTGCTTGAAAAATGATCATCTCAATTATGGGACAAGCTGCAGATTCATTCCTTGTCATTCATCAGCTGATTGACGTGAATTCAAACGTTGTTTTTACCACCGTAAAAGGACAATTTAATCAACGCTTGTACACACAATCAACTCTTTTCAAAAGCCAGGAATGAAGCAAAGTGCACAAATAACCCTCAGATCTGTGATGTTACAGTTCTGTGGTCTCTTGGGAGACAAAGGTGTATACAATGACTGAGAAGATGTCTTTCAGAAGAATAAATACACAGTACATCCTGAAGTGAGCTGTGAGGAGCTGCTGTGATTATGTTTTCCACAACATAGAATTTAAGGCACACTAAATTACAGCCTGGTCACAACAGCCACACGTGTGCAGGCAGCTGAAGGTCACACCGACTCGAACATTCAGCGTGAGTTTTCTCAACGCTCGAACATATGGAGCATTTTTGACAAAACAACAAATCGATGCTGGATGTGAATTAAACAACACATTTCTCCTCAGGGAGCTGCTCTTCCTTGTTGAGTTGAGGATTTTCTAAGCGTATTAAACTGATGGAAACTCCATTAGAGAGGATGCCTGCAGGACTGTGCTGAGCCAAGATCTATACCTTGGCTTGGCTCCTGAAGCAGTTTGGACTAATTCTGGATGTTGACCTTTCAGTGCTGGCAAAGAGAACACTTATTCTGCCATTTCATCTACGCCTCAATATTACAAAATCTATTATTGTGTAGTATCAGCATTGTTTGGCTGTTTACACTACTGTATATAGTTGAAGAATAGTTAAATAGAAGCAAACACAAAATAAATTCATATTTAAATTACTTGTATAATACTGCAATATCGTCCTGTACATGTTGCTTTGCAATAATGATTTTTAGTAAACTTTGTGCTAAAATATAAATAATCAAGCAGTACTTTGAAACATGTCTAATTTTAATGATATCATTTATATATATATATATATATATATTTTCCCAATGTCCAATTGTTTAGCTGTTTATATACTGACTTTTTATCAACCAGTGGCCTGTCTAAAACGCACTTTATAAATAAAGTTTGATTGACTGATACCTAACAAAGAATCAGAGTATTTTGACCTTTTCCCTTAGAAGAAATAGTAGTAGTATAGCAATAGTTGACAACCAGTCTCTAATCGTCGTAACTCTTGAAAACAAACAAACAAATAAAAAGTAAGTTTAACCGAAGAGCTGACGCTACTGCCAGGCTAATGTTAAAATATTAGCTACCAAACAATTCCTCCAATCTAAATTAAAATCTAAACAAATATACAAAACAATTATACAAAACGCATTAAGAGCAGTTCACGGACGACTGAACAAATGGAGGCTTAATGCGGCCGGACACTAAACAGTGACAGGTTTAGTGGCACTTATCCGGGCCTGGAACAGACGTCGAGGTTCCGGGTAAACAGCCAGAAAGAGGCAGCATGAGCTCATGTTGATGCCGTGAGGCTGCGGGGCGATGCGGAGACTGGCAGAGGCTGCTGCTCCGCTGGACCGCCCGAGAGACGTTCACGGCTCTCAGCCGTTAAACCGTCAGCTAGCGGCGCGCGGCCTGCGGATGGAGAGCCATAATCTTACCGTGAGAAGTGCAGAGGACGACGGTGAGCAGCGCCAAAGTCAGCGCGATGAGAGACATGTTGCCCGTCGCAGAGATCATCCTCATCCCAATTCAAGCCAAGCGAGGAGATTTTAAACAGGGGCCGTTTTCATCAGAGTAAGGATGCAGGAAGAGGCGGACTAACGGTCCTTCTCAGACATGATCCAGACCAGGGAGCAGCGTTGGAGACGGGACGGCTTTGTCGATCGGTAACGTTAATTCATCCGTCGTAATGACACATCGCGGCTGTGACGCCGTTCAACCGGGACGAGGAGGATGATGCCTTCACGTGCCACCTGGAACGTAGGATAAAATCTCCATCTGCCGACCTCAGGCCGTGAGGAAGCGGACCGCTTCAGCACGTGTCATCCTAAAGTACATTTACTGTATGTTAAGTGGCGCTAAGTAACAAAGTGACGTCATATGTACTTAAGGACTGTACTTAAACACAGCTTTGAGGCAAATGTACTTTACCCGAGTATTTCCGTGTTTTGCTACTATTGCTACTGTTCAGTGAAAATATCGTGCCTCTTATCAAATCTTTTTAATATGCAATGTAAATATTAATGTTCTTACAGGTGGATTATGGCAGAAATGGAATATAATATATAATTCATGACTTGGATGAAAGATGACCTGGATGAATGAGAGTCATCGCAGACATTTGCGTTTTTATTAAGTTAAAATGAGCTCTTTAACTGTAAATAAAACCGTGGTGGTTATTTAGCCGGCATGTACTTTGGGAAAGAGAGTCGCTCTATTGCCCCATGTTTGGTTGTCACTCTTGTTTACGAGTAGCACTGAACGCACCTTCAGAGGTCAGAGCACCCCCCCCTCCTCCCCGCTCCGCCCCGCCCTGGAGGAGAGAGACAGACTCGGCATAGTTCGGATTCTACCATGGACCTGATGGAGACAGCAGCTCCTCCTGATGACACACACTGAGGACAAAGTGTAAAAGCACTTCCGGTGCTGGTGCTACACATCACAGAGAAAACACTAAACACTGGTTTGACGGTGGAAAAGTAAATACACACCTCCAGCTGCCTTTAAGGCTGGTGCAAAAGTCCCCTCATCTCTGTATTTAGGATTAACAGCGAATGCAAAGAAAAGCTGTTAACATCGCCCCCTTGTGGGGAACCTGCAGCCTGCTGTCTGTTGGTGCCCTCATCTAAAAAGAAAAAACTGTATAATCAAAAACTAATCAGGAGGTAGACCATAAATAAATGTTGTTAAAGTGCCTGATTAGACCTCCTTTGAGGTCTGTGTGAGCATGTAGTTTTATGTCACCTGTGGCAGACGTGACACCTTTAAAACACCTGTTTTTCCATCATGTGTTTAGTTTAAAATACACACTGTGCTTGAAGAGATACACATCACCCATCTATTAATCCTGCATGCTGTATATACTGTATATAGATATATATATATATTCCTGATACTACTGCTGCTGCCTGTAATAAAGCAGATTCTGATCAACTCTGATGACCTCACATAATTATGGCATCACTCCTCCAGTTTGGACCTAAGAGGTTTAATTAGCCAGAATAAGTGAAATCACTTGTGTGGGTGTTTTAAACTGCTTGTAAACCCTTTGGTTTTATTATCTCCGTCATACTGTGGGTTGTAGGCCGTTATGATTTATGGAAGATCTATGGATGCAACAAGGCGGTCTGACTCTGTGCTACGTGTTCTTTATTGTTCGGGGAGATTATCAGATTGAACGATCATGATGAGGTTCACTTTAGGTTTCATGTCACGTCCAGTCTTAAGGCAGCATAGTCTCAGTCACTATATTTCACCACATCCAGCTCTACAATTTATGTTCAGTGTATTTGTCTAAGGTTCATTATTCAGTGTATAATGCATTTTGGCTACTTTCTGCTCACAGATGTTCTCATAAAACATTTAGCGTTTAGGATATTATACTCATGTATACCATTACACTGGACACTTAAAGAGGCCCCTTTATTTCTAAGGCAATTTACACCTTTAAGATTGACAGCCCCCTGCCTCCAGCCTGACAAAATACAGCATTATGTTCAAGTTTAAAACATCTTCATCAATAAACACAAGTATTGGCAACCTGCTCTGTTCTGAGGGGTTATTTTCATTGTGTTTGTCATCATTTGTCAAGGACACATCACACCAGGATATAAAACAAGTCCCCCAATTTAGCGTTCATGAGCAGCATATAAACATTTAATTAAATACTTAATAACACACTAATGCAGCTGTGAGCAGATTTAAGTGTATAATAATGTATTTGTCAACAACTTGAACTCCTCCTGTGGGCTCGTTAAGGTGCAGGCTGGTGTAGAAACACATAATGACAATAAAGTAAAACACAGGTGTGATCTAAAATGTTCATTAATAAACACTAATAATGTCCCTTTGTCTGCTTATAGACACCGAAAGCTTACATGCTGCTTATAAATGTTAAATAGGTCAAGCGGTAACAACACATGAGAATTAAATTAAATTAAACTGAACTAAATGCAGAGGTTTTGTGGCTTTAGACGTAAACAGCTCTAAATGTTGGATTATCAGATTTAAAACGATATGCATCCAAAACAAGTTACTTCTGTCAGAATACTCGATTGTTGAAGGTTACTGAGAGAGATGCAGCAACGACTTGGCCGTGTACAGCAACTTTGAAGACAGCACAGATCTGTAAATACACCGATAATAAAAACGCAGCTCAGGAAGGCGTCAGTCTGAGGCAACAGGAGCAGTGAGCGAGTGGAAGTAATCCATTCATCAGTTTTATATGGAAATCAATCTAGAAATGTGGTCCTTTCAAGACTTTTATTTAGAAATTTTTCCATCCCAACTTTCAGAGGGTACAAGGAAATGACAAGGCTGTGAATCACCATGGTAACAGTGCGAATTCCCAAAAACCCACCGTACGCTGGGACATGACAGCTGGTCAAAGAGCTTTTCGTTTCCGCTCAGAAGCACTCGACGTTTTCTGGAGTATAAGGCCGCCAAATGTTTCTCTCCAAACATCGGGATGTTTTGGGTTTTTTTTCGACTTTCCTTCGATCAGTGTAAAGTCTCATGGAAATGTTTTCCATGTTGCGTTTTACTCTGTTTACAACACAAAAATTACGGGCTAAGTTACAAATAGGACATGGAAAAATAGTCCGTTCATATCTCATGATTCACCTGTCCCACTGCGAGGCCTCAACCTTTTTACTCAATCCTCTCGTCCCGTCTGAAATGACCCTAAAATGGCGAGTCCTCTGACCTTCCACAGGAACAGACCTGGGCAGTCTCACCTCTTCATCTTCGTCAGTTTAACATCTGCAAAGTCCTTCATCCCATCACGAGTACGCAGAGAGAGGGGAGTTACAGGTAAGTGCGTGTCCGTCCCGTCCTCCCCCGGGCCCATCACCCCGAGCTTTGTTCTCCCTTTTCTTTGCTATGTTGTAAATTCGTCATGAGAGCAGAAGTGATGGGGCGATAGAAGAGAGGGCACGGTAACATGGAAGAAGATGCGTTGGAGCGGCAGACGGCGGGCTAGAGGCCTATAGACTGCAGGGTTTGTCTCTCGTTGTTGTTGAGGTGGCCTGAAAACATGCTGTAACACGGCTGCTGGGCGAACTGAGTCAGGAAGTCTGTCAGGTAGGCCTGGGAAGAGAAGGACCACATAGCACAGGTCAAAGGTTTAAAACTCCTCTCTGAGGGGAAATTCTCTTCATGAGGCCAATCAGAGCACAGACGTTTTTACACGATGTGCAAAAATGTCTACAAATGAGCTATGAAAACAGACACATACACTGAAAAATAAACTATTTTTGGTCTAAAACTGACAGTTTGGTAAACTGCGGTGTGATCATTAACACCATATGCAGGCCTGCTGCGGTTTATGGGATCTTCGTGACTTCAGGCCTCTCTGCACACTGATCTGAGCTCCCAGTGGGTGACAGCTGTATGACGCAGCATCTCTGGTGATGAGAGGTGAAGTCACGGGAGTCAGCTGATCAGTGTTTGTTCAGTCTGTCTCCACCTGCAGTCTGATGTCAAGTCAGGAGACACAGTCCATGTTTAGCTGCATGGGTGTGTTGAATGTGCAGAGAGAAGGTGGTGCAGGTGTTTAAAGGCTTTGATCGACTGTCTTGCCCAACAAACTGTAAAAATATGATGGTTTCATCATGTTCACTCTGACCTTAGTTTGGCTGCATCATAGCTCCATGAATTAAAATCTAAAAATGTAATTCATTCTATTTCATTTTTAAAACTTTATTTTTACGTATACTTCTTTTTTATGCCACTTCTACTTGTGTTGATAATCTACTGTTTCCAGAAAGTCACCCAATGTGTTCATCACCAATGACACAGTGTTCATTTGTTGAGTGATGAGAGAGCTGGATGTGGCTGTGATTGAACTTTACAGTCAGTGTTCACTTGTCAGAGTGTGCATGTGCATGCTGCACAATCAACTGATTATTATTCATCAGTGTTTGGGTTAGTGCAAACTGTGTGCTTTATCCTTAAAGACTAATCCAACCAGCCTGGCACCATTTCACCCTAAAGCCCCTTTATAACTGGAGCATCGTCTGATCTGATTTGACACTGAAAACACTCTGACGGTGTCGACGATGGCTGCATCTCGCAGCGACGACAGCAGCCAGTCTGAAGGGCCAGCTCAGCCCAGAAAACACGAACAGCGACTTTCAAAAGACCTCAGATGGTCCACAATAACAAACAGCCCCGAGTCCAAAGAAGTCAGGACGCTGAGCAAAATGTAAATAAAAACAGAATCTACAGTTTTACAAACTGTTCCTGAGCTCATACTAATATCCTTTATATAATCAC
This sequence comes from Chaetodon trifasciatus, assembly GCA_037975065.1. Taxonomy (NCBI): domain Eukaryota; kingdom Metazoa; phylum Chordata; class Actinopteri; order Chaetodontiformes; family Chaetodontidae; genus Chaetodon; species Chaetodon trifasciatus. Next base: position 7,065,791 of record JBBMOE010000018.1, read on the forward strand.
GTGTTCACAAAGTGGTGAACCTCACTCCATCCTCGCTTCTGAAGGACTGAGGCTACGTTTACACTTAGAGAAAACACACGTTTCCATGCCGTTTGGCCTCTCGAACTCTCGAATTGAGTTTTTTTTTCATGGAAAACGGTCATTTTTAAAAACTCCGGCCAAAGTGGAGATTTCTGAAAACGTTGGTTATGTGTTGGCGTGTAAACAGGGTTAAACGGCGTTTCAGGTTCTGAAACGTCACAACATGTGACTGACAATACTTAACGTCATGTGAGCGACCTATGTTTACACTCGCGCCCATAGGTTTGGCATAGTTATGATGCACTCGACGGCATATTTATCCGGGTTCATGTAAACGACAACATTTTTGAAAACGATGTTGTGAAACGGAGGGGCTAAAATATCCATTTTCCAACATACCCTGCTACGTGTAAACTTTAGGCTGAGCCTTTCCAGGATGCTCCTTTCATACCCAATCATGATACTATCACCTGTTTCAAATGAACCTGATTACCCAGTCTTTCCCTTTCCCAGTCTTTAGTTCTCCTGTCTAAACTTGTTTGAAATGTGTTGCTGCATCAAATATCTGCTTATTCAAAGAATAAGCAGATATTTACAAATATCAATGAAGGTGACATGATAAAACATTAAATGTATTGTCTTTATACTGTGTTCTGTCAAAAAGGATTAACAAATGATCACATCCTGTTTTATTTATGTTTTAGCATCTCAACTAGTTACTGATTTTACATCTCCTATGTTTCATTATGTTTGCAAACGATTAGATTTCCATGCATTTTTATGCACATGACAGACCAAAAGGCTTTATGTTCTTTGGCCAGCTCACTTTTATACTGTATATTACATTTAATGCCCACAGTAACTGCCCAGCATGGTGTTATTTGGTCATTTAACACCTCACATGCATCTCTGCAAATGGGGCTGGTCAACATGAAAATATCCCATTAAGGTTTGATGGAAATATGTGTCATGAAACGTGGATCTATAAGTTTAGAGTAGTTCTACCTGCAGATCAATCAGATAAATGGGGTCTTTCAAGGCATCTGGATCATCCTCCTCATCATCCTCGTAATAATCATCATCTGTGAGACAGGAACACACCAGGATACGGAAACTCAGTAACTTGACAAAAGCTGCTACGGTACAACCAAGAAGACAAACTGCAGGAATAGCTGAGGCACCGGGGACATGTGAGTACCATATTTGTTGGATGCGATGAGATCAGAAAGCAGCTGCCCTGCAAGCCCTTCGTCCTCCTCCTCATCATCTTCCCCCTCGTCCGCCTCATTGTCCTCCCACATACCACTGGAATCTGAGACACACAACAGCTCGTGAGTGAAATGTCTGCCGCCTTATTCTTTAGCTTGCAGGTGAAAAATACATTAGAAATACAGAGAAATACAACAAATCTGCAGTCTTTCATCAAGTCAGCACAGTGCAGTGACATACAGTAAATACTGTGTGACCCAGAGCGTGCATGTGGTGATATATCTCCAATAGATAATTATGTCAAACTGACTAGCAAATTATGAATTATCACTGTTTCACATGCGATTGAGTGTGACACCAAATATAAAGAATAAGCTGCCATAAACAAACAAAGGCTTGCAGGAGCATTTGTTTTATTTCACTTCACCTTGGCTCCAGTCTGCTGCGTTCGCCCTGCTGGCGTTTGCCTCCACCACTGTCGACAGCTCATTGATGATCAATTTAAAGATCTTCACTAGCAAAGGAATGTTGGTCCACCTCTCTGGGTCTGCGGAGGAGAAAGATACACAAACATCCCCTGATTTCGCTGTATGGACGTTAAGTGATGGCAGCAACCTCAGAAGGCTCGTTGAGAATATCTATGAGGTGTTTATGGTTATACACTTAGAGATTCAGCTATATGAAGCTTATTTGGTCCTTACTCTTGGCAGATTTGGAGCGTGTGCGGATGCCGTCCTCAGGGCTGTAGATCTCTTCTCCCTTCACCACAATGTCCTGGAGACGCTTGTCATCAGTATTGAGGCCGTGCTGCAGCAGCTTACAGAGCGCCACCGTGCTGCAGGGAAGGGAAAACAAAGATGACAAAAGTTTGAGATATGAGGCGAGGACAAAGGTCCAGGTTTGTGAGGAGGCTTTTCATGACATATCTCAAACTGAGCTATTTCAACTCCTGCCATAAGCACAACTCTGTTTTAGAGCCATACTGGAAGCAGAAGCTGTCACTTTATGTGGAAGATGCCATAATTGTGGGATTTGGTGGTATTTATAGTGTTGTACTCATTTGTACACAACGAAAAATGACAGAAACTGTTGAGTAAAGAAAGAAAAAAGTTCCAGGGAGCTGAAATGCTGCCCACACACAGCTGGCCAATCAGGGAGTGAAGTGGGTGTGAATAACAAATTTGGAAAGTTACAAAACCTCAGCGCCCCCAGCCCTTATTCTGAACACTTTTCTTGAAGAATTCTGGCAGCGGAACTTGTTCCACCTTTTGGCAGGTACCGGCAACAGGTGTTGACGCGCGGATGACGCCATCTACAGGCAATAAAAGTGTTGTGGCTACAATTTTGGCTTGTGCCACCCGCAGACGATAAATAACTTTTTCTCTTTCACAAGTTTTGTTTTAGTGTGTGAGTGTGTGTGTGTGTGTGTGTGCATACATTTATATGGATGCTGAAGCCAAAAGGCAATAATAAGCAAATAATTAGACTAAAAATAAATATGAAGTTTTTAATATCTTTGCCCACACTGAACACTGGACATGGCTCTGAACTACTGGTGCTTTTGTGCAGGCGAGCATGACTGGTAGCTTCAACTCAACGTTGTTCAAAGCTCTAAAATTACTACTTACAGATGTAAATGATTGAAAATGTTGTCTGACCTGACTTTCCCCTCGTACTGCCCGTAGAAGAGGTGCTGCCTGCTCATCCACTCTGTCATGACGAACTCCAGAGCAGGTTTCCCCGTTGGTCCGGGCAGACTGCACAGGAACTCCAACAGAGGCTCCAGCTGGGAGTGAACCAGGTGGGCAAACACCATGATCAGAGACTACAGACGGAGGAGGAGGGAAGGAGAAATAATCAAGAAGTGAAGGTAACTTCACCATCAACAGATAAAGACCAGGTTATCACACACACACAAACAGGTCTGATGGTTCAGCCACACATCACCTTCGCCTCCCCACCTGCATGACACTCAGAGTCTCAGCTTGCTGCATCTTGCTCAGAATCGCTCGGAGGATCTGGTCCAGCTGTTCTCCGAGCTCGGTTCCCGCCCGAGAGATCAGAGTGGACACCAACCGGCCCACGAAGGCAGCCGTGAACTCGGAGGTCCGGGGGTCCAGCAGCTGGTTGACCACCTGCATGACGTACCAGAGGCCGCTGTTCCCCTGCTCGTCCCTCCACTGAGCGATCTGCTCCAGGGCGACGGAGACGTAAGCCCGCAGACACTCGCCGCCGTTCTGGAGAGGAGGGAGGTGGTGAAACAGCAGAAGTACAAGTTTAGAGTAGTTTAAAATCAAATACCTTTTCTTTACATTAAAAAACTTTGCTTTACCTGCATTATCGTGTTGTCATCGGTGCGTAAGGTGCACTGAGCCACCACAGGGAACGCCTGGCAGACCAGCATCTCTGAGAGAGGAGGCTTGGTGTTTCGGACGACTGTGGTGAGGATGTCTATGGACGTCTGAGGTGCGGACAGAGGAGAAGACAAGTGGACATTTCTGCTTTTAATCTCTGAAAAAATGATTACGTGATGTGGCTGATTGCGCATTTGGTTGCTGACTGAAATTACTCAAGCAGATTATGACTAACACCAGCATATAAATCATAAGCAAAGGCACAGGAAGAATATATATAATACAAGTATAACATAGCAGAGTTCAGAACAGTTTGGCACACTGCTTTCATCTTCATATAAAAGGAAAAGAAAAGTTTTAACTACACAGAGGTTACATTTGTCTCTGACTGTGTGCTTGATGACTGAGGTAGACTTGATACTGAAGTATCTTTTGTCATTACTGAACCTGGATTTTAAGATGTATGGCATTTGTCACACCAGGGCCAAACACACTGTGTCACAGTGTCAGTGAAGGTGAAAGATAATTTGTGTCTGTCCTGTGATTCAGATCTGTTCCAAGATTTAATGGCTTCTTCCTTGGCACACGCTTCACCCTTTCACCAGCAGTTTTACAGCCACCTGAACCTTCTGAAAAGTGAGATTTTCTGTACATCTCTGCATCTTTCTGCGGCTCTGTCCACTTACAGCACAGAGTCCAGAGGGAATCTTGTCTGGGGGAGCCTGCATGATGCTGACCAGCGTCGGGATGAGACGCATATGCATGGGGCCCTGGCAGCCTTCGATCTGGGCCAGTTCCTTAAAGATATCCTGAGCCAGGGACGCCACCACAGGGTCTGAGGAGAAGAGAGGAGACAGGGCCTGAGAAGAGATAAGAGACAAATCAAACCTACGTGCCTCTAAACTTAACATGTCTAGGTCTTCTCTGGAAAACACTGATTCCAGTTTATCCATGTCCAAGTATTAGAGACAAGCTGACAAGAGGTTTTAAGTCAGAAATGTTGACAATGTATCCTCTATTTATCCATAAAAGATAAGAGAAAAAACATAAATTATACTCTGTGTGTGGATGCAGTATTAGCCTGACAGAGGATGCGGGTAAGGGAGCTACAGCAGTACCATTGTTATATTTAAGGAAAATAGCAATGGTGAGGGGGCAGATCTTGTTCTCGGCGCTGGTGGTGAAGGCCGGGTCGACGGTGCAGACGATGCACAGAGTCTCCATGACGAGGGTGAGCACCTCTGAGCTGAACTGGGCGGCCAGTTGGACCAGTCCCTCGAGGATGCTGGGGAGGAAGGGCTGAAGGACGTGGGTGCTCTCCGACAGCTTCAGCTGATCACAGTACCTGCAAAATGACATGGAGAGTTGGCGTCAGTACACAGAAGATAACCAATTATCTTTATGTCTTAATTATCATTAAGTGACACTTTCAAAATTCTGGAAATGCTTACTGGAAGCTTCAATTTTAATGTTTGTATCTGTGATGATTGTTAATTGAGGTCTAACAACTGAGGTTAAGAGAATAAAAGTATCAAACGTCTCCTATGAATGCAAAACACTGAATGTACACAGCTCGCTCACCCCCAGATGGCCCTGACCGCGGAGATGCGGACGGAGGGTGGCTGGCTGTCATGGAGGCCGCTGACGGTGGCCTGGAGGAACTGCTGGATGAGCTCAGGAGACATGGCTGCAGTGAAGCGACTGGCCGCCCACAGAGCTCGGCCGAGCAGGAACGGAGACGCCGCTGGTCAAGAAAACGAGATCAAGCGGCAGCAGTGAAGAACAAGGCGAGAGAAACAACCTCTATTTCCAATTTTAATTCAACAATTTAATCCTTTTATTGTTTATAGTGATTCCTCATGGGGCACTGAGTCAGTTACAGAGGAAGTAATTTGATGTCTATAGAAGCGAAGGGTCAGTTTAGGACTCACCAGCCAGGTTGAGATCGGCGAGGATAACGCTGGCCAGGAAACCATGCATGTCAAACTGGATGCGACCATTCTTCACGTTCTCTGTGATGATAGTTTTGACAGAGCCGAGGGCCAACATGCAGGCTTCATGGATCTTCCACCTGGTTAAAAAAAGTAAAGAAAAAAAAATACTTTTTTGATTTAAAGGTCACTGACTTAAAGGCGACCCGTATTACAGCAGGAATGTGGCTCGGATTCGACGGGGCTTTAAGATCAGACGCTGGGATGCAGTGTTTCTCCTCACCAGTGCTCGTTGCCGCTGTTTTTGGCCTGCTCTGCCTCCTGGAGGTGTCTGGTCGCTGCCGCTGCCAGCGCTGCTGCGCTCTCATTCTGAAACTCTGCAGCAACGGCCTGTAAGCAGAGGTCAAAGGTTACCATCATTATACACGCACTCATGACGGACCAGAGGCTACAAAGTGAGCTGATGAGCACAGCTGCGATGAAACCAGAGCAAACTTATACATGCTGGACATTTCTGACCCCTGTTTTCCACGTGACCGCACTGCTCAGCATTCCCATGACTCAACACTGCATAGAAAATATCTGTTCATAAGCAAACAAGCATTTCCAGTCCTTTTCAAGGACTAGGGCAACGTGGTTTAACAGATGCCTCGAGTGTTTGCGGAGGCTGTGTGTGTAGGAGAAGAAAAAGGAGAGCAAGGAGGTGCGTTTCCCCGGCACGGTGTGTAGAAACAGTCGCCCAGCAGGCATGAATGCCCTCCCAACCTCTGCAGACCTGACTTAGCAAAATATCACTGGAACTAGAATTACTGCCTTGCGGTTGTTTTCCTCTGCCAGTCAAGTCACATTTCCATCCATGTCTGTCCAGACTCTGTTAATATATGCAGTGAAGACTTCTAAGGAATTTATTCAAAGGTATTAAATGCATTGTTTTGGTTCTCACTATACTGACATGTATGACTTCCAGTGAGAAACATGTTGTCCTCACTTAGAGACTATTATTACAGAGGAGGACAGAGGACTGACAGAGAGCTTCATCACATGGTGCAACAATAATCACCTGAAACCAAGATCAGTAAAACCAATGAGCCTGTGGTGACTACAATGCTTCAAACATGGATGTTGCTGCAAAGAAGCTACATACTGTAAAACATGGATGCTTCACACACATCTTCAACCTGACAGCACAGAAGATCAAAACTCTCAGCACAGTTTCAAGATGAACACCAGAGATTAGAGTCACCAATTTAGTATCTGACCAAATATGGTCACAAACTCTCCTCCTGTTCCTGGGCTGTTGAATAATGACCAGAAAAGTGCTTTTGTAGAATATTATGAGGTCACACTGTCTTTTGACCACCAAGTTCTGATCACTTCATCTGTGAGTCCTCATGAACATTGTGCCAAATTTCAAGAAACTCCCTCAAGGCGTTCCTGAGATATCGCGTTCACAAGACTGGGATGGACAGGCGACCTGAAAACATTCAGCATTCAGCCACAGCTGTCCCCGGCGTGGACATTTAAAAGAGAGTCTTTTCTCTCACCTTTTACTGTGACACAGGCTCAACACACCTCTGCTTTAAATCCTTTTCACTTTCCTATTAATCACACACTGATACACACAGCCTCCATTTTACTATGCTAACAAAATCACTACAGATCAGGAGACTGTTTTCCATTTAGACTTTCAAATCAGCAGACGGATTAAATCACAGTTCTGAAGCTGTACTGTCCTGCAGTGCGTCACCACAGCTTTCAGAACAAACCTCACATTACTTTTAAGGCCTGAGGTGATTTTTTCTGACTTTACAATAGGATGTTTTTATCTCACCAGCAGCAGGTCCTGAGCAGAGATCCTGACAGAGTAGGAGAAGGTGTCATCATCCTCATCCTCTACAAACTGCTGAGGGTTCGCCGTCCACACTTTGATCTGAAGAAACAAAGAGAGAACGATTAGGCTCAACACCATGCCGTATTCACACACACCTCCACGTCCATGTGTGCACTCACCCACCCACCCACCCACCCGACAGCCAGTTCAGCCTCATGTGTTCAGGCCATTGCTCACCTGGTCCTCTGTGATCTGCATGTACAGGATGATGTAGTAGATGAGTTCGGGCAGCGCTTTCTTCACCGTGCTCTTGAACTTATTGTTCTCCAGCAGCGTGTGGACGAACTCAAAGATGCTGAAGACCAGATTCTCAAAACCCAAAACCTCACCTGCAAAAGAGAGCCGATCACACCAGCACACTGTTAAAAAGGTGCTTTGACAATGAAACTGGCAAAGCCGTGTTAGGAGATGATTAAAAAAAAAAAAGTGGTTAGGATGATGTGAATTCTGCTCACCATCTGAGTCCACGGGGTCGTCCACTTCCTCTGTATAGTTGACTTCTGTCCGCACATAAGTGAACATCTGGTTAAGGAGTACTCAACTAAAAAAGCAGTTCCTTTCTCCTTAGCATTCACTTTGCGGACCAGCAGATTAGGAGTTTACAGAGGAAGTAAAACCGCTCGTTAAATCATGTTTTTCTCACCTCATATGGAAGCCACTTGTACTCTCTGGTCTCAACAATGCTGTTTACAACACAGACAGCGGTACTTATCCCAGCAAGAAATGAGCTAACACACAGTTGTAAAGGATATAAAGCTGCACTTTCAGTTAGAGTATTCCACACAATGGGTAGTATCTGCTGCATGGAGGACAGCATGGGTTTGGGGAAGTTCTTCACCAACGCTGTTACTGCCTGACGAAAAAGAAGAAACACACATTTAAAGCCTTAAGTGCAGATGCAATGCAAATCCTCTATTGGATCAAATCTTCTTTTACCTTGTTTCTGAAGTGGATAAACACAGTATAACTAACAACTACTGCATGTCATAATGGCCATTTGGTTAAAAAAAAAATATTAAAAAGGAAATAGGTTTACTTATTTCCCTCCACGTTAACAGCTACGCGATCACTCTTTGGTCCTCAGAGTCTCTCACCTTGAGGACTTCCATCTTAAGACCGCTATCAGACGAGGGTCCATCAGGCATCTGCAGAGCCTGCACAAACGCCTCTGTGAACTGCTGCACCACGGGGAAGATCAACGCCTTGGCTGCACCCTGCATGCACAGGGAGGTACAGTAAAGAGAAATGTAAGCATGATACTGAAGCAACCAGCACAACATGAGCACAACATCAAACACTGATTTTAATAAATCTCCAAACATCCTCATGTGGTCATTTTTTTGAAAAAATGATCTCTTTTAAAGTCAATTAGCACTTTTTCTGTGGCAAAAGAGAGTTCATTAAAAGTAAAAATGTTCCAATGTATAATTAACTCATACTAAATCTATTACTCGATTATTCAGATAATATCTTAAAGAAAACCACCGTACGTCTGGGTGTGACTCTCACCTTCTCAAGCTCTTCAATAGCACAGATGAGGTTGGCACAGGTGGTGAATATCTCCACTGCTCTGGATCGGGTACGGATACTGTACACCTGCAACAGTTCAAATTGACATTAAAGGCAGCCCAAACTTCATGTCAGACACAGTGCAGGACAATTAGGGACATTATATGTAACTTAGAACAGTACAGTTCCTACGGGCAGTTGACTAAATGTGTGCATCCAGAGAAAAATGAAATGCTAATAACACAGCGAATGTATTCTTCCAGGAAACGTGAAAGAACTGTTGCAGTGTAAGATAAGAGCTGTAGCAATACCTCGGCCATGGTGAAGATCTTGTACATTTCAGGTAAGATGACTGGAGCCACCAGCGGCATCTGTGTATCTGTCACCTCCCGAGTAAACTCTGAACATGTCAGACAACAAGTCATTACATAAACAAGACATTTAAATTACATCTTTTTTCCTAAAGCCTAAGCTTCAGTGTGTGTGTGCATCATACCTGTAAGGACCCTCATGGCACCGTGCACAGCATTGACATCTCCGCTCACCAGCATCTCCATCAGCAGGGTGAAGAGCTGCGGCCAGGCCTCGGGCCAGTCCCAGTGGGCGATGGCCGACACGGCGTACGCAACACTGGAGCGGACTTTGCTGATCGCCTCCCGCAGACCGCTTGGCAGCAGCTCCCTGATGGCGGCTTTAGCCTGGAGGGCGACCACAGGAGTTTGTCTACATTCAGCTCAAAAAGCCTGAGGTCATATTACAATTGAATGCAAGAATGCCGTTGAGAGGTTGGACTTCTGCAAGTAGCAGACAAAGGAAATGTATTTCAGGAAGGAGAGTTTACCTGCTCTGTTGTTTCAGGTGGCCTGAACTTCTCAGACTGGGAGCACCAGTGAGTCTCCACATACTGCTTCAGGATGACTGATGCTAACTGCGAACAGACAAGACAGCCACAAGGGATGGCATCTGTTAAGCTGCACACAAGTGATGCAGGTAATCACAGTGAGGCATACAAATCAGGACAACGTACTAGTGTCAGAATGAACATCTGAGACCCTCATTTGACATGTATGCGTATGGGCTGGACATCCTTGGCTGTTTCATGCTCACCTGACGGATTGCGAGCGCTCCCTGAGGATCAACCGTGAGCTCTGCCAGGTGGACGCCAAACTCTACAACATGAGCAAATCCACACAAAAAAATCATTAATGAAACAGTCAGAAGGAGACCTCAGAATACACATTAAATAGTTATGCTTTTTTTCCATGATGCAGAATTACACTGGGTGTGTAATGAGGATTTTACCGATAAACAAGAAAACACAATATCAGTGTCATGATATGCAAAGCTAGCACACATCTACCCACACAAGCTCCAGGCTGTTACTGCTGCCAAAGATCTACTGAACACTGACTTGAATACATTTTGTGTTTTATATATGTTCTTTTGTAGTGGTAGGTGTTGCTGTTTGTTCATTGTTTACACAGGAATTGTAGGTACGGCTTGTAAAAAAAAAAAAAAAAAAAAAAAAAAAAAAAAAAAACTGTTTTCAGCACTGCGTCCATCGTTTTCAGAGCTTCCTCTCGATGCTGGCTGCTTACAATCTGGTACCTGGTCACTACCGTTTTGTAAGTCCTGATGTCGCTACACATCCATCGCTCAGAGGTTGCAGGCTACAAACATCCCAACCACAGCGAGATAAGACGAAAATAAGGAAAGCCACATTGTATTTATGGGAAAATCCTGCTTAGTACACTACACCTTTATGTTGTTTAAATGATTTGTTTTCAGTTAAAAGACCTTCTTCCTGTTAAAACATGAAAAGGTTTATGTTGAAATGCTTGAAACATGACGGCACTAATGCACTGTGTTATGTCAAATTTAAAAAACGGAGAGCAGATTAGCTGACCAGACAAACATGACACCGTATGCTAACTGCTCCACAGTAAATGCCACAGTTTGGTTCCACGGCTAGCACTGCAATAACCCATGGAGCTATACAGAGCGCACTGATTTGAACCTGGCCTGAGAGGCATGCAGAGAGATTACCACACAGTTCAGGATCAGCATCAACCTCAGCTCTGAGCCCGCTCTCTCTCACTGGGTTTTATGAAGGGTGACATCAGGCGCCAGAAGACAATGTTAGTGCTGACAATCCTACAAAGTGGCTGCCTTAGAGAGGGGCCAGCGGAAAGGGTCGGCCTCGCTGCGACGCTGTGGTGCAGCCGACAGACAGTGTGCACAATTAGCCTTTCACCAGGGGCACGAGGATCGCAGGACAATGGGAAGTCTAGTGGAGTATACAGTAAGCCACCGCCACTAGGTACTGTACTGTATCCCCCTGTCCCGTTTCAGCTCTTCATGAGAACACAATGGTTTGTAACGGGTATTATTTCCCAAATACACCAAATGTCACCAATTATTTACATAAGGTACTTTGTCAGGTTCATGTCTTAAAATGGACCAATTCTGTCACAGACACATAAAAACAGAACAGGGAAACTGGTTGATGGGTTGTTTATTTGCCTCCCAGAGGATACAGTACTTTAACTATTCATAAACCTCAGACACAAGGGGCCAAGAGTCCTGATACACTATCAATTCAAATGACGGGATGTACACACTAACTTGAACTCAGTCAACACAACTTGGACTTGAGGAAGAAGAAAGAGCCCATTGTGGACAGCTACTGCATTAATGTACATGTTCAGGTAAAATATTTGGAATACTTCATATCCAGTAACATGTACTTCATGTGTGCATGGACTGATGATGTCTAAGTATCTCTGGGTACTGTCGCTCTGCCTTCTAGCAACTACAAAAAAACTTGGGACACTTATCCCTCTTTGTCTGTCCCTCTCTGGTGTGTTTCCTGACGGTCCTGATGATGATGCAGGAAGTTGGCAGCCTGTGAGGCGGGATCCACGGGAAGAGCCCCTGAGAGAGGTCTAATAATAAGACTCAGTTTGACCGCTGGAAGTCGGTGGACATCTTACATACCGTCACTTTTAGGACATAAACGGTTGAATAAGAGTCGGTTATGGCAGCTAACGGCTGTGGACAGTGCCCGGTCTGTTGCTGTCATTCCCGTTTCCAAGTGACGTTGTTCGATTCCAATGCGCTCGAGACCAGAAACGGTGTGTATGTAGCTTTAGCTTCAGAGTTGTGACTGCACATTAGCTAAATTCACACACATAATTATCAATTAAAAGTAACTGAAGGTTTTTTACAGAGGCAGAGGGATAAAGCAGAGTCCACCCTGTTGCTGTGCTGCTGGGGCCGGGGTCCACACAGTCTCCATGTGCTTAATAGAACTTAGGGACGAGCACACGTAAATGATTATACTCGTGTGACACCGTTAGCCTCGACTTGTATGATGGCGTTAATTTAAGCGAGACAGGGCAAATCAGCCCATAAGCTAAGGCCAGGAGGACACGTTTTCAAGCTTACTTGGTCATCACTAACTTCTGGAAATGTGGCCTAATGTTAGCTGCTGGGACAGACAGTTCCCCGGCTAACGTTTTAGCTACTTCTCAGCCTAGCAAATACAGCCGAAGTTAGCACTGGTAAAAACAGGAGACAGCTGTCCGCATGGAGCTCGTCTCTGCAGAGGCCCATGCCGTTAACAACGGATAAAACCGGGCAGCTAGCCACCGCGAAGAACCCTCAAACTAGCGTTGAGAAACTGCCGACCACTCACCCTCTGTCACTTCCAGCACTTTGATCTGCTCCTCCGCGGCGGCGCGCACTTCTTGAACCGGGGACAGGATGGCCGTCAGTGTCTCGATCAGAGCCTCTTTCAGTCCCTGCTGGACAGGGCCGGCTGCCGGACCGGACCGAGCACTACCCGCCGCACTCATGCCTGCTTTGTTTTCACCCGCAGCCCGTTACAGAGTCAGTCCACCACGACCACCACCCGGGGAGGAGCAGACAGCCACAGCCACCGAGCCGAAGCGCGCCAATGCATGGAAGCGTGGAGGCGGGGTTTAGCCGGAGGAGGGAGGAAGCACATTTGGTCGTCCGGTTCGGCCCACGTGTTTTTTGGGGTCTGTTTTTCTTTTTCCAACCTCTGTCTCCCTCTTGTGGAGCGGGGTGAAATGATGCTGCTGTGTGAAACTGCTGTGTGAAAACGTACCGGATCACTAATGAAGCAAGTTTGACTTTAAAAGGGTGTTTGAAATTCAAATAGACTACTGAACATGTGAAGCAGACCTTATAGATCCAGATAGATGGTTTCCAAAACAAAGCATTTTAGTGCTATAAATGCAGTGGTGTTTGAACTCCAACATCAACTATTTAGTAATGGCTAATTTTCAAACTGAGGTATTCACTTACATAAAATTCTTTACGACCATGATTTGCGTCCTAACAAATTGTATTAACAAAATGCCTGCTTTAACACTTCATCGCTGATTAGATCATAGCCATAAGTGCAAATACACATTATACTGCCAAAACGATGCTGCTTTTGGCCTGTTTTTCATGGTTTGGACCAATTCCCTTTTGTTCCCCACACATAATGGTATTTCAGACAGAAGTGTGTTTCCAGCTCTGGGGAATAACCTTTTTTGTTTTAACACACCCCTGTGCACAGAGTGAGGTTCATATACAAATGGTTATGCCCGTTTAGTGTGGATGCACTTGTTCTACCTTCAGAGGCCTGACCTCAACACCGGACAACACCTCTGGGATGAGTTAGGAAGATGACTGTAAGCCAGTCCTTGCTGCCTTACATCTGTGGCCAACGCATGGGACCAAATTCCTGAATCACACTCCAAAATCTTGTGGAAGGCCTTCCAATAAGAGTGAAGGCCATTGTAGCAGGATATTAATGTGCAAAGTTTGAAAATGAGATGATCAAACCGTCACATATGGCTGCAAAGGTCAGGTGTCCATGTAGTGTGTTTGAATGGGGTGCAGACAGTTTTCTACCCTGTGTGATCTGAGTCCTGGTTTACCCTTTAACAGCACTTAGGTGGCTTTGGCTGAAAGTCTCGACCGTCACACCTCAGCACAGTGAGTGGTGCAACACTACGTGAATGAACTTGTTGGAAAGGGCCACTTGTCAGCTGCAGCAGACTGAAAAACCTTCCAGCATCTTCTGTTAACAGGTGTAGTATCACCTGAGCTTTAAGATGGGCTTGAGCTTTCATTACAGACTTCTCACTTCTAAAGTAACATTAAACCACTGAGGTGGCACAATCAATGCAAGTGACTGACGCATGACTGTCAGTCTGCACATGCTGTAACTCTGAAAGTGTCAGCAGGTCTCTTGTTACCTGCTTCACCTCATAATGCTGTTGCTCCAACAAGGAAACAGATGGGGGGAACAGCAAGATTTCCACCGACCTGATGCGAGCATGTGACAAACTGTCTCCTCTTGAGCCTCCGTGCTTGAGACTTCTCTCAATGGACAATCTTTTCTGTCCGCTGTATATAGTTTATAGTTTAATTTCTTACATTTTAATCTTCCCAGAGTGAGCTTCAGTCTTCTCAGGTGCTAAACTTGTTCATTCAGGAGCTTGTCAGCCAATTTTAAGACCAGGACATAGTTAGAATGGCTTTTGAAAGACATTAAAATGGTGTTACTGTCATCAACAGTAAGTAGGCCACATACAGACTGCACTGAGACTCTTGTTTCCTACATATTTTAAAAACACCAGCCAAATGAGCAATAGGACTGAGCTCACTGTAGATTCAATAGTACCTAAAATCTACAGCCTGATATCTGTGCTGGTGTGTCTCTCTGGGTTGTTTTTACTCAGTGCTGCAGGCTGATTTTAAACCTCAAAATTAAACCTCTGCACTAAAAGAACAGGAGAAATTATACACATGGAAAACCGACAACTACTGAAAACACTTGGTGCCAAAATAGGCGAAAAAAAAAAAAAGCCTGATGGGGTTTCTTCTTTTTGAGCTAAAATTAAACTCACTTATTGCTGCAGCCTGTGTGGCTTTAAGGAGGGCACAGGTGAGGAACATAAACAGTGAATGTAATCTCTTCTCTCACATCATCACTGGTGCAGATCTGAAGGATTAAAACTAGAGAAGCAAACCTGGGGAGCCAAATCCGTCTGAAAAGGCAAATAATTATATACTTGAATATCACCATGATAGCATGTTCCAGGAAAGCTAGTCAAAGTGTTTTGGGATACAGTGTGTGAGGATAAAGGTGGTCGACAACCTCGCGTGTCCTCTGAGGCTGTCTGCAAAGCCAAAGAGACACAGCAGTGACCGAAAACTCTTCTTTTTGCTAAATATGGCTTTGGCTTGGCTGGTGTCTTTAGAGTATCAAGATCAACAATACCCTCACTCAGTTTCGTCTTTCAGACTTTAGGGAATGTTAATTAATAAGACCCTGACGTCTTCTGCACATCAAGGCTGTGGTGGAGACCATATTTGTATCTTTAACCAAACATCCTCCATAAAGTTGTCAGTTTAGGGGACAGCAGAGAAATCAGGAACGGTGAAAGTGTCTGCCTCAAACTGCAGCTTGTGTAAAATGTGACACTGGCCTAACTTCCACAGTGAAACAAGTGATAATCCTGAAGAGCAACAGGTGTCAGAAACACAGATTAGTTCACAAGTCGCTGCCATCTTATAGGTACACCGAGCTACATCCGATGCAGCGTAACAGGACAGCAATAAATCCTTCTTTAAGGTTAGAATGTAGAGTTCTGTGGAGAGGTGTTAGGTTTATGTGTATGTAATGCATTTCTCTCATTGTATTTGTATAGGACTTTGTGTGTGTCTTTGTGTAATTTTTGGTTTTCATACTTGCTACATAAATAAACTTAATCATGATGAACTGTAACATGTTTTACTGAAGGTGAGTCTAATATTTAGTCTACCTTCACTGTTGGAACATTATAACATTATGACCTTTGATTACTGCCGGACTGTTGTACTGGACTGTGCTACGACAGGCATACCTAATAAACTGGCAACTGAGTGCATGTGAATGTGGACCTCGGGTGACTCGGCCCGAGAATGAACCAAACACTAATACAACCGTTTCTTCTTGTTTAAGCAAAAAGAATTTGGTTTATGTAGAAACAAGCAATGTTTTGCACCTGGATATTTCCCTCTCCTTCAAAAGAGTTAAAGCTAAAATAAAAAAAGAAATGAATTCCCATCCCATCGCACCCAGAACCGCCACCATCCGAAAACGTATGCAGGTGTTACTGACAGAAAGCAAAGGAAACCTGGGGGACAGCTCACAAGGGAGATAGATATAAGTGTACAGTACATATATATAAAATATAAAATCTGAAATATATTTTATATATATTAAATTGTGTTAGGGTTCAGTATCTTTCACTACACAGCATTAAGGTGGTGTGTCTGATTATCTTTTTTTTCTTCATTTTTTTTTTTCAAATCCTATTATATAAACCAGAGGAGAGTCAAAGCAAAACAAATGAATCAACGGACAAACAAATGTGGGGAGAAAAAAAACAAAAAAAAAAAAAAAAGGAAACTAAGCAACAGACAAAAGGCCTCCGCCCCGATCCGATGCCCCTCCCCCCAGCCTCCAGCGGAGGGGTGAGCTAGCACGGACGAGGTGGGACAACAGACCCGTCCAGCTGTACAGCGCAGTGAAACATAACTTACATATTAGCTCATTTTTACACGTACAGTCGTGATCAAGGCACAGGGATCTTCTACAAGTTATTTTTTTCTTCAATAAAGTTGTACAAAATAATACATTTTACAGTCTGTACAAGAATAATAGTTCAGCAGTAAAGTAAAGACATACAAAGGGAGCAAGAGGTCGGGGGGGAGGAGGAGAGAAGAGGAAAGATGGAGCAATGACAAAGGGAGGAATGGCAGGGAGGCCCGAGCAGGCTGTCTGACCACGAGTTAAAAAAAAAAANGCGCGTGTGTGTATGTTAGTGTTTGTGTGTGTGTGTGTTCCCAGGTAAAAGTGTTGTGTCCAGTCTTGATGAGTCATGTCTTTGACTCCATGCTTTTCCTTTTGCTTTGTTTTTTCCTTATTAAATAAAACTTCTCCTTTATTTTCCATATGCTGAATAGTTGTCAAATAGCAGCAGGGGCAGGGGGGGCAAGGATGTGTATGTGTGTGTATATGTGTGTGTGTGTGTGTTTGTGTGGGTAGGGAGGTTTAAATGGTGCACAAAGGCAGATCACACACACAGTGTACACCAACACACAACATGGGGTAAAAACTAACAAAAACTTAAAAGTTGAATTGTGTTATTACAGGAATATATAATATTTATATTTATATATATACATATTTATATACACACATATATAAATATCTATATATATAGCTTGGATTTTTTGCACTGCATGAAGTTCACTGGTATGCATGAATTTATGCATCGAATGATATTTTTCTTGTTTTTTTTCTTTGTTTTTTTTCCCATTTTTTTTTCTGCCGTCCCTCCTCCACTGGTTTCTTGAAGAGCAGGTCATGTGAGCCGTGTGGTCTTATGTTCGAGTCACGCTCACGTCCACAGGCGGCCGTTAGTCAATTAGTCCGTCTGTTCGGGCACAAAAGCGCTCACAGCCCTCCTCTGTTATCAGTTTGCCACCCTCCATGTCCATCGTTCTCTCCTCCTCCTCCTCCTCCTTCGTCTTCAGCACGCGGTGAATAAACTCCTCTCTCAGAATGCATTATTCAATTCAGCCTCTGCCAACTGTTAAAAGCAGGAGGACTTGGTTTTAAAAGGGTCTGTATATGTGTGTGTGTGTGTGTGTGTGTGTGTGTGTGTGTGTGTGTGTGTGTGGCTGCGATATGAGACATTAAAACCTATCTGAGGGTTCTGGATGTCTTATGCTGTAGTGTGTATGTGTGTACCTGCGAGTGTGAGCGTGTGTGTTCATATATCTGAGAGAGGGGAAAAGGAGGGATAGCCTGCGCTGAGGGGGTCCAGTCTCGACCCTCTTTCCTGGGTCAAAGTGTCGCTGAGCACAGCAGTCAGTCAGCTAATAGTTGATGAAACTGTTGTTGGTGTATCCTTAACTGTAATTTCCTTAAAAAAAAACTCTTTCCACTGTTCTGTTTTTCTGAAATCGTGTTACTGGGAGAAGTAGGAGTTGTATTGGGATGGAGGGGAGGGCAGGCGGTCAGTCGCTCACTCGTTTGTTTGGTGAAGTTGGTGGAAGTGGAGGGGGGTGATAGGCTAACTGGTCGTGGGGGGTAGATAGGTAGGTTGGTAGGTAGATAAGTAGACCAGACGGCGCTGCCCATCACAAGAGCTCATACTGCCGTAGGTGCATCCTCTGTATGATGTCGCGACAGTCATTGAAGACGCGGCGGATGTTTTCTGTGTCAACCGCGCAGGTGAAGTGGGGGTAACAGTAATGCCGTCCATCCCCGCTGGCTGTGCTGATCCTCTGGAAAACACACAGAAGCACAGTCATGTCAGTCACTGCATCCCAACCTCTTCTGTCCAAAGTATCCCCCAGAGCTCCAATTCAAGCCCCCATCAACCCCACCTGTCATGTTCCAAATGTGGATGCTGTTTAACATTGTTAATTATATAAAAAAGGACAGTTATAATATTTTATCCTTACAACTCAACTGTTACTTTGGTCAAATTTATATTTCACTTGTAGTGTCAGAAGCTGGACAACTGAACTGTTAATCCATTACTTTAAGCTAACTACAGGATTTCAACATTTACCCATTACTTTAGGCCATTTCAACCACTTAACTGTTACTTTATGCTCACTATTTCAACCACTCTACTTTTAGTGATTATAGGATGTACTAAAACAACGTTCTACTGAAATCTACTGAGAACATCTTGCAGGCAAGTATCTGCTGTACACAGCAACTGAGTGGAACACTGAAGAGGCCATCTGCAAGATTTTGTTTTGATTTTGGTGACATCTTTGGCGCTCAGCTGTCACTGGTGTGGTTTTGTGTGGCCCATCCAAGGAAAACATTTGCCAATGGCACAGGATGAAACTGTGATGTCTTTCACTGTGGACTCTCTGCTAACTGCTGTTGCTGCTTCTGGACTTCAGCACTTCATCCATATCAGTTTTTAAGAAAAGCAAATGCAAAAAATAAATAAATAGAAATGAACCACTGAATTATAAAGTTGTATCTGTTAGCGACACAGGTGGAAACATGAAACTTTATCAAACGTGTAATGGAAAAAATACGGATCAAAAGATAAAAATTGATTTCTAACATCTTTCATATGGGGTTGGAAATGCTGTTGACTGTAACATATTAGTTATTTTAGTTATTCTTTTTCTTTTCTTTGGTCAAAGTCCATCCAACCTAAACGAGTGGGAGCCAATTCAGAAACCTCAACAACCCTGAAAGGACAGAATGAGCAAAACTCAACTGTAAACTGTCAGGCTGCGCCTTTGTTTAGCACACCTTACTTCACCTAAACAATTCTGTGAACCAAACAGGTAAAATGGTAAAAATGGCCAGTCAAACAGGTAAAATCTGAGCCTCGTACATACCAGAAACTCATCCCGGATGAAGTACTTAGCCCTTGTGACACGGGGATCTTCACCTGGCTCTGGTATTGCTGTTGGAGAAGAAGAAATCTAGTCACAATAAATTCACTTAACCAGTCTGCAGCATTGCTCCTAAACAGGCTTCACATGCTACGGCTGATACATCTGGCAAGGGTGACAAAAACTATGAAATACTGTGATCAAAATCATTTGTCATGACTGTTTTTGTCTCACAGAGATAAAATACATTCTCTACATGCATTGCGGGCAGTTAGTTGATGCTCCACACTCACTGTGTCCACCTGCTGAGGTCTGTCTAAGGCTGCTCAACCTGCCTGATTTTCTCACTGATCATTCAATAGCTTTGACTGGTCACAAGACAGGAGAGGGCTTGATACAGCACACTTCACCCGTCCGGTGAATGAAAGCACCATGTAATACCATCATTCATGGGGCAGCTGTATGATGGTTTATACTGGTCATTACGACTGAATCCTGACAGGCAACTCATTTTTTTTTTTATCTTTCATATCAGGGTGCCAAACCAGTTGACTGTAAGCACAATGCGTGTTTATAACCGGCTGGGTGTTATTTTCATAGCTCTGGCCGTCGTGTCTGTCGGTGATGATGACACTGCACTCACCACAGTAATTCCTGACATCTGGGAAAACAACAACATCACTACGAGGAAGAATAACAGGAAAGGAAACAGGAGCAGCCAAGGCTGAGGTTTAGGCAGATCATCTAAAACATTTTAGGGAAAATCTAAATTGAGCGTAGCCAGAATGTCAGGAATAAATCCTCGTTAACTTTCTGTGCAAAGCTGCAGCGACTACATCAATAAATTAATAATAAATGTACTGTTTTCTCTGACTATTAAGTCTGACTTTAAATAAGTTTCAGGGATCTCAGGGATAAAGTTGAATGTGTTTGCTGCAGCCACAGAAACATTGATTTGTGTGTTATGTATTGGTCACCCACAGATATCAGGGTCAACCTCTTACCATCATCAGGTGTAGTGTAGCGTGCAAACTCCGGGAAGTACTCCTCAATTTTAGATTTTCCTGCCAAAACCTTCTCAGCGAGCAGGTCCTGTTTGTTCAGGAAGAGGATTACCGAAATGGTCCGTAGCCACCTGTGGAGGGAAGTGAAGAACGACTTCAGTGCCAGATTTCTTTGGGCTATCGTCGAGGACCCAGAACACATTACGGGTCTGTTGCTGGAGACTCCCCACTTTTCAAGTAGCATTATGTTTTAATAGGCTTTGGCTGAAGAACAAGGGAATAATTTACTCTTTGGAGTTCTGGGCTGAAAAGGTCAGAGCCCTCCTGCCATAAACAGTCCATATGCTCCCACAGGAAGATAAGAGTTAAAGGGAGGACACTGCATCCAATTAACTCCCACTCCTCCCAACGTGCATGCACAGCAAATAGCACAGAGGTGATGCTGTGGTACTAAGGTTGCACCTGAACTGAACAGAAAGGTGTTCATCTGTGGCATAAATACACAGCTGAAGATGAAGATGAACAGCCATGAACAGATATGAGTGGTGAGGTGTGGCTTCATGTCTTCAGGAGAGACTCTCTATTCACCCATTAAAAGCTACAAGAAGTACAGTAACCAGGATGTGCACCGCAAGAAGAAAAATCTGAGGAAGATGAAACACCTAAAATCAAGGCATTATGTGCATGTTTTTATTCTCACCAGGCAGTTTTTAAGTAAGACATTTTCACTTGTTTCAGGCTTTGTTATTTTTCAGCATTATTAGATATTATAACTTTTTATTGAGAGGCCATTATTACTGGTTCTGAGTAACTTCATGCTTGCAACTACATTTCCAGGATTATTAAGAGTCAAAATGACACTGAAAAGTACAAATCTGCTTTGTCATAACCAAACATGCATGCAGCTGTGTGTGAGCTGTATGCTTGTGCTCTGATTTGAGTTTATGTTTCTGAATATTATCAGAAAAACCTCCATTATTTCTCAACTCTGTTGATCTTCTGCAGCCATTGGTTTATAGGACATTTGCAATTACATTTACTATTTACTGTGCGTTCTTGTGCCATATGCATTTTCTGAATGCCTTTCATTTCCCCCCTTTCGTCTCCTCGCCTTGAGACACACAGTAATGAAATTTGTCTCAAAAACAGAAGAAGTCGGATGAAAAAGCGCTGCTAATTTCATGTTCGACAGTGACGCTGACCTGTTGTTCCAAATGTTCTTGAAAAGGTTGAGGGCTTCCTGTAGTCTGTTGGTCTGATTGTCTTCTCTGATCACCATGTTGTAGCTGCTACTCGCCACCACAAAGATGATAGCTGTCACATCTGCATCACACACATCAAAACAGGAGCAGGATTAACACACCAAAGATGGATCAGACACTCGTGCACCTTTGCTCACATTGGGATTTATATAAACACACAGACATGAATCTGTCAAAGCTGGAAAACAAATGCCTGGATGCAAATATTACACATGTAAGATAATAAAAAATGATTGATCAGTTTGTTGCTGATTATTTTACAGCAGTTCATAAATAATCCAGAGTTTTAGAACTAAAATTCATAATTATAATAAAGTAGTTCAAGCTACAAATATCCTACCGTTAAAACACTGGATCCATTTTCGACGTTCATCCCTCTGACCTCCAACATCGAACATACTGAGAAACACAGGAAGTTTCAAATTTCATTAACATTGTAAAAGCAAAGTAAAGACTTCACCACAACATGACAATAGGAAAAACATATTAAATTATGAGGCTTATTATTCAATACCAATAAAAAACAGACAACATGAAATTTGATTAATTTGTCATTCGGGGAATTCAAGCTGTCATTTAAATATGGAAATATGAGTTTATCTCCTGGCACTGTGATAAATAAGCCTTATGGTAACTCACTGGAAATTGACTTTGTCTATTTGAAATCTTGTCTCGAAGATCCCAGATGTCAGTACTCTGCATCTCAACAGGTCCTGAAAAACAGAGAGGGAACCAGACAACATGGAAAATATGGAAAGAGAAGGTGATACAGAGCAGAAATGCAGCGCTTCAGTATCACACTGCAGGTGTTTGTGTGTTGAACACCTCACCTGATCAGTGGGTGTGTAGTCATTCTGCCTGACCACCTCGATCCTGTCTAAGAAGCTGCAAGAAGAACAGAAAAATACAGTGAGTTAGATCTTCAGAACATAATCAAAACATATCACAATAAAACAATATTATATATGCATTTTAACACACTAACACACACACACACACACACACACACACACACACACACACACACACACACACACACACACACACACACACACAGGTACATCCCAGTACATTAGAGGAGCAGGAGAAAGATGGAGGATGTTGGTCCCTGAGCAGCCACCAGGGGGCGTGGGCTTTAATTCACAGTGAGATCAGAGGCAGCCAGTCTGAGTCACCAGCAGCCGTTTGCTCTGTCAGACCAGAGAAGCCTCGTCAATGGAGCTGCTGTAGTAATACTTGCACAGGAGGTGTGTGTGTGCGTGTGTGTGCGTGCATGTGCGTGTGTGCGTGGGCGGGTATGCAGGCCTACGGTGTTCAGATCTGCAGAGCGCCTACCCGAATGCATGTTAATTGTTCCAATAAACTGGCCTACATTACGGCTGCTTTTCAAGGTGTGTGTGAGCTGCCCTGATGTTTTCACGATGACTGTATCAGGGTCACCTGCTAGAGGTGTTTGCTGCAACAAGTCAGGACTCAAGACGGGCCCAAAGAAAGACTGCTGATACTTTTACACCAGAATCTGTGGAGGAAACAAGACAAAATGTCTCTCGTGTGTCTTGTGCTGAAGAAGTTCAGGAGTCTGCGTTAAGCAGAGAATAAAACTGACTAAACATCCGTCCTCATGTATTGATGTGGGCTGCTGTCCCATACATACGGACATGGGATGAATGTGAGGACTCCGTCGAGCGACTTACACACATACAGACAAAAAAAGGCAGAGTTGTATAAATCCTGATGTGATTTTCAGATGTATTGAAGGAAACATTATGTAGGAAGAAGAACCGGAGTTGCACCGCTCTGACAGTGGAAAGAAGAGTGGGCTGAACTGCTGCACTGGGAGGAATTTGGTTATTATCTTTAAGCTACAGCAGCACTGTTGTAAGTGTCCCACTAGCCTGCATCCATCAGACACAAGTACTGCAGGTTTTCCCACAACAATTCCTCTTAAGGGTGAAGCAACGACAAGACAGCAGTGAGGGAATCATCCACACAGGTCGGACATCAACGACAGCTACGCCTGTGAGCGTTCTGGGAAGGACTGAATTAACTTTCTGTGGACAGCCAACAGCACGCGATGATCTTTACGGACGTATAAGGCCAGCTTTAATTTAAGGTTTTACCGGGTAAATACCATTCACTGCATTAAAGTCACTACAATAGTCTGATCACTACTTGGCTCCTGCAAAAAAGTTTTAAAAGCTCGGTTTTGTGTCATCACAGGTCCCCAACTTTTGCCATAGGAAACCCCAAAATACAACACAGTACGATTTAATTGAGTGCAAATTACAAAATTAAAACAGAACTTTGAAAACATGGTGAAAAGAGTCACTTCAGCAGCAGTTTGGGGACGAACAGGAACGTAAAGTCCAGCAGACAGCAGTGAGGTGAATACAGGGCGGACATGGTGGACTGCTGCGTTATATTTATTTATTTGTGTCGCCTATTTAACAATTAATTCCTTGGATTGGTTCATTTAAAAATCACTAATTGTGCCATCCAATAAAAACCAGTGCCTGATGAAACAAAGCATCCCAAAAAATCCTGCTGCAACACAACTGAAGTCATCAGAGAGCAGAAAAAAAAGAGATTTTTGCTTGACAAGCCTGTCAATTTATCTCAGAATTGCTTCTAATCTTAGTTGCTTTTTACTAGATTATCAAACATCTTCAGGCCTCTTAATATGATTCAAGTAAAACAAGGAAAATGCTCTTTGGCAAGTCACAGCAGGCAGATATATGCAACAATAACAAAAGAGCTGCGCACAGTTTTTAAAGCCAGCTTTCCTGTCGTCTTTTACAGCACAGGTATGCCGCCTCACCTGGAATTAACACCGCCTGATCTGATGTCAGATTTTTTTTTTTTTTTTTACATTTTTATGAAATATAGACTTCTAATAATATTTCTAATAGGTACTAATTCACACAAAAAGGACACATATTTAATGAGTGGGGTGATTGTTTACACAGTCAACTACTAAACTGATAAGAAGAGCAGACAGGGATCACCACCTGGACAGATTCATTTCCAAGGTAAACCTTGTGAGGGTTTGCAAGCTAAAAAGGTTGTGAACCTCCGATTCAGAGCGATGGCTGGTTACCCACTAAAGTGGTCGCAAACGCACACAAACGTAATGCCTTCCCACCTTGTTTGATTCCTGCATGGCTGTCTGTTTTGACTGATCCTCTGCCTACCGTTCAGGACGTTTGCTAGTAGCTGCCTCTCAGGGCAAAGGTATGTAAGCCCCCTCTGAGATAACTAGGAATGTGGCAGGCAGGGGTGAAATGTGACAGGAGGGCTGCAGGTAACACACTGAGAGGAACAGGGGGCTGGGTCCGCGGAAGCTACTGGACAGACGGGCGGACGGACGGAGGGACAAGACACTGAGTCAGGGAGAAGAGAGAGTCGGTGCGAGACGGAAAGAGAAAGAGGACAAACAGTTCAGGGAACAAAGAGACGCCCATGTGCATATCTCTGCACAAATGCACACTGACACAGATATTCATATAAAAACACACACGGAGGCAATTAAGCAGCCAACCGGTCGGGTACCACGGGCCCTCTGCAGGGGCCGAGCGGCTCAGCTGTTCCCCACCACAGAGCCTCCGCTGTGCCAGCACAGCCAGAGCCCTCAGTGGACAACTGTTCAGCCGAGCTGCCCGTTACTGCCCCGTGTCCACAGCTCAGACCCCGCGAGCGTCCGACTTCATCCTCCCATCCCATAACGTCCCCGCGCCGAGCTCCCGCACACATAAATAACCTGGATGTGACAGAGTCTAAAAGCTACCGATGATGACAGAGTTAACATGGCTGCCGCCGACATCTGCCGAGACCAAACTCTTGTTTATCTACAGCTCTGGTCTGAGGCGTCGACACGCCCAGGACAAACACACTGCTCAATTTTTAGCAGTTCTCCCTATTAATAGGAGAAGTGCCAATAATAACCCTGCAGAGTAAGTTGAACTAAATAATAGTGGCTGCCCCAGTAACAGAGAGGTCTGCGGTGTTATGTTTAACCTGTCAGGGTTATTCTGGGGTGGCAGACAGGCTGACTTAAACTCTGGAAATACACACAGGACTCTTGTCTGGTGAGTGAAAATAACTCAGTATTTATAAGAAGAGATAAAGTACATTTTTAACTTCATAGTGTACTTTTTACTTTGCTATCATTGTTGCTGATTTGCAGGTACAACAATTTATACAAGTTATTTATACGGTTAAAATGTTTCTATTTTTAATAGAACTGTTTTTGGTTTCATAGCTACATAAACATTAACAACCCTCAACAGTTTTTAAATTAAATTTTGGTCAAATTTACACAAAAACACAAGTTTAGACTTGAGGAAAAAATTTGTTCAATCTGAATTTAACTCAAAATTCCGACCAACAATTTTTAAAACTAAGAAGGCAACAAATACTACTTTTTTATTTAAAAAAAAATATTCTGTGTCACTCAAACAGCGACATGTTTAAACTATATATCCCCTTTGCACACAAAACATCTAAATTAAAAGAGGAGTTCTGGGCTTAAACATCTCTGTCATGCACTAAACTGTCTAAATCTCAACCACAACAAGTTAATATGAGTTTCTTTCAATAATCCCCGACAATCAACAATCAAACTCCGTCTCCCCGTGCTGGAGGGACATGAGAGGCTTCAGCTTCAACGGCAGCGCACTGGCCCAACAAATCTGATAACGCTCCCATAATGCATTCATCTCGTTAAAGTGGCAGCATTAGGACAAAGGATTACCCAGATTATGAGCTGGTACACATCTTCAGCTCTACACGGGATTAGGCTGCACTACGGTGTCGACTCGTCTGGCCTGCACACGCACAGCTGGGGCTGGAAAATCTGCTCAATTATGGGCTTCGTTTACTTAGTTAAAAAACATCCTAAACTATATAAATAAGATAACATGAGCAGGTTTAATGAGGGAGTCAAGTTACTGAATTAACATTTCTGGCTGCTTATTTTTAAATCATGATAATTTAATATTCACTTCATGTGAAGATATTAAAAAATGTCTCCTTTATTTATTTATTTATTTTATAAAAACAGGCTGCATTTAACATTAACCAAGAAATTAACTGTGATAACAAACTTTTACTTGACATTTTTCTTGTGAGGGTTTATTTTTTAATGTCACACAGACACACAACATCTGGGGACCTTTGCCCTGCATCCGAGCAGCTGATCACTGCGTGATACACACACACACACACACACACACACACACACACACACACACACACACACACACACACACACACACACACACACACACGAGCTAGCCGGGAAGATTACGTCCCTTAACAGTGCCTCTTTCTACATCTGCCAAAATCTGTTCATGTCTCCCAGCTTTTCAAACCTTCAACAAGCACTAAAGTCGTCTCAAACGAAGGTTTGTTCATTAACAAAGAAAACAAATGTGATGACAACCCAGAAAAATTGGCTCAAAAGCTGATCATAAAAAAGTGCAATTGTTCATGTGATATAAATAATTCTTAATAATGCAACAGGTCGAAAATATAAAAAAAATCCTAAAATATAGAATCTCCCTATATATGTGTGACGAGCCACTATTAAATTAAAAGTTTACTATTAATGTTACTATTATTTGTTTAATATGGAGTTACAATGTGGGCATATTTATTTAATTTAAGTTGCAAAATGTACAGAAGAAAGCAGCTTTGACCGCATGTTTCTCACTGTCCACCACTGAAGTTCACCATTATCAATTATTACCATCAAGCTAAATTGCACAACTTTGAAATTCAAGAGAAACCGAGAGCAAACACAGACTTTTAGTCTTTTCAGGACACTGAAATCAACCTCTGAACAAGAGAAAGCCGAAGCTTCACAAGCCTCCGAAACAACAAGTCAAGTCACAAAATGGTCTTGGCGCTTCCTCGAGGGGGAAGAGACCGAGCTCGGCCCGCCGAGCGCAGCGGGTCGAGGGGCTTTCTGCCTCTTTGTGCCTTTAATGCTTTCACGTTAGGAGACGACCAAACCAAAGGCTTCACCGGCCGATCCTTAATCAAACACACGGACACACACACACACACACACACACACACACACACACACACACACACACACACACACACACACACACCACATCCAGAGAGAGAGAGGGAGAGAAAGAGGAGGAAAGAAAAGAGAGAGGCTGTGTCTGACATTACAGCGCTGCTCCAAAAATAGCTCCCTGGCGCCCTGGCCTCCAGCTTGGTTGTCATGGCGACAGAACCACAGGCGCTATAAATAGACAATCGGCTCCAAATCTTGTGCGACTGGAGTGAGGCCAGAAAGAGGGAGAGACAGACGGGGAGAGGAGAAGGAAAAGAAAAGGGAGAGGAATAAAGAAGACGAGGGACGGAGAGGAGAGGGGGAGAGAGAGAGAGAGCGAGCAACAAAAGAGACACACAGAGAGAGAAATGCAGGGAATGGAGTGGGTGAGAGAGAGAGAG
This sequence comes from Chaetodon trifasciatus, assembly GCA_037975065.1. Lineage (NCBI taxonomy): Eukaryota > Metazoa > Chordata > Actinopteri > Chaetodontiformes > Chaetodontidae > Chaetodon > Chaetodon trifasciatus. The sequence continues at coordinate 7,093,889 of JBBMOE010000018.1, forward strand.
AGAGAGCGTGGAGGAAGAAGTTCAAGAGAAGAAGAAAAAAAGGAACAAAGAAGAAATGAAAGAAGTTAAGAATTAACAAAAGAACACGAGAAATTGAGAAAAAAATGAAAATGAACAAAGTCAGAAAGAAAGACTTCACAAAAGAAGAACAGAGTGAAGTAAAAAAACATGACGCCAAACAGAAAAGAAAGAAAAAGAAAGAAATTCAGGAAGGAAAGAAAAGAAACAAAAATGACAAATGAAGAACATAATTTATATTAAAAAAAAAAATTACCAGGCCAAGAGAAAAGTTGGTGAAAACAATGAAATAGAAGGACAAAAAGAGAGGAAGATAAAAAAGTAAGGGAAACAAAAAAAATGCAGGTTAAGAATTTAATTGACAAAATATAGGTAAGGGAGAAAGAAAAACAGAAACAAAGAGGAGAAAAGACAGAAGAAAAAAGGAAAAATAAGAAAACTGAAAGAAAAGGAGACCAGAAAGCAAAGGAAGAAATAAAAAAAGGAGTGAGTCTCGCACTGGGAACACTGGGAGCGGCACCATCACTGAACACACGCAGCATTCAGAAAATCACAGCCCAGTGAGACTGCAGCAGGCTGAGCTCACCTTCACGCTGTCAATGTACCTGACTCACGCTGCACATCAGCACAGCGAGCGCACGCTTCACATCTGCTGCCTGCACGCACACACGCACGCACGCACGCACGCACGCACGCACACACACACACACACACACACACACACACACACACACACACACACACACACACACACACACACACACACACACACACACACCTCAACACAGCACCGACACCACAAACCTCCCCAAAAAAATCAGCTCCTCTCATTTCCCCCCGTCTCTCTCTCTCCCCCTCACTCCCTCTCTCCTCGCGATGAGTCAGAGACTCAATCCGAGCCATTTTCTGTCCCTGCAGAAACACCACCACACATCACAGAGAGGGGGAGGAAGGAGAGGGGGGAGAGGAGAAAGAGGAGGCTCAGGGGAGGATGCCGGGGAAGTAAATGCGGGGGGGCTCCGGCACGTGACGGCACATTATCGCTGGGACAAGATTTCAGAGAATGGACAGATGATAGAGACAGCAGTGATGCTGGGCTGGTCCCGACCAGGAGACACATGACACAAACACACACACACAGACACTGAATGTGTGGAGATGTTCAGTCACATCCCTCCTCTCATCTCCAGGTTGACTCTGTCCAATCAAGAAAATCCTGTCGGCCCCCCCACGGCTCGTTTCCCAATGCTGGGTTTATAGGAGGAGTTAAACACGTGCCCAAATGACTGATGTATACTGTATATACAAATATAGTCCAAAACATCTCTAACAAGCTGAGGTGAGGTCGTTAAGTTAGTTGCTTTGTACAGCCAACAGTGCATATCTGTGCACCCAAATATTGGCACATTAGAGTCGCTGGAATCAATGAATGTTTGACATTTTTGCTTGATAAATGATTATCAACTGGAGGATCGGGCAATAGAGCATAACAATGTAAATGTGTCGACCATCATATCACACTGCATCGTGTATTCTGTGTTATCTCTGTATCATCTCATTGTGTGCAGAGTCGTAAATCACCAGATTCTTCTCTGGTTATCTTACAATTCACACTTTTACTATTTTAGAATTTTCAACTTTACAATATTAATCTCATTCGAAGGAGCAGTCCTGCATTTTAGGAGGTGCGCTCGTTAGCTTCCCAGCAGAAAGGTAGATGAGAAGATCGACACTCTCACGGTCGTACCGTAAATATGAAGCTACAGCCAACAGCTGGTTAGCTTAGCTTAGCATAAAGACCGAAAACAGTGGAAACAGCGATCGTGACTCTGTCCGAAGGTCATGAAATGAAGCTAAATTAACAAATCATTCGGTGTAAACTTAAAACGACATGTTTGTGGGAACTGGGGGGTGTTAGAAATTTACTTCTTAATGAATCATCATAATAATGTGACAATCAGTTAATCAGTTTATGAATGAATGGTTTTAGCTCTATAATTAACTATAATACATCTTTGGGATATAGTAGATTTTTGTAGGAAAACATATTTAATTCAATATTGTTCAACTGCATATCTACAAAGTTACTAGTACGAATGACATAAAATCAGATGTTTGTCAACCAGGTCAGAATCTCTTCTCTCATTTCATAATAAACATACAATAACTAATTTTTTAATGCATGTTTGGAAATCCTGATTATCTAAACTATGGCTCTCTGGTGTGTTTTGGTTTTTAAAGTAGTTATTTAGTTTTGCACTTAAAGGTAGGTCACTGTCGAAGGTCACTCCAAACAAAGAGTGAGCAGCATCCTGACTGACTCGGAGCAACGGGGGACTGTTGGCGCTCGAACAACGGGCAACCGAACCGGGCTCAGCAGCCTACAGGACCGACAGAGGCCTGGCTGACGGCGGATTACAGCGCCAGGGTGATTTAGAGCGGCTGTGACCAGGACTCTGACTGCAGAGCTGGTGACTGTGGGAACGGTTGAAAGACAGACCAGGACAGTTGGTGAGTGTTTCTGTCGGGTTTGAACTGAGTGTTCTTTCCGATGAGTTAACCAAAGCAATTCAGCTTGTCTTAATTCAGTGAAAGAGAGAGGCTTGAATTCAGAAGGCGTGTGGTTGCTTTTCTGTCGAATAAGGAAAATGTGTGGAAGAAGGTTTCCTTTCTTTTGTTTACTTATCAGACTAAAAAAAAGCTGAAAGCAATCACTTCAGCAGACTATCACCTCTTGAGGTACAACGGGGTTTTTACAAGACAGGACAGGCTGGGGCTAGCTGGTTAGCATGCTAAGTTCAGAAGATGTCTGCAACACAAACACACACTCTAACGAGCTGTCAAAACTGTGACTCAGATCATTTTTTAAGCATTTTAAACTAAAACTCTGGCCATATCTTACACATTGTACATTTAATCACTGAAAGCAAAGGGATCAGGGATCAAATGTCTAAACATATAAAAATTACAAAAGGTTCGTAAGACTTTAATATACATGTGTAAAGGTCTGCAAAATAATTTCCAGAGTGATTTATTTTGGATGACTCAAAAGTGATTTACGATCAGGGGAAAGTGCCCAAATCTTTCAGGATGTTCAGTTTACCACACAATGATCTCTGCATGGATAAAACAGCAGAAACCTGACAAACAGGCCTCATCTTCTGACACAAAACAAACAGGACGCCTCGGCCCTGTTAGATGACAAAGTCACCATGTTTGGACTTTGCATGTCAACTACCTACAGTACGTGCACATGCAATCAAAGACAACAACATCCTTACAAACAAAGTGTGGGAACATATAAGTCAAGGAAGGTTCATAAAAAACAACACTAAAAGCCCATCAGAGAGGAGCATGACGGAGCAAAAAGGCAGCCGGGGAAGCTTCAGTGACTTCCTTTTCATCAGACAGAGACAACAAAGCATCGCCGCCCGTCAACTTCTTCTTCCCTTTTTGTTATCTTCATCATGACATGCATCGGATGATATAATTCTTTTTTTTTTTTTAAGAGAAAGACGGGGGTGTACTGGGTGGCCCTGACTTTTCCCGCGCCAATCCAGGGTTGACATTTTCATTTAATGCTAACAACCTTCATCAATAATGCTGAAGTTGTCTCTCTCCGAACACACTCGCTCATTCTTTCTCCTTCTGCAGCCTGCCTGGGTTAAAAATAGCTCTCCCCTCTCTCTTTCTCTGCTTCTCCGTTTACATAAGCACACAGAGGGGGGAGGGGAGCACTTCCGGTCTGGCCACCCAGCCCAGCATCTGATCCATAACACTGGGGCTGCTGGGTGTGGGAGAGAGGAGAGGAGAGGAGAGGAGAGGAGAGGAGAGGAGAGGAGAGATCCCGCAATGCAGGGAAGCCCTCTCCTTCTCCGTCTCAATCTGTCTCCTCACTACTTTCTCTTTTTCCATCTCTCCATCCACAATTACGTTTCTTACAAGGAAGCTTTTTCATGACCATCTTACCGGGAGCGTCTGCTGCCCCCCCCCCCCCCTCCATTGAAAAGGCCTACAGCACCACACACATAAACAGCGAAACACCTGTGGCCATGCATGCAGTTTAAATGACAAGGACACGCATATGTACCCACAGCAATACGCACACATGTATGGTCAGCGGTGCAAAGTATATTTACTCAAGTACTGTGCCAAAACACAATTTGAGGTACCTGTACTTTACATGAGTATTTCTATTTTCTGCTGCTTTATACTGCAACTCCACTCATTTCAGAGGGCAACATTACTTTTTATTGCATTACATTTTCCTGAACGCTGCAGTGACCTGTTTGCTAATATTTTACTTTAAACTAACATAGGATAAAACGTTTAGTCAATTTTTATTTATATAGCCCAGTATCACAAATCACTATTTGCCAAAAGGGGCTTTATGCAACGCAATACACTGATAAGAATTAAACCAGTGGTCCAGAACCTTTCTGGCTGCGTGTAGCTCCAGGTGTCTGTTTAAAAGGTACACTAAAGAGTCACCTCCACACTAAACTCCTCAGATTTACATCGTTTTCCAAGGCTAAAAGACTCTTCAATGTTTGACAAAAAAATACAAAAGTCAAAATTATAAAACACAGACCAGAAATTTTGCTTTTGCTTTTTTCCAGCCCTCATTAATTATCTCACAACCACAGGATTTTTCTCGTGACTCTTTGGAGGGGGCTGACCCCTAAGTTGGGAACAACCGGACTAAACTTCCTTCTTATATATAAAGTAGTTCAAACTAGCTCAACCTCTATCAGCTACAGCAGCGTGATGTTACTTCCAAATTGATGGATCAGTATTACAACTTCAATAATGTAATAATGTAATGTCAGGTCAAATAGGCAACTTCTCTGCAGAATAAGTACTTTACTTTGAGATTTCAAGTACATTTAAGTACCTCACATATGCATGTTGGTGCACCTGCACATACTGTACACAAACACATGCATGTACACAGACAGTGTGCACGCCTCCTCCCTGCAAGAACTCACGTGACCACTGCATGCCTTATAACAGAGACAGGCCTGATCAAAGGGCGGATAAGACAAAAAATACCAGCAAAGAAAGAAAGAAAGAGTTTGGATCAGAGGGGGGAGGGTTGGGCCGAGGGAAGTTTGGGTAAAAAAAAACACGAAAAACACCCCGTCTCAGCATTTGAGACAAATAATTTCGATATGCAAAACACCAGCAATGACACAGAGTCAGCAGGGCTAGGACGCAATCTCAGTCACTGTCACCAACCACACACACACACACACACACACAGACACACACACACACACACACACACGCACACACACACACACACACACACACACACACACACACACACACACACACACACACACACACACACACAAAAAGCACCAGATCAGTGTTTTCAGTTGTTTGGCAAGACTGCTAACAAGACAGCAACCTAATAAAAAAGAACACAAAATAGTGCAACTTTGCAGCTGCTCAATACACAGCAGGACAGTCTGCAATCCAGCACCACAAAATCTTTAACAATGATGAAAATCTGTACATTTCCTATTGCAAATAAATCCCATGAAAAGACCAAAACCAACACAAACAATGAACTGATCCTGCTATCAAGAGTCAAGACCTCATTTCTGTCCAGCATGACTTTCTGAGCCTGCAGCCACCTTGTTCTTGGGCAGAGATGTGCTTCAGTTAAATGCTAACATCAGTGCGCTAACATGCATGTCACAATGCTAACATACTGATGTTCAGTGTTTACCATGTTCACAATAGTTTAGCGTGTTAGCATGCTAACATTTGCTACTTAGCACAACACAAAAAGTGCAGCTGCTAAACCAAAGCAGATTTAAGTATTGGATGGTTTGAAATTTTGACCTGATAGAGGAGCGATGAAAACTTCATCCTGAAGGGGACTGGATGAAATTTCACTGCAATCCATTTCACAGGTGTTGAGATATTTCAGTCTGAACCGAATTAGTAGACTGACAGTCTCGAGCCAAGCCAACAGCCAAAAATAGCCAAAAACTTCCTAAAAACACCTCAATGAGCCACACTGTTGTACTGGGCTCCTGCATAACAATGAACAAATGAAATGGACACTGTAGTTTATTCTGAGTTAATCCCACATCACCGTCCTGCTGCTCTAAATACTCACTACACACCAAGTCCATGACTCTTTTTAGAAAATGTAGTATATATGTGTGAAATTAAGAGTCACAGAAAGGATCTTTTTGTCCACCTGCACTCACAAGAGCCCTTAGAAATATGTGTGTTTAATTGCAAGTGAACGTATGGAGGTGAATAAAGGGCAGGGGGATTTTTAAAACAGCAGACTTACTACTGTGCGCAGTCGATGAGTTGATATTCGTTGGACCTTTCCCAGCAGGCCCGCACACCCTCGTCCTGCCAGAGGATCTTTGCATGGTCATAAAACTCCTGGAAAGAGAAAGAGGCATCTGGATCAATGACAGACCGCATCTAGAAATAACTGCAAGTCAGGCTCTCGTTTTGTCTCGTGAGCATCCCTGAAATAAAGGTATGATATCACACAGAGACCTAAAGGAAAAGCGCATTCTGACATTTTATAAGACGAGTGAATAATCGAGAAAACTGCACCGAATGCAGCACACAGCAAACGATCTGTGGACCGTGACACAGGGAAACACCAGGGCTGTTCGGTATCTTTGGATGAGCCCATTTCTGGTCTGAGTCTCAGTGGGTGACGGCGTTTAAGGACAGATGGAGGGAGGCAGTGATACTCCCTCGCTTAGTTTGCAGCTAAAGGCCGGCTTGGAGAGGAGCAGCAGATGAGCGGGCTCCGACAGCGGCAGGAAACAGAAGAGTTCACCGGGTTCGTGAAGAAATGGAGAGCTTTGTACTGACACAAGGCTTGGCTGTCACTACACAGGGGCTTATCTCCTCACTACGATCTCCAGTTGGTCACATACAATGCAGCCAAGCACAAATAAGCCATTATGAGCCTTGGAGTTATACTGCATACCCTGAGAAATACTTCGCTTAACTGAGAGTAATCAGGTTTTGGAAGGATCATTGTATGACTGACAGAAGTTTGGAAAAGCTGGGATGGCGAAGGATGAGGTGATTTTTAAGCACAACAATAGCAACAAATAACAAAAATCAAAGGTGACAGTGACGCTCTGAAGCACCTTCATTTGTGTCTGCAGCGAGTGACTGGGCAGTGAAACACGAGGGTGACAGTTTGCTTTACAGACTTCTGCTCGTCTTGATGCTGCAGGCTGAAAAACTCAGCAGTAGAACTGAGTATACAAGTTATGAAAATTCGAGTTAATCAATGACTTTATCTACTAGCGAAAACTGCAGTTCTCTGTTATGTTCTCTTTATTTGTCGAGGCCTCAAAGAGAGCCAGTGACAAACGTTTACGGCTAAATTTACAGACTCGTAAACTAACCAGGAAAAATATCCAGAAAGAAAGCAGGCTGAAGCAGCAGCAAGTAGTCAATGGGAAAAAGACTTGAACTCATATTTGGAAGTCTGCAGCTGACAACTATTTCCATTATTGATTCATCAAAAAAAAAAAAAAAAGGTGACGTCTTCAAAATGCTTTCTTTGTCCAAATAAAAGTGTAAAACCTGAAAGCATTCAGATTAAAATTCGATCAGGAAAAATTTTTTTACCCAAATTCTTGCTCATTTATTTTTTATCAATCAACAAATGTCTTGCGTTCCTTTCTTGATCAATCAATTAATCCATCGACAATTAAAGAAATAAAGATTTCTGTGATTTATCAGACAAAAAGACCAAACGTTTGCTGGTTGTAGCCTCTCAAATGTAAGAATTTGTTTTATATTACAATGAATTGAATATCTTTTGGTTTTTGGGCTCTTGGTGCCAGATTTTAAAGACGTCTAAATGAAACAATTAATGGATCAATCAAAACTTAATAAGATTAATAGATAATGAAAACAACTGTTTTCTAGTCATATTTCACAGATGCTTTGTAAAATGAAAATAATGGGATTCACAGAACCACCTGAAACCAATCACATGAGACGATACGTGAAGGGCTTTCGTCTCTCATCTCTAACACGAGGGTGTGACCGCGATCAGAGGTCATCGAGGTCCACTTCAGGCTCATCGATCACTTTCTCTCTACAACCTCTTTAATCTCTTTAAAGCTGTTGTTCTCCTACAACAAAGTTTATTCGTGGCTTCATGTAAAACAGAGACTCTGACAGAAAAAGGAAAGAGCTGTTTCATGACGCCTCCTCCAGCGGTTGTGAGTTTAAGAATAGGACTGGCTGTGACCTGAGTGCAGACCTACTTTGAGATCCTGTGTGAAGACAGGCAGAGCTCAACAGACGTGCTTCATCATTTGCTTTGAATTCAGCTGCACATTCTGACAAATCCACCAGGTGACATACCTGAGGTATGGTGTCACTCGCTTTCAAATCTTGGCGGCAAATCTCGCTGTTTTCAGCTCTTTGAGACGCCGGAAATGCATTTTGCATGTGCACCACAGTCAACTGAAAGCCACGTTCAAGTCTTTCAAATCTTTGTAGAGTTTTTTTCTGATCCAAATCTGGGCTTTTAAAGAACAGGTGGCGTTGTGTGTTTTAAGAATTGTAAAGCCCTGTGAGGCAAATTTGTGATTTTGAGCTGTTTGCAGTAAATAAAAGGAACTTGACGAGCAGTTCAGGTGTTGTACTGAACTACAGGAAGAGGCTCAGGACAGGTGGGCATGGCGGTAATCGGTCTACATGGATTAAAAGGCTGGATCAAATGAGTAAAAATATTTATCTTGCATAAAAGGTGCAGTTCATTTTATTATCACCATTTTAGGAGAATGTGACTAACAACTACCAGGATTATTAATTAGAAACAAAGCTTGAAAGGAAATCAAGACAAGGCTGTGGAGATTCAATCCAGGCCTCGTGCTTATTTTCTCTCCCTCTCTTCCTCCTCTGCTCAGGGCAGAGTCAACCAGTCCAACTGGTTTCCAGTAGGGCCTAAGGCCAGGCGAGGGGGAGCGGGCTGAGGAGGAGGATTTGGAGGAGCTGGAGGAGAGGCTTAGCCTATCGGATAGCTTTCTACTGTATTCTCTTCCCTGAAGAAATGCCTATTCACTTCAACGGGTTCAGAGAAACCAAACTTTTTGCATCATCGTGCATTAAGGAAACCAGCTGTCATTGTGCTGAAATCACTCTTTACAATAAAAGCGGCACTTTAACGACTCTAAAATCACACCACGTTAATGTTCTAACACCCCAAACCCCCCATGAAAACGACAAAACTCAGTATCGGATCAGTGCTGGTCTTCCCCTCCGTCGGGGGACCCTGCAGGTCTACCAGTGGAAGTCTCGTCCAGCCCGAGGGGAGGGTCAGCCTGAGACAGGCCCGCACAATAAATTTGCCATGAAGTAACAGAGACAATATCAGGAGACTTCCTTCTGCTTACACACAAATACACACACTCTGAGCTGGAACCTCAAATCTACACTGTGGAAACAACCAGCTTAAACACTGACGTGCTGGAAAAAAAGGGAAGACATGGTGCTCTTCTTCCTCTGTGTGCAACCTCTCCCACATCACGAAAGAGTCAAAATGCAACTCAACGAGATTAAGAATATAATCCAGAATATTCCTCTTTAATTTCACATTGATTAATCATTTTCCAGTTTGACAACATTGTATTTATCCTCCGTTTGTTCCACCGACTGATTAAAGCTACATATCACTCCTGAAATTTGTGAAACATTTAAAAGATTCTCCAGTAAATCGAACAAGGTATCTGTGATCCTGACTGGGATTTTAAATATATTGATGGAGTTTGATGAAGGTGCTTGTTGGCAGAGCTGGAGTTCATAAAGACAGGTCTGTTAATGGACATGTGGGTTTAAGAGATTAAAAATATCAGCGTTACCTGCCTGTGACTGAACACTCAATCAAATGCATCAGCTCATATTGATACACTGAAAAAGACAATTTTGAACTGCAACTAATAATTTTTAATTTTCTCGATTAACTGGTTGATGTCAGAAATCTGACAGCAAACTCAAAAAAAGCGAATCCCTGACTTCTATGGCCGTTCTCTACTTCCTTGAGTAGTGAGTCGCATGCCAGACCATGACCTGCAGTGGCTCCTTTCCAGGCCGCCGAGAGCAGCCTGCAGCTCAGAGGGGAATCCCTCCGAGTCCCCATGTTTCTGGAGGACGGGTCCCTCTGGACACATTTAGGGTTATTACAGACAATCAGCGTTAATGGGCGGTGTGGTTCTCTCAGGTGAGACGCTCATTCAATTGACAGCCTCCCGAGCGGAAGCACACCTGCTAATTACTGAATCACTGCGCAAACACAGCAGGCTGCCACGTGAGGTACCTTACTCACCTCCAGCACACCTCAGAGACCCGCGGGACTCGGCTGGCTGATCTGAGCCTCCTCCGCATCCAACAGCAGCTAAAGCAACACTTTGAGAGCCACTTTAACACTAAACAGCTAAAGATTTAAGCTGCGAGATTTGCATTAATTTGGTGCGATTTAAGATTTGTTTAAAGTCTTGATTTTAAAAAGCTGACTGAAGTTTCTGGCTGCAGCTAATCAGCGGTTATTTTCATTATGAATTATTGATTATTTTCACGATTAATCGTGTGGTCTAAGAGCAAGGTTTAAGAAGCTGGAACCAGAGATGTTCTGGCTACTATTGGTAAAAAAAAAAATCAATTAAACATCAAAATTTCCACATTGTTTCTGTCAAGCGGCTAGTAAATTAAGCAACTATTGGTTTCAGCTTTACTGATGTTTAATGAAAAAAATATCCAACACAGATCAGCTTCTGACTCACTTTTTAGATGTTTTTGAATAACTGTGCACACATTGCAGGACCATATCATTGTGAACTGCCTCTAATTAAAAGGTGTAACACCTTGAGGAGTCAACGCTTTAACGGACCTCCAGATGACATCAGACCAAAAGCTTATTAGCATAAAATCAGACTTGAAGTTGAAAGAAGAAACGTGTGCAGAAGTCAGAGAGTCAACACAGGACGGGCAGGTTAAGGTGCAACTTACCGAAGGAAACTCAAAATCCTTCTGGTTTACTTGGTTCAGGACATAATCGATTCGGCATTGGTTGGCAGGACTGGCTAACTGGCATGGCGGTGTGAGTGTCGCCATGGCAGCCACAATCGTCTGGATGGAGAGAGCAGAAGAAGAAAACAGGAAGATTAAACCCCTTTTCACCTTTTTAAAGCTCTGCATGACAAAGAGCTTCGTTTCAACGCGTCACGCTTCTATTTGGAGGAAAAAGGGTTGGCTCAAGTCTTTTATTGTGACTTTGACGTTATGAGCAGATATTTTATAGATAATGAGTTACTTTGACACTGTAACACACACAAAAATAACCTGTCAGAGGTAAACAGACTGCGTTGCGCTGCTAACACTCCATGCATTTGCCCTTTTCCTGCCAATGAGCAGACCTCTCATCACTGCTCACTATATGGCAGGAAAAGTGCAACAAACTTCTCAAGAATCCTTCACACTGCATCAGTCAGAAAGGGTCAGTATCTTACCTCTATAGCTTCTTTAATGTTGTTTTTAATATCATGAATTTTCTGCTTTTTCTCCCTGTGAAGAACAAAAAAGGCTCCATGTTATTTATTTAAGCATCACCAACAGTAAACACAGTCCACTGCTTGGCTTGAATTATAATAAAAACATCAGATTTCCAAAATGGGGCTCTGAGAGGAGCTGGAAAAAAACATTTTCCTGACGGTAAAGAGATGTTTTGCTTCTTCTGTTTTAACGCCTGTGGGTTTTGGTGGGAATCTGCTGTGTAACAGAAACCTTGTCCAGGATCTCTTTGTCAGCCTGGAGGTAAATTATATCAGACATCAGTGTCACGGCCGCTCCAGAAGCACAGATACCTTCATTTTGCTGACCAGGTGCAACTCCTGAATTTTGCATACTTGCTGATACCAAATGAGAACAGCAGGATGTGTCTTCATTTTTGCAATGACACTTATTAAACAGTAAACAGCAGGGGAGGAGGGGGGGGCAACACAGACGCTCCATTTTCAAGGTGTTTTTAAGTCCAATTTCAACTGCAACCTCCCATGAGCACAAAGTAGAACCCAAAGTATTCACAAGCACAATGATAGGCTCCATATTTTGTCCGTTTATTGTTGTAAAGACAAACAGGATTTCAGCCTGGCACTCGGTTTATGCAATCTGTGGGCTTCGCTGATAGCAGCAGCAAAGGCCTAACGTCACACAGCTCTTTCACACACCAGGGCTGACGGTGTGTTCAAGTCTTTCAAAACTCTGACAATTGAAAGTCAAATTTGATACTGAAATTCCCCAAATGAAACAACCTCAGAGCCGCTTACACAACCGGGTACAGGCACGGTGTGATTTCTTCTGAATGACCCAAGGCGAAATATCTCGGTATATCAGAGCAGCGCTAAGCGTAGTATACCCATGTGTGTTATGTTTGAGTGCACTGTGCGGCATAGTTTGCCGGCATTACAGCAGCGGTGGGTCCCGTCAAGACCACTGAATCAAGCCTGTGACACTCGTGTGGAGCAGGAGGATCAGGTTAACGGCGTGGACGAAGTGTCCTGTTTTTGAGTGACTCTGGTGAAAAAGCTCCATCACTGCACGCCGCTGTAATCCAACCTTAACCCTGACTGAGGATGCTGGGGAGGACAACAACAGTTTCAGCCCTCAAATGCTATTTTTAGGTCCTGAGGACAATTTTCTATGTTAGATAACATTTTTAATTGTTTATCATCATTGGGTGATGCTGGCAAAGTGTAATATCTGAATATTTGTATGGTGTCTTTACATTTCTTGCATTGACATGCAAATATTAACGGGTCCTAATAAGTGATTCAACAGCTTTCATGTTGAAATGCTGTCATGAAAAAGGCCGACGGGAACATAATTCAGTCTGATTCTCAGGATAGAAACTGTATCACAACTCTAATGCGGCTCTTAAAACCAAGCAAACATAAAATTTTTAAGCAAAAATGTCAAAAACTCACTCGTCCCAGCTTCTCAAATGCGAATATCTGCTGGTTTTCTTATTTTTCTATGACAGTGAACTGAGTATCTTTGGGTTCTGGACTGCTGGTCATCTCCAGATGTCACCTCAGGCTGCAGGAAACTGATGGACGTTTCACTATTTTCTGACATTTTACAGACCAAAAGATGGAGGAAATAATCAGCAGATTTATCAATAATGAAATCAACTGTTAGCTGTAAATTTATTTTACAACATTTACTTTTATAACAACAAACAGAGATGCTCTGGGATCACACAGGACCTCGATTCTCTGGTCTCTGGTGACTGGGATGACGTTTTTCAGTGCTGACTCAGCAGTGAAAAGTTCTCAAACTCAGGGGAACTCGTGATCCCACTTTAAAAAATTCAGTCTGCCGAACAAAAAAAAGCTATACATGTCATAAATCTGGTTATTTCCTTAAAGGACGGAGATGTTTGAAGTTTGTAAGAGTGGCGTCCAGAGCTTTCCTCGCCTCCTGGCGCGGCCGCAGTACGACACACAACAAAACGAGAAAAGAAATGAGATGAACGACCGGGCCGGTCTCCTCTCACCTCAGCCGCTCTGCCCCCCTCGCCCTCCCCATCATCTCCTCCAGTCCCCATCCTCCCAGCACCTTGCCCTGACTGGCACAGCCCTGCACCAGCAGGGGGAACCCAGCAAGGTGAAACCCTCCCGGCCTGAAGAGAGCTACAAACCCTGAGCTAAAGGCGAGCGGGGCGTTGTCGTTACAGCGAGCGTCTGCGGCTGTGAGGAGCATCTGTCGGACACGAACCAAAAATAAGCACATGATGATGCTCCTACCCCAAAACCCCTCACTAGGAAACAGATGATTAAGAATAGAAAAATGTGACTTTTGTTTCCATTGCATCAATTTGGGATCGAGTTTTAGGAAATTCACAAGACGGGCTGAAAGCACCCGGGGCCATGTTTCCATGAAAACCTGAAACAGATAAAGAGCTCTTCCTTTGTCACACAAACGCTGAGTATTTACTCCAAAACATTGCAAAAATCTGCCCAAAACAGTTGACTTCATTTCCGTCATGAGGCCATATTGGACAGTTTCGCAGTCCCGTCATGCCAATGGAAACGGCAAAAACAAATATTTGTACACTTGCCAGGCGATCAGTTTCAGCCGATTAAGATCCTTCACATCTAGAATTTCTGAAGGTTTTCCTTCTAATAATCAGTACAATTATTTATCAATGTCTACAGAATAACGGGAGAAGGTGACTTCTCTCTTCCCTCTGGCTGAGGACAGTCCTAATCTTTAGCAAAACTGTCCCAGGACGCAAAAACACACATTTCAGAACAAGCTAATCATATTCTGCTTTGTCATATGAACACGACAAATAAAAGCATCTCAAAAACTGGAAAACATCTTGGAGGGAAATGTAATTTGTACATGTTATACAATAAATATATTCTAACTCTCAAGCTACAGGTACTGTGGGATTTTTAATACTTCATATTATGGTTTGTATTGCCTGTCTGTGTTCATCGTTATTACGAAGATGAGGGTAAAATATTGTCTCGGATTAGTTTGCTGCAACTAAACTTTATTTAATCAATTAGTGCAAATTAATCTGCTGATTAGTTCCTCGATTCACCTCTTCATCAGTCCATACAATGTTTTAAAACATGGGGAAAAAAAGCTCATGAAAGGTTTATTAAATGTCCAAAAGTCCAAAATCCAAAGACATTTAATTAACTGTGACATCAACTGAATAAATATGATATAAGCGGTGAAAAAAGAGCAAATCCTCACATTTGAGAAGCTGGAACCAGAGAATATCGGACATTTTTGACTGAGAAATGATGATCGATTAAAAACAAAGTAATCAATTAATTTTCTATCCGTTTACTCATCCACTAATCATTTCACCTCCACTGTAATACGTCTCAAACGACAGTTTATTAGCTGCGTAACACTGAAATGATAGTTTGCAGCAACTTCTCGGCTCTTTGTTTTTTAAACAGTCTTGATGTCTTTTAAAAGCCACGCTGTGTCCTGATGTCTGTCTTCATTAACATCATTTTTTGGACAAATTTCCACACTGTTGACAACATAACTCCAAACTAACCAGCTAATCTTCCTGTTCCAGCCCAGTGAGTGACCAGTGCTCCCCTCTCCCTGCATGCCATCAGCACATTACTATCATTTGTATCTTGTGAATGCACCAAAGGTCCTCCCCAAAACATCAACACATTATCCAGATATTTAGTCAACAAGTGTCTTCGTATCTGCTCCTGTCAGAATCGCCCATTCCTGCTCATTAGCTTTTCACCTACATTCAGTCAGTAAAACCAGCTGAATGTGCTGTAGGTGTGTGTGATTAACGACCCCGCCTTGCTTTAAGCGTGAAGGAATCCAACACTTACTCTGCGTTGAAGCCATTAACGTGCAATATTCGCATCTGTTTGACTATCGTGCTTTTCCCGGATTCACCGGCCCCTGAAAGAAGAGAGAGGACAGAAAAATAAGTCAGACAGTGCTCAGTAAGAACTGTACAAAACTTCTTCAAAGGCTGTGACGACGACATCCAGATCCACCTCAAACCAGCGGTCTGCAGCTGGTCACTGGACGCTGGATTCAGGGAGGTTTTGGTGGAAGATCAGACGAGTTGAAGACGAACATGATTTTATCCACCAACGATTTGAACTTCAGGGTTTTGTTTCTCTGCACCGCCTCAATACTGAGGTCTGTGTTCACAGACCGCCCCTCCATCTGAGACGCCTCTACTCGTCATTCCTACACGGCCGTCAGCAGCAAAACTCGGGCCGGGCAAGATGGTGAGACCTCAAAGCAGCCAATCAAAGAGCCAGGTGAGGCTGAAATGATCGAGCTGGTTCTTATCAGTGGTGGAAAGCCGCCAAGAGGATTCACTCAAGCACTTAAAGTGTAATTTTGAGCTACCTGGACTTGACTTGACTACTACCAGTTTAAGCTACTACTACAACTACATACTTCTACTGCACATTTCAGGAAAGTATTCTACTTTTTACTTCACTACATTAATTTGGCAGCTAGCTACGTTTCAGATGAAGACGTGACATGATAAGCTTATAAAACACAAAGCATGGTGAAAGATTAAAGCAGCAGTTCCCAACATTTTTAGCTTGTGATCCCAAATATATAAAAAACTTGAAAAGAGGGTGTAGTTTGGTGTCTGTTGTCATATTTCAGGTGTCTGAGTTGTTAGCAGCTCTGAAAAAATGAATAATACTTGTCTGTAATTAGTTAGGAAGTTGAATGCTGGACTTTTACTTGTAATGGAGTATTTTTTGGTATTTGCACTAAAGTAAAGGATCTATGACGTGAGGAGGACTCTCGGCATCAGCGATGAGGACCGGAGGACTCAGTCTTACTGGTGGACGAGATCAGCTCAGAATATTACCTAAATAATAATATCTGTTAGACCCTGATGAATACTTTCAAGAACCATTAAAAGGTCGTTCAATGAGGAAAGGAGGAAGTGGCCATGAGAGAAGAAGAAGTAAGACCATAACATCTCTTAACCTGGACACAAGGAGCTGGGCCACAGGCCTGCTATTTAGAGCCAAAGTGTAGGTTTACAAATCTAGGATCAATTTCAGATTAGAGGGAATGGGACAGTCATTCAGGGGAAGCTAGTAATCCTAATAGTAATCCTAATTTGCTCTCCGTACACCAAGAGGCTTAGTGGGATACTAGCCCTGGCCCTGAGGTTCAGACTGTATCGTGACATGGAGGCCTCGATAACGCCAGAAATAGCTTCATCGTATTAAAAATAGTGGAGATCTTTTTTTCTTTTTCTTTTTTTTTTAACTGATTCATGAATATCCATTTCCAGGGAGGCTGGCGTGGGGAGGATGATGCAAAGGTGAGTGTGCAGTCTGAAAAACGGCATCAAACATGGAGTTCTGTGGACCTAAATGAGTCAAGGTGAAGGTATGCCGGATCCACACAAGCCCAGCACATCACAAACTGGGCCTGTGCGCCGTCCCCGTGTGCCTGGCGTGGTGAAAAGACACAGCTGTGCAAAGCGCCTATTGGTGGCCTCCCAGCCGCCTTCACACAAATGCTGTCTGTCTGTCCGTCCGTCCGTCCGCCGTCTCTCACATGTTCTGCAATCATGCTTCATAATACCCCGTGAATGCAGGAGACAGGCCTGCCTTTCAACTGTCCGGTGTCAAGACGGCGTAAACCCAGAGGTGTGTGGTGACATCACGCCATTGCATCATTTGTTGATGCTTCACTGTTAAAGGCTGCAGAACATTTAGGGGCACAACCTGAAACAATAGCCATTATATTTGCACAAATAGGTGAAAATACACATGTATGGTTTTTGTGGATCCAACATTTCAGCTGAAAATGGACCATGAAGCCTAAACTGAGCGCACACACACACACACACACACACACACCAACACATTAATGATAAATCTCATAAAACCTACCCAACAGTAGTAGCCGGTGAGTGGCCCGGTATATCTGTTTGTCTTTTTGGAGCTGCTTCTCTATCTTTTTGTTGGCTTCCCTCTGTGCCTTCTCCTCATTTCGTTGGTCTTCGGTCTTACTATTGCCAAGACAGCCCATCTTCCCAAAAACCCAGTGATAGGTTCAGGGGGGAGGCAGGGTGGGTGGCTGGTTAGGTGGGTGGGTGTAGGGAGGGAGGGAGGAGGAGGGAGGGTGTTGATCAGAAGAAAAATCAATCAATCCTAAATTCCTAGACAGGCCCCACAGAGGAACACCTGGCTCAAAATGGGTGACATTTATGTTGCCAGATGCAAATGAAAGCGACGTGAAACCTGTCAGGTAGTAGACGGTGGCCTCCACCAGGCTTTGGCACGGTGTGTGTGGATGGATGTGGCTATTTACTGGCGATTTATCAACAAGAGATCACTCAAAAAAAAGGGAGCAGAGCACCGATGCCGCCCTCTCAGACGCTTGATTCTTGTGTTTTTCACTGTAAATCCGCAATGAAGTCATCAACATTGATGTGAGGGTGAATGTGAAATTTCCAGCCTTGCAATGGACACGAATGAACGTCGGCGGTCCTGTTTCCGTGAAGGCGTCTCAAATTCAAGCGCTGGCTTTTTCTGATGGATATATTTTCACGCTGTTGTGTTTAATTTTCTTAGCAAACGTCTCCTCCGGAGCCCATCTTCGGCAGACACCTCACACTGCCATTCAATTCATTTCCACTCACAACCAAAGCCCTATTTCTCCTCGACCCTTTCTTCCCCCCTTTAAATATATCTCTTAGGTTATAATTTAAGGGACTGTCTGCAATCCGTTTTCTACCTAACCAAAGCACATCAGAGGGCGGGTGAAAAAAAATTAAAAAATAAATATTTCCTCTTAAAATGACGGCATGTGAATCATCGGGCTACACCGGGGCTTCTTTCTCTATCACAACCGACTCCGTCACATTATACACCGTTTTCTGGACGCCGTCGTCGCTGATGTTCGCAACCTTATCGATAATATCCCGTTTTTAAAGCCGATGTCAGAATGATTTCCTCTCCCCGTCAACAGATGCTGGTGCCTGCTTTTTCGGAGGGTTTGACCAGACCCAAAAAAAAGGCCCCTTGTCCGTCCTTTTTCTCTCTGTAACGTTAATTTGTGTTTCTCCTCACATCGGGAAGCCTCTCCGCGCGAGCAAAGGCGGTTTTCGGCTGCTGGGTGTCCTTGAATGTAACGCAAAATCCAGGTGATATTGGTGGAAATCCTCCGTTATTTCCCCCTTTGGCGCAGGTACAGCCCGCTGTCAAGTCTCTCAGCTTTTTGTATTCCCTTTGAATCCGTATGGTAGATTATGGTTACATGTGCATGATACATGAACATACCGCGGTGTTTTCAATCACTGATCCAGCGGCGAGACATTTATTTTTACCGCCGAGAGGCCGCGTCTGCCCCGATGAACCGGTCGGGGAGATGAGAATCGCTTCTTCGCAGCGTTACTCTGAATTATTTTTGCCCCCTTTTTTCTCTGAGAATTGTACATTGAGATAGATAGCGTTGAAGAGGTGGGGTGGGGCAAACGGCTCTCACGGAACCCTGGGAACGAAGAACGGCGGTCAAGTTTCTCGTGACGAGAAAGTTGACTTCCGGTTGGAGCTTTCACAATAAAGCCCTCGTGGAAGGCATACATAATTTGCCCGTGTTGGAAAAAACAACAATTTTCTCATACAATGGTTCAAACTATCAGGCTTGCTGTCTCTTTTTTTCGGAAAAGATGAAGAATTAATTCATGGAGTTTGTCACAGTGATGGAAGAATCAGTCAGGTTTATTGACAAATGGGTTTTCATACAAAGACTTTTCTTTGGTATCTTGGTGCATGGCAGTAACCACTGTTAGAGAAAAAGTCAAGAATCAAGAATGTGAAACAGACAAATTTTCTGTAAAACTATGTATCAGAAATGAGGGCTGCAAGTAAAGATTATTTTCATTATCGATTGTTTTACCAATTATTTTCCTGATTGACTGATTAGTTGTTCAGTCTATAAAAATGTCAAAAACAAATTGTGAAAAATGGTCATCACAATTTCCCAGAGCCAAAATGTTATGTATTCAAATTGCAAATCGATTCTTTTGTCCAACCAACAGCCCCAAACCATCACTGACGATCATAAATGACAAAGAAAAGCAGCAAATTCTGACATTTAAGAAGCTGAAACCAGCAAATGTTTAACGTTTTTTTTTGCTTGAAAAATTACTGAAATGATTCATGGATTATTAAAATGTTTCTTACGATGTATGGATGTAATGTGCAAAAATTTTATTAAGGAATGTGCAAATTTTCACAGTACAAAATTCAAAAAACCTGTGCAGTGTGCAGAGATAACTCTGAAAGAAGGAGTACCCAACTCTTTTGTGTCAGTAGAGCTATAACACAGTGTAAAACTCCCTAATAAGTTGAAGCCCTGCTTTCAAAATTCTACTGTTTTATGAAATGATTCATGAGAGAGGAATGAAGAAAAAACAAAGTTCTGTAACAAGACTCTGTTTTTTTTTTTTTTTTGTTCCACTTTTCTTATATCTTTGCTTTGATGAAAATGTAATAACTTAGATACCAAAAATGTTGCAGGGGCCTAAACAACACACCGTTCATGTTTTGTGTGGGTGAAAACCCAATAAAGATTTGAAACAACTGATTTTATTTCATTTTATAGTCTCATCATGTGTTTTTAATGTTAAATCTCAAGCTGAAAAGTAACTTATAACCACAGCTGTCAAATAAATGCAGTGGAGTAAACTGCAGTGAGTCTGAAGTTGAAATAGCATAAAATGAAAATATTCATTTACTACAACTACATTACAATAACTATAAATAGAAAAAGTACAACAATAAATTACTGTTATAATTATAAACATTATAATCAAATTCATGTGATTATGATGTTTTGTGAGCAGCCTACACCTATAGCACCATGTAAATAAAGACTACATTTTGTCATGGAGCTGTAGTTACAAATAAAAATTATTTCAGTTTCTTTGCAATTGTTTCCAATAACGTCCCTGTCACGTTAAACACTAATGTAAAATACATGCCAAATATACTGTGCGTATTCATAACTAAAGGTAAAATTAATTAATAGACCACAAACACAACAAACCCACAATCAGAAGTTCTTGCGCTCATCTGATCTTAGCGAGGGCAAATGTTGTGCTTTTAGTTTGAAGTTAAGATGAAGATACTTCCGGTTCCCTCCTTGCCGTCGCTTGACGCTTCTGGAATGAAGCAGGGTTGGATCACATGATTGCCCGGAGCGTCAAGAAGCAGAGGTACAGAAGGGGAGAGGCGCCCTCTTTGAAGCAAAGTGAATATCAACCTATCCACCCAAAAGGTATCAGTCAGTAACACTGAAAACATGTAATCAAGTTATAAAAAATATCCATTCTCGTTAATAAAAACAGTAAATTCCATCACATAGTCCTGCATTGAGTAGCAGTAATACAGTACCAGCCTGATGATGGTGAAAAGTGAAGGAGAGGCCTACTTTGTTCACCAAACCTCGTCCGTCAAGTTGTTCCATGCAGGGCATGAGGGCCTGGCAGAGGTGGATCAAAGTCATTGTTGCACGTCAAGTCTTGGCCTTTAAGGCCGGTGTCAACTCCCAAGTCCAAGTCCTTAACTTTGTGTTTCAAGCCCCAATGTCATGATGCAGAATGGTGTTTTTAACAGAACAGCAGTAAGTATGTCCACTGTAAATCAAGGCTTTTAATTGAGCGAAAATGATCAGAGTGGGCCTTGGTGTGTTATTTCTGCGACTAAGGTTTGGGGTTCAAAAGCCTTTTGTCAAATCCAGATCTGGTTTGAATCCCCTCATTGATTCAGTTTGCCTCCAGCTTTCAACTTTTGCTTCAAAAGTTAGAAATAACTAAAACTCAGATTTTAGATCCAGTGTTTTTGTTGGATGAGAATGTGAGAGAACTGTGATGACCTTCTGTAGAGCCCAGCTCGAGTCAGGACTGACAGATTTTTAGGTTGTCGCACATCTGACTGGCCAACAAGGACCTGCAGTGCCCAAATGTTGATTCATACACTCTGGTTGGGCCAAAAAAGAAGTAATTTGACCTCAGTTTGAGATTTAGTTGTTTTGGCACACAAAAATACAAGTTTTCATACACTACATATAACATTTTGCACTTCCATCAACATCTTCAGCAGGATCATGACAAACCTTGATGTATCCACTCCACTAATCTTTGGCGTTATATCACATTTATTTAGGTTTGAATGATCAGAGAGTTTCCCCGTCCTCCCTTTAAACCCTCGTGGCCAGACTGTCATTCCAGTCGGCCGCAGCATTATTTCATTGATCGATCCACTTTGAGAAACATTGAGAACACAGTCCAGATGTCCTGCCAGCTTCTAATGGGGATCTGAATTTCTCTCACATGCATGCATGCAAACACTGTGCATCACATATCATACACCCACAGACAAACAGACACACATACGCGTACACACACCTCCCTCACCACATACGTCAAAAGGCAGAGGAAAGAAGCTCAGGGCAAAACACATAAAGGTCATCAATGACACTAAATGCTACTGTGGCTTGCTAATGAACCTCGACAGACGACCGAGGAAGTGAAAGAAGTCATGATTTCAATCTTAGAAGTAAGTTAGAGACCACATTCAGACCTCATCTTCTACCTCTGTGGTGTTTCTACTTAAACCAGGAAGTTAATCTTCACTATCTGATAAATACACCAAACTGTTTCACAGGCATACAGAGGTAGAAAGTAGGTACATTTACTCAAGTACTGTGCTTAGGTACAATTTTGTGGTACTTTATGGTGCTGTACTTGAATATTTCCATTTAATACTACTTTCTTTACCTCTACTCTCCACTCTCCACTCCATTTCAGAGTGAAATGTTGGACTTTTTTACTCCACTACATTGATTTTGACAGATGATCAAATATGTCATACGTAAGTTAATTAATTAAATGTGTTGTTAAATATCAAACCTGCGGTGACCTGTTACAAAACATCAGTGTCTACTTATGACTCTTTCTCATCTTTCAGTTCCATAAAAGAGACATTTCCCCTAAACTACACTTTAAATTTCTTTGTAATTAGTGTTTGTTCCTACAAAACTAATCAAATTTCATCTTCTGATTTATCATGTGAGTCTAGGTTGGGAACAGCTTAACTGAACTAGCTGATTGTATATAAGTTAGTTAAAAGCTTTAATAGTGAAATGCTGCTTATGTATTGATGCATCTGTGTTCATGAGTACTTCTACTTTTGCTTCTTAAAGTACATTTCGCTGATGATACTGTTGTTTCAGTTAAGCAGGATTTTAAACGCAGTATTTTTCCATTATACTGGTATACTTAAGTAACCTTTGTGCATTTTCCCAAAGAGGTAGGTGGTGGAAAATACACACATTAACCACAGCAACTACTGACAATAGTTAAGTATCTGTGTCATCTGTGTGCGTTAGAGAGAGCAACAGAGATTCCACGAAGCTTTATCTTTATCATCGTCATCATCCTGTGCTTTAACAGTGTTCTAATACTTAGTCATGTACAGTAATACACTGTCTGGTTTGAACTGGTGACCGTGTGAACTTCATATGATATAAATAGTCATCTACATTATACACACACACATACAGAGAGAGAGAGAGAGAGAGAGAGAGAGAGAGAGAGATAAGGAAAATGTAAAACACACCAGCTAGTTAACAAAACATGTATATTCATTCAGTTTGTGGATCAAAGTCAACTCACCTTTTCCAATATTAGTCAACCTTTAAGAATTTGGCCTCTCTGATGTGAACAGATTTCATGTGAAAGTGTGGAAGAACCTGGAGCTGATGGAGGAAACCTGTGCAGACATGTGGAGAACATGTGGAGCAGTTAGCTGCAATCATTCTGCCAAATTATCTGTCAAAATGTCATTAAAAAACAAATTTGTAAGGATGTAAATACAAGAGTGCTGCTTAAACGTTAGCCCTAATCATCAGTTTTCTAATTATACATTATTATTTAACAATCTGAGCCACATGCTGAAGTATTAAGTTCTTCAGTGTCTTTTTATTTACACGCTGGATTTCAAAGACGTTTGAGAAAAAGTGTCAGAGTTCCTGATAAATGGTGGTGTGAGAAGATGCTAAACTGTACTAATTTAATCAGCTTTCTCCAGCGACATCATGTTATGCCTGTGACAGACCTCTAGATGGCAGCATCTCTCATACGTAACTTTCCAACTGCTGCACATTTCACTCCATTATTATTACACCTACTCTGACTGGGAGCTGAAAATGGAAAACTGTAGGTTTTGAAACAAATACTTGTCCAGTTTTTAAACTATTCCTTGCTGTCAGCCAGGGGAACAGTGTGTCTGGTATTTGTGTGTATTTGTGTGTGTGTATTGTGCAAACATAAAATGTAGTTAATCAAACGGGCGTTATCAGAAATTGGCCAGAGAAACACACTACTTTCATTTATCCTCTTCCTTCCTGTTTTCAGTTGGTGGCACTGCTCACAGATGTGTTTCAGCCACGTGAAGCCAACATGATGTTGCTTCCTCACGCATCATTGCACCAACTGATAATTCATTGAGTTATGACAGAGACGCTGTTAAGTTCATTGCAGAGTTTTTACATACTAGTAATTACCATGGACCTTTTCAATTATTAATAGCACCTTTTTAATGCAGTTGAATAATTTTATTGAATTATTTACATGAAATACAGTGTACAAAGAAAATTAAACATAGAGGTATATAACAAAATATAAGGCGGCATATTGGAAGGTGGACAGAACAGGTCCGCAAACCAAGAGTGGAAAAGTACAGCAAACTCCCTTTTGTAAAAGTTCATTTACACTTGTTCAGTTCTTCTTCTTATAAGGGTTTCGTCGCGTGTTGGGGCCCCTCACTTATTATAAACTGGGGTGACTTCCTGACATCACTGATGACATCATCTGTGGTGCTGTATAAAAGGCCGAAGAGGGCTGAAACCTATCAGAGACTCCCAGCTGCTCTGTGTACTGTAGCCTGATCATCATGCGTGAAATTGTACATCTGCAAATTGGACAATGTGGCAACCAGATCGGCTCAAAGGTAACAAAATATAATCCTAATTCCGCTGTTAAAGGTGTAATGTGTAGTAGCCTCTATTTGGACTTTAATGGCCCACATCCAAACTATGCCATTTTGAGACTCTTAAGGGCACATCTGTGTCTGTATTCATTATCGTGTTAAGCTGAGACAAAATTAGGAAGTGACATCAATTATGTGAATAATATTTTACTGTATTTAAACGTCAAACTGCACTGTTTCTTTGCGTGGTGCCACCAGCGGTTGTGAGTGACACAGGGTGTTCCCTGTCCAGCATTCAGGGGGAAGATAAGGGCCAAAGCGAGACTGGCAGGGGTGGGACATTTTTATCATGGCTAACACAAAACAAGAGAGAGGAACTACAAGATAGTACAGCTAAAGTGACACGTTATGCTTCTTAAAACTGGAGAATGTGGAGGCCTAAAACTCAAGCAGTTGTTTTGTTGACTATCTTTATCATTTTATCAAGAAGCAGGGATTCTTAGCCCAAGATCATGAGCTGCCACAAGACCACTTGTGTTTCAACTCAGAGATCAATAAGCAGGATGCATTTGGGAGAGAGTCATAGGTTTGGCATTCATACACTGACTGATACACACAGTGAAAACAATTATACTTTTGCCCAAATCTCCACAGATGTATAAACAATGTGTAAATAATACAAAGATAACTGTTGGATGAAAATATCGTCTGTGTATTAATATTAATAACTCTTTCATCTCTTTTAAAAGCTAAAGCTTTGGCTACAATGGACGTCTTTCAGCAAACACCTGGAGCTCTGTCAGTATCACAGTGACAATGTCCTTCTTTGCTTTTGTGTGTCTAGTTTTGGGAAGTGATCAGTGAAGAACATGGGCTCAATACAGCAGGTATCTACGAGGGAGAGAGCGACCTCCAGCTGGAGAGGGTCAACGTCTACTTCAACGAGGCACATGGTAATAGAGAGGTTACTGTACATAGACTGTTCTTAAACATTGACACCAAGTGAGGGCATGTTCAGGTTCAGGATGCCAGTATCTGGCTAATACATCTCCATTCTGTTTGCAGGTGGTAAATATGTCCCGAGGGCCCTGCTTGTTGACCTGGAGCCCGGTACCATGGACAGTGTAAGAGGGAGCCGCATCGGGGCCCTTTTCAGGCCGGACAACTTCATCCA
The DNA here is from genome assembly GCA_037975065.1 of Chaetodon trifasciatus. Lineage (NCBI taxonomy): Eukaryota > Metazoa > Chordata > Actinopteri > Chaetodontiformes > Chaetodontidae > Chaetodon > Chaetodon trifasciatus. Next base: position 7,119,644 of record JBBMOE010000018.1, read on the forward strand.
TGGTGAGGCAAATCACAAATCAGCCATGCTGGGGAACACCTGCCCAGAATATTCTGCTTTTATGTGAAAATATTTATTTTCAGTGGCACAATTTTTTTGTTTTATGTTTTCATTGCCATACTAATTCTATTTACAAGTGATAGAACTAGATTAACCTTGGCTCTTTAATTTTGTTGTTGCAGGGAACTCAGGAGCTGGGAATAACTGGGCGAAGGGCCACTACACCGAGGGAGCGGAGCTGGTGGAGCAGGTGATTGACAGGGTGAGGAACGAGAGTGAAAGCTGTGATTGCCTGCAGGGCTTCCAGCTGGTTCACTCACTGGGAGGGGGCACCGGCTCCGGTATGGGAACCCTCCTCATCAACAAGATCCGAGAGGAGTACCCCGACCGCATCTTGAACAGCTTCAGCATCATGCCCTCCCCGAAAGTCTCTGACACAGTGGTGGAGCCCTACAACGCCACCCTGTCGGTCCACCAGCTCCTGGAGAACACCGACGAGACCTTCTGCATCGACAACGAGGCCCTGTACGACATCTGTTTCCGCACGCTGAAGCTGACCACGCCAACTTACGGGGACCTCAACCACTTGGTCTGCATGACCATGAGCGGGGTCACCACCTCTCTGAGATTCCCCGGACAGCTCAACGCAGACCTGAGGAAGCTGGCTGTCAACATGGTGCCTTTCCCTCGCCTCCACTTCTTCATGCCAGGCTTTGCACCCCTGACGGCTCGCGGCAGCCAGCAGTATCGAGCCCTCACCGTGCCTGAGCTCACCCAGCAGATGTTTGATGCTCGCAACATGATGACGGCATGCGACCCAAGGAGGGGGCGCTACCTCACGGTTGCTGGCATGTTCCGTGGCCGGATGTCTACCAAAGAGGTGGATGAACAGATGCTTGCAGTGCAGCAGAAAAACAGCAACCACTTTGTGGACTGGATCCCCCATAACGTCAAGGTTTCCGTGTGTGACATCCCACCCCGAGGCCTCAAAATGGCCTCCACCTTCATCGGCAATAACACAGCCATTCAGGAGATATTCCGCCGTGTGGGTGAGCAGTTCTCCCTGATGTTCAGACGCAAGGCTTTCCTCCACTGGTACACAGGGGAAGGTATGGATGAAATGGAGTTCACCGAGGCAGAGAGCAACCTCAACGACCTGGTGTCGGAGTACCAGCAGTACCAAGACGCCACTGCTGATCTGGGTTGGGAGGCAGAGGATGAAGAGGAGGAGGAACCCTCATCGCTAGTGACGACAAAAGTTCAGTCTCAGGTGGAGGTTAAACTGGAAACCGTGACGGAAACAAGCAAAGACACTGTAGATGAGTAGAAGAGGGCATACAGTGTGGTGTGTGGGTTTGACACTTTGCAAGGATGCTGAAAACATATGTTGGAACTCTTATTTTGTAGTTTAATTTATGCCTGTGGTTGATTTAGATAACCTTTACTTGATAAAAGGTGCTGTGACATTTAAACAATAGTGCTTATTGTCTTTTATGTATTCTTCAAATGATTCGTAAGCTTGTATATTTAAGAATTTGAGTTTTTCCTTTTATACTAAATATTTGAAAATCATGGGAATTTTGCATGTAAATATGAAAAGTTTTCTTATGACGGCTCCATATAATCCATAAAAATGAAAATGTGATGTTAACACTGTTCGTGAAATAATTTTTTTAAGTCCCACAGAAAATGTCGCATGGAGTGTTTTGTCTCTAAGTTATGACGGTAATTAAAAACAATAAAACCAGAGAGCCTTAGAGTCATTACAACATTAAAAATACCAAAATGCTTCACTCAGTTTAATCATTAGTAGTTACACTGTTCAACTCAGCTGCAGTGATGGACAGTACTCTGACAGCACAGTGATAGTGATACGGTTCAAGGCTGTCACAGTTTCCTCCCGCTGTTACGAGTCTGGAACGTAGAGATTACACATAACTTGGCCAGAGTGTCTGTACTCTGAGATAAGCTCACATGACGTGGAGATGCCCCTGCACTACTGCAATAAAGTTGACTAGGCTCATTTACAGGGACAGAGGAGATAATGCTGTATGTAAGCCACATGTGAATATAGGTTATGGTGGCAGACACAGCACAATCTGCTTTAAGTTACAAGGTGAGGTCAGGAAACCAGCACACGCTCCACAGACGGCTTTCAGTAAACCATTATTTACACCTGTGCTTCATATGGTGACATGTCAAAATGCCATTAAGAAAAAAAACGTATTTGTTCGGAAGTAAGAATGGCAATGATGCTTAAAGATTAGCCCTCACTGCTCTAAATTTAACCTTTAAATTAAGCACACAGCATTGTAATTTAACCTTTAAATTAAGCAATGTCTACTTTTGACCTCTCCTCACAGGTTGCATGTCTTTTGAGTGTGACCAGTTCAAGCACTAAAGCCCTTTTCTTGTTTGAGTCCAGAAGTAAAATTGTTACTTTTTATTAAGTAATTTGCAGGCAAAAAGCTGTGGCTATAAGAAAGTCTGAGAAAACAAACATAAGTTTCTTTAGCAGAAGCTTGTTCTTCATCTCAAGTCCTGACCTTCGAAGCTGGTTTCTGTAACTTATATCGGAAAAATTATGCTCCTGTGACAGGTATTAATAGCTGCAGAGACAAAAAAAAAAAAGTATTGCACTTAAATAGCCTACAGACATATATGTTAGAGCAATACAGATGAGAGTCCATTAATTTTACCACTAAGTTGATCCTGCCTCAACGGCCTGGTCTCTCATTGTCCAAGGTTGAAGAGGACTTTCAACCTTCACTGAGCTGAATTGTGTAACATCAAAGGTTAAATGGCCGATATTCCCATTGTACATATAACCAAATATGAAATATATTGCATGACAGATGTCAAAGTGAGGGGCTATATTCACGTGGTTTCTATCTTCGGTCAGGTCGGTCATCAAATTAAATATAACCAATTTTTCATTCAGCTGTCTCCGCTGTCAGCAGACTCATGCGGCGTTTACGGACTAGCGGAAGTGCGTCACGAATCCTCCTCATGTGACTGCTCTGGGACAGTGGGAGGGGGCTTGCGCTTGTCTTTGAACGTGGTTCGACTATTTCAGTCAGTGTGACTGTGGCTCCTTACCGGCTCTTTCATACCTTGACCTTCCGGCATCCCCAGCATCGGTCAACCAGTTAAACCATGAAGATCTGGACATCAGAGCACATATTCAAGTACGTAGTCTGCTTAGGTCGATAACTTGTTTTGTATTCTGGCGATGTGTTTAGAGAAGGTCCGCCTGTCAGCTACACTGTCTAATTCAGTAACGTTAACGCCAGCTGGCGTAGCATTTAATCTGGTGAACAATATGTACATAATTTATGACAGAAAACTTTAACCAGAGAACGCTGCCAATTGCAATTTTAGTGTTACTAGCAAGGATACTAGTGATTGAAGCTAATAACGTTACATGGTAAGATTTCCTCCGTGAAACGCCAGTCGCTGCCTTATATTGTAATGATTAGCATACTGCAAGAAGCACTGCAGGCATGGAAGAAGTACATATTTTAAAAATGAACCTTAATGCGTAGGTGAGTACAAGACCGCCAGTGTGTAGTTGCTGTAAAAAGCTGTCACATTGCGTAACGAGCCGGTTAGGCCCTGCCCCCCGCGCGCAACCTTTCCCCCACATTTTACCACGTCTGCACTACGTCAGTGGACTACGCCGCGCGTTCACGTATCTCCGTGGCAACCGTCCGCCGCTCGGCTACGTTCGCCTTGCATTTCCATTCGGAAGACCGCCATCTTTACTCCTCAGAGAAGTTCAGACAGTAACGTTAGCCTGATATCACTGAGAATGAATGACATGTCGTTTGACTACGTTCACGTATTAGTACTAAAAAGAAACTTAAACTTAAAATTAAAACTGGCTGAAAATGGCTCGATTAATTTCGCTTTGTGTCACCCCCATCTTGAGCTGAATAAAATAATAATAAAAACATGACCCCAGTAAGTGGTATGCTATTATTTTGTATATTAATGGAATACTACCACTAAAGCATTAAGGTGGCATTTTACTGTTGTAATTGTCAAACTGGAGCTTAACTAGTTTATATACTGTAGGACAGTTTGATCTGTAACACTGCCTCATATTTTAGAAAAAGGTTGTATAGTTGTATTTTTATTTGGTGAAGTAACTACAGCTGTCAGATAAATGTAATGGAGTTAAAAAGTATAATAATTCCCTCGGAAATGTGGTGAAGAAGTTCAAAGCTCGATGAAAGGGAAATACTCAAGTAATGGACAAATACTTTAAAATTGTACTGAACTACAGTACTTCAGATGTACTTAGTTACATTCCATAACTTCACAAAAGCAATTTGTTGTATGTAAGAACTTAGCAGATATGTTTTCATCATAAAAATGCAAAAAGTAAGTTCAGCTGAATGTCAGTTTTTTGTTTTTACTTTTGTCTCAACATTGTAAAGAAAGCGTTGTTTAATCCTAAAGACATATTTACAAAAGTTGCACCTGACTGTCAGGTCATCAGTTAGTCAGCGTTTTTATCGCGATGTTAGAATAATATTTTTGTTTGTTGGCCTTCCATCAACAGCCATCCTTGGGAAACGGTGACCAAGGCTGCTATGCAGAAGTACCCCAACCCCATGAACCCCAGTGTGATCGGAGTGGATGTTTTGGACAGAAACATCGACAAACAGGGACGCCTCCACAGTAAAAGACTGCTCAGCACAGAGTGGGGTCTTCCATCTATAGTGAAATCTGTGAGTTTCAAAATCTAGACTGTGTCTGCACTATTGGTCTGTGGTCTATCATTACTATCAAAAGATTTGCTGCAGCAAGCTTGTAGTTGACCGTTGGTCATATTTAAAATGTGCACATGTGACTCTGAATGGAGAGACACATGACAGGAGGTGCAAGTTCATGCTCGTGGTCCGGGTGCTTCTCTTTGACATTTAATCAATGCACTGTGGTGGAAAACACACAACCTCATATATTGCTGATAAAATGGCTTTAAAATTACTTTAAGTCAAACTATAAAACATGGCTCAATAACTCAGTTACAGGTTGAGTCAGGTAGGCACCGGAGATAAGTTAATGCTTTCCAGCCCGCGAGCATGACCTTAACCCCACGAGGCTATTTCTGTCCAGGGGTAGCAGCAGCAGCAGCAGCAGCAGCAGAGGTGGTTGCTGACTGGTGCCCAGGCGGGTTTATGGCTGTGTGCCAGAGTTCGTGTTGTTCAGAACACGGTAGTCCCATTTCTGTCATGGCTGAGATGTAACCCTTGACGGCATGTGATGTAACTTTCCATCTCTGTTGGCTCGGTTGAAACTAGAGGGCACTAGAATGCAAAGCAGTGACGGAGGGGGCCTCTGGATTTCTGCAGCATGCCATTTGAACTTTTCCCCTGTTTCTTTGACTGTCTGAAATCAGTAATGATAAGGCTGGAGAGAGATAATATCCTGCTTCTCAGTCATGTTTCAGCCTGTGTAAACATTGGCCAATCAGCTGCTGCTCTTGAGCACTGACCTTTGCTTAGATGTCTGAGGACAGGGTTGTAAGCAGTGACGACGTCTATGAATAGCCCCTTTAATTCCAAGGGCGGTCTATGACATAGGTTGTGCCAGTGATTGATAGCATATTAAGGTAACCCTTAATCAGATTGTCTCAAAGCAAATCACTCCTGAGCCTCAGTCTGCACGTGTAAACTGGCTGTATCATGAAGACGTCTTCCTCTTGATTTACCTAGAAGCTTTGTGTACTTTTTGGGGCAGCCAAACTACAGAGGTGGCAAAAAGCTATTAATAAATAAGTAAATCCATCAATGATTAAAGGCACCATTTGATTGGTAAAAGTAACACCAGCTAAAAAACTGTTTCAATTGTTTATTTCAGTTTGCAGTAAAGCATGTTTCTGTCTTTGCCATCAGATCATTGGTAACGCGCGAACATACACGTATGTTCAGGAGCACTCTGTTGTGGATCCCAAAGAGAAGATCTTCGAACTTCAGTCCTCAAATGTGAGTACTCGTGACATAACAGCTGCTCTTTTGGTTTCTGCATGAGGCAGTTATTAAGATGGCAGATTTTTACCTGCTTTTTTTAGCAGGACATTTTCTTATGAAACCCACTAATCTATTTCCAAAACATTCTACTTTGTATGTGTCAACCCAAAACAACCATATGCCATCTAGATCCACTTTTCTGACTTCCAGTTGTCTGAACACTGAGGCTTAATGTGCTGGAATGAGGTTGTGCTTGTTCCACAGAGTGATGGCTCACATTTCAGCAATGAACTTTCATAGTGCTGCATTCACATGCTCTCACTGCAGCCTGTGATATAAGGTATTCTTAACATTAACTGTCTCTTTTGATATTTCCTCTGCAGATCACTTTCACAAACATGGTGTCCGTGGACGAAAGGTTAACATATAAACCGCACCCTGAGGATCAAGAGAAGTAAGTTTTACATACAGTGGAAGGGATTTTTAAATAACTTGATATTCATTCAGGACTTTTGACCATTTTTTTCTTTTTTTTTTGAACCCTTTTCAACTCTAGAACAATACTGACTCAGGAGGCGATCATCTCTGTGAAAGGAGTCAGTCTCAGCAGTTACTTGGAGGGAGTTATGGCCAGCACCATCTCCACTAACGCTGGAAAGGTAAGATGCCTCAGAACTGGCTGTCAAACAGGACCCAAAACATTTGTGAGGTTCATTTCTGGTGGCAAATTTTAAGTGAAACATCTCGGCTGAATATTCTTTGGGTCATGCACATACATTATTTGTTGTGTCAGGACATTCGTAATCATATCCCTGCCCAGTCATCAAATGTGGCTCATGATGTTGCCTGTTTTTCTGCTACATATATAATGATAAAAGTGCTGTAGACTATTTCAGTGATCCCCAACCCTTTTTTAGCTTGTGATCTCTTAAAATGAAGCAATGTTTGCTCCTTTAGTGGGAATATGACTTGTGCAGACAAAGAGTAACTTATCAGTCCCTGAAACTATGAAAAGCATCCAGTATTTCACAAGAAAAAACCCGCAAAACTTTGAGAAAAGTCAGGAAAAAAATAAACAGAATTTTGGAATTATTGGAAATATTTTTTTCTTTAAGTTTGAGGTTTACTTAAAACAAACAAATTCATATGGTGTTTTATCCGACTTGCTTTGCATTACATGCAAAAAGGTTGTTTTCTTTCCATTGTTCCAAAAAAGACAATTTTCCTACTAATCTGTTTACATAGCTAATGAATTTGAATGTTCCACTAATAATCCAGTTTACAGTCAGCTGTGCATACTCCAATTTGCAAACACAGCCTCCTTCTTTTATTTGTTCAGCCTATTTCTTAAAAAGGTCAGCGTTGAAATATTTGGGCAAAAACCTGTTAGTATCCAAGTTTTCCATAATCTCTAAAACTAGGTCAGTCTCTGTCCTACCAGAAATACGGATTTTACCTTAGAGCACGCGTCTCTATCTCAGCCGTTGGCTTAGCGATACACAGAGCTGACTGTAAAAAGGCAAGAAGCCGTGTGTCGCAAACTATGGTCAAAACCTCAACTGAGACAAATATTCTGAGTGCACTGTATGCATGACCAAACAATGCTCCTAAAGCCCAAAATAATATCGGCATATCCCACAAGTCTTATTTGGAAAATGCCACATTCAGAACAAGGCTTGTCCACGTGATCTGCATAACATTCAGACCATTGTCATATTCCAAATAATACAGGACAATTAGTGTGCATGTAAGTGCAGTCAGTGTTTTTGGGACCTCCGCTTTAACAAGACACTCTGTACCAGGCATCATGTAACAAGCCTGAATATAAACTCTAGTTTGCCATTGAGGGATCAAGGAACGTGCTGTACGCCTTGAGAAGCAAGCTGTGAGAGTGTTTGAGAGACGAGTTCAAACTGGATTCTTCTCTCATCTCCAGACATCTGGACAGTTACTACATGACGTGGGCGAGCTTGTCTCATTGTCATTTCGGAAAGTGCTTTGTTTGAAACGCGCGGACCTCTTAGCCCTTAAATTATGCTGTGACCTAAAGGGGTCCAAACCTAATGTTTGGACCCCTTGGAAGGCTCCTGACCCCGGAGCTGGGAACCACCGTTCACTTTTAATGGCAGCAGATAATTCTTGTCCTTCCTTCAATTCACCTTGATGTAATTCTCTTCACATTCCCTCCTAATGCTTTACGTTTGCTCTTGATCAGGGCCGTGAAGCCATGGAGTGGGTAATCAGGCGGCTGAATGCAGAAATCGAGGAGCTGGCAGCCACAGCACGCGGGACCATGCGGACGCCCATGGCTGCTGCAGTCACCGAGAAATGACACCAGCCTCTCTTTTCCAGCAGAGTCTGAGAGGAACTGAACGCCGGTACAACCTACAACCAGCCTCCCTTTATGATGCTGTGGTGCTGTTTTGGTGCTCTGGGGGTTTTGTATTATCAACGGGCATAATTCATCATATACTTTACTATCTACATTAGATATATTTTCAACACCAAGCAGTAACATAAAGGGATTCTGTGGAGAGTTTTCAGGGGACTCTGCCAGTGATGGCAGTGATGAGAGACTCGGGGAAGAAAAGTGGGTGGCACATTCAGGGACAAAACCACTGTTATCTGTGTGTTTGAAACATGTAGCATTGGCAAAGAGGTATCAGAGGCGTTGGATGAACTGACCTCACAAGAAAAGTGCCAAAGCAGACACATGGCTTTATGTCCAGGCCCTTAAAAAACCAGACCTCAGAAAGCCTGCAAGTCTCCTCTAGTGTGAACTCTGTGTTAAAGCGAGACCGTTGTGGTGACGTGTATAGACACGGTTGTGATATGATGGCAGAAAACGGTGCCTTTTGAGGCAGGGGTCCAGTGCAGTGCATGCGAAGGGTATGTGGAAGTGGTTTCAGGTGTCAAAGAGTAAATGGTTGCGTTGACACAGCCATCAACAGTAGCACTATGAAATGTATCGCTGTCAGGTTTATTTTGTACGAGGGCCATCTCCTCAACCGTGTTTTCTTGCGGGACCTCTAATAACATAACACTTCGTGCCAGGCAACGTATGTTAGCCTGAATATGATCTGCATTTTGTTATTATGTGATAACTAATATTGTTATTAAGGTATTTAAGTGAAGTGAAGGGATCAAGACAATTGCCATATTTATATTCAGAAGAAAACCTTCTCAAATGCTGCATTCGTATAACTTGGATTGTAAATCTGGTGTGTAGAGACGAGCAGAACCGTACAAACTTTTAGTTACATTCTGTACTTGACAAGTTTGCTGATCTCAAACAGTTTTATCAACGCACACAAGACTACCGTTCCCCAGGTAAACAGTCCTCGCAGCATGTCCTCTCAGTGCAAAGGCTGAGACCTTTGCATTGACTTCTATTTGCACTTAAAATAATACTTTAACAAAGGAAAGCTGCTACTCAGTCTGAGAGTGCTGGTAAAATGTGAATATTTTGGTTTCACTGTTTGAGAGATTAAATGGTTACAATTTTCATTTGAGAAGGTCTTCTTCATGTAATACAGTAGTGATGGTGAAGGCTTTAGTTTCTTTTAATATATATTTTTTTGTACTTGTAACATGAATATTTATTTAGAGAAGTGGCTGGTTATGAAGTAGTCAATTGTGATATCATATACTTAGTTAGAAATTGTAATTTGTGCATTTTGTGCCTGGAAAAAAAAGTTTCACCAACTGCAGAATGTGGCTGTAAAATAAAGTATTTTTACCTGTTTGACAGAAGTTTTGCCAGTACTTTTTTAAATGAAAAAAGGTTGTGGGTTGCTGTTAAAATGGGAATCAAATGTTCTGTTTTTGAGTTAGCACTCAATATAAGTTGGACAATATTTAACATGTAGTGGACATTTATGCAAACTGTTCTTTTCAAGGAGCATTATGGACTGTGTGAAAACTTATATGTCCGGTGTGTTATTCTGCTCGATTGCCTTCCGGAGGTTCAGCCAGGAGATGCTCACTGAATGCATTCCAGATGTCACTGGTAGCTAAAGGGGTCTACACACTGAAACACGTACAGCAGTTGTGAGCCGATAGAACTGCATTCCTCTAGCGTTGGTCATGTTGATGCTGCATGTTTGAAATGTAGGAGCCGCATGCTGCCACGTTGTGGCCAAATGCTTGACTTGCAATGTCATACTGAGTTATTTCATTCTAAGAAAAAGGTCAAGTCTTGCCTTGACAGAAGTTTAAAGTTTAGGGTGAAATGTGTGATGTGAATGATTGAAAATAAAGTTATTTCAATTATTATCTGTGATATCTGTGCCATTCTTATTTCTCTATGTCTATGTAGATGGCGGGGGTGTTAAGTGCATTTTGTCTGTTATGACTGCCTTTTTTAGCTGGTCAACACGGATGTGTTTTTCAAGATTAGCAAATAAATACATGTTATAGTTTCATGATGCAAAGAATGCATGTTCAATATCTTGGTTATCCCAATTAAAGACCATACAAATATGACTATAACAGATAGGTCCAACAGCTTTCTATCAAAACAAAAATATAATGTCATCAGGAAAGATTAGAGTGAAAATAGTATGTTTATAATAGCATCTTTAACTTCACACATCATAGAAGAAGTGCAATTTCAGCTAGTATGTCAATATGACCTAGACTATAAATGAATCTGTTAAAATTTGTTGAGTTATTAAAATCTTTATTCAGAAAGTTAAGATATTGTGGGTATTAGATCATAAAAGTAAAAATACCTTCTCAAATATTTTTCACATTTTCTGTAATCCCACAGGGAAGCTGACATTGTCAGTGAGGTAGAGATAAGTTTCTTCCACTGACAGTAGCATTAACAGAGCAATGCAGTCACAACATATCACATCAATACATACGTGCTTATGTAGCTATGAGGAAGCTGTAGTTGGACAATCATCTGTCCAACAGAATCAGATGAGTCTGTGTCCTGGCTCATTCAGATGAGGCCTGTGGTAGCCTGTCAGTAACGTTGACCTCCTAAATTCTCAGAGTCCAGGCCTTGACTCGCAATTTTTAGCTCAGTTCTGATGAGCTTGATCGAATAATTAGAAATAGTTATAGATAGTTTGTTGCTGCTTAGAATAATCATATCAGAAATACTCTTGTCTCTCCATTTCAGCTCTGATTGGTGTATTTACCCTTCTCTATATGCTTGTATGTCTTTTTATTCGACTCTGATATAGGCAGAATGTGTCGATTGTATTGTTGATTTGATTGCATCTTAAAGACCAGAGAGCACAGCGATGCTGCCGCAGCTGCCCCCTGCTGCTCTGGAGAATTCCCTCAACGTCACTCACACCAACCAATGATAAGTGAGAACAGAGCATTCCCCCAGCCAATCGGAGCCTGTGGTGTATTTAAAGGTTTTAAACAGAGGGACGTTTGAAATCAAATCAGCAGTGAGTTGGGCAAGTGTTAGCCTGCACCATTAGGGGTGGATTTCGCACATTATAGTTTGCTTTGATTGTTATTTATCTGCATTTACCTTTACACAGCACCGAAGCGGCTTTTGAAAGAAGTTCAACTGTAATTGCGTTGTTTGAAAATCCATTTCGCTGTAACTGTAGACATTTATGTAGACGCAAACGGATCTCTTCAACTGGTCGACGGATGCTAGCTGCTAGCTAGCGAGTAAGCTACCTGCTTGAGAGCTACTCTGGGTTTAAATTTTGGATTAATTATCGGTCAGTGGTTGCTCTCGGTCATTGTGCAATAACATATTTAGGTAAGTTATCTATTGTCAACATTATTATGTTGCGTGTGCTAGTTTGCCGTGGTTAATGGTGCCAAAATGCTAACGTTAGCTCTGAAGTTAACGTTCCTGTCCATCGCACGGTACTGTTAGCCACGCGACGGAGATAATTAACGTTTATTTTCCTTTTAAGACTGGCGCTGTGTAGTTTGTATATGTGTTACTCAGTTACTTCATTAATGCCTCATATGAAATGTACAAGGGAGCAATGATACGTTACACTGTTAGTTCTGTGGCGGTAACGCTACTGTTCATGTAGCCAGAGATAATAAACCTAAAGTGGACGTTACTGATCCCATACCGGAGAAATCAAGTCGATACAGCCAGCAAGTATTACAAAAGCAGAAACAGTGACACTAAAGGGTCAATTTAAAAAACTATACAGGGATATGCAGAATAGAAAAACAACTATGTATATGTACATGATGTACAGATTATAAAGATGCCAAATGCCATAAGATCCTACTGCCCATAAAAGTACTATTGCTCTTATTACTCTTATTAGAAAAACTACTAATGTCATATGTTGTATTGCACTTGAAAAATACTCAGTCCATGTTTTTCACATTTATAGTTCCACCCTATATTATGTTGATCAGAAATTAAAGAAACCTCCTCCGCTTCATCTTTTCTCAGAATATGGACTCTGCTGCCAAGCTCAAGCAGACAAAGGACCTGAAACTTCAAAGGCCTGAAGTGAAGGTAAGTAAAACTGACAAACATAAAATCACTGCTGTCACAGATTGTGGGTTCACTTTTTCTGACCTTTTGTCATTGTATTTTGATGCGGATGTGTTAAGCTTTCAATATCAGTTTATTTGTAGTACACACTCTCCCCACACGGTATAGTTGGGCTGAACGATATGCAAACAAGATCAAATTGTGATTAAATTGTGTGACAGATATACTAATGACGGTTCTAGTCGGAATGGTAATTTTTTGCACTGAAAAAAAAACCCATAGAAAGAACTTTGACATTTCTGTCAGATCTAAAAATCCTTTAAAGGCCAATATAATCAACATTTTTTTGTTTTTCTTATGATTGCAGTACACCTGTGATGGACCAAAGCGGGTTCCTGTGTCACAACAACCACAGATGGATGTAGTTAAACCAGCTCAGCATCAGCGTGTCCTAGGTCTGTCAAATGGACCTCAGCGCCTTCAGCGTCCTGTGAGCCATCAGAAACCAGTGTCGCACGTCTCTGTTGTCAAGCCCACATACAGTGCTGATCAGAATGTGAACCCAGCTACTCAGAAAGGAAATCCTTCTACTCAGAAAGGAAATCCTGCTCCACAGCCCAGGCGCGCTTCCCAGCAAAACCAGCCCAAGACAAATGGGCCCAAGGTGAACCCAGAGCCAGCCAAACCACCATCAGAAGCCACAAAGCTGGAAAAGCCACAGAGTAAGCATAATACATAATAGGGCAAAGTAATCAATAGTGTGTTGACGTGTGTTCTTTGAAAACAAACTAAATCCTGTCATCTTTTTGTTAGACAAACCTGCCGAGAGTGATCCTGCAAAATCCTCTGCGTCAAGGTATGACTAATAAGTGTGATTTATTAGTATCTTTGCTCAGATTACAGTTTGTCACTGTTGTTGTCTATAACTGTGCACATTTCTGCTCACACAGCAAGCGATGGAGCCTGGAAAATTTTGAAATTGGCCGTCCCTTAGGAAAGGGTAAATTTGGCAATGTCTACCTGGCCAGAGAGCGACAGAGCAAGTTCATCTTGGCCCTCAAGGTGCTTTTCAAGAAACAGCTGGAGAAGGCCGGGGTGGAGCACCAGCTAAGGAGAGAAGTGGAGATCCAATCCCACCTCAGGTATATCACTGTTCAGATATTATATAACGTCTAATATGAGTCCTGACTGTAGCTTGGGCAACCTGAGGCAGTTTTAAACAGCGGCCACCCTTTCAAAGTGTTACAAGACTAGAGGAGTTTTTGTATTGCACTGGGATAACTCATGGACAAGCAGAATCATGCTTAGTTCATGTTACTATTTCTTCATTCATCCTCTCTTTGTCTTAAGTTAAAGTCTTAGTTTTGGAAAGCTTTTCCTAGATTGAGTGCATGTGTGGATGTTTATATGCATTTTTCAAGTATTATTTGGGTCTTTCAACAAAATTTCTCAGGATACTTCTCTCCAATGTCCTGCAGACACCCCAATATCCTGCGACTCTATGGTTACTTCCATGACCCATCTCGTGTGTATCTCATCCTTGAGTTTGCACCCAAAGGTGAACTGTACGGCGAGCTGCAGCGCTGTGGAAGTTTTCCCGAGGACAGAAGTGCCACAGTAAGTCTGCCAATTCAAAACCTTCTCTGAGCAGTTATCACATGTATAATTTTATTCAAAGTGATCATTAGTCTCCTTCTGAGGTGTGAACTGATTTCACAAACGTGGATGTTCAGTGTCGTTCCTTGAGTTTACCATTTGAAAATTAATAGGATGCTGTCAAGCAAAATGTGATTCATGCCTTTTTTCATTCTGTTTTCTGTGCTGTCTTAGTACATCATGGAGCTGGCAGATGCCCTCAACTATTGCCACTCCAAGAATGTGATCCACAGGGACATCAAACCAGAGAACCTGTTATTAGGGGCCAATGGGGAGCTGAAGATTGCAGATTTTGGCTGGTCTGTTCACACACCTTCCTCCAGGTATGCACATATGCTTTTGTACAAAGTGCACCTTTTTGATTTTAAGCTTTTAATGAAGTATAGATAGTATAGTATAGTATAGTTTGTAGAGCCTTTCAGCAAAACTATGTATTGTAATGTCTGAAGAGGAATAATGTTTTGCCTTGTTTACAATTCACTAGTTATGCTTCATTGTCTGTGTTCAGGTCAGGAATTACTCTTAGTTTTCCTTTCTTGAAATTTTGGTATAGACTTTTTTTTGGCTCCTCGACATCATTGAGAGCTTACAAACTAATTTTATCCATTTCTCTTTCCATGTTCAGGAGATCCACTCTGTGTGGAACGCTGGACTACTTGCCTCCAGAGATGATTGAAGGAAAAACTCATGACGAAAAGGTGGACCTGTGGAGTCTGGGCGTCCTTTGCTATGAGTTCCTGCTTGGAAGACCCCCCTTTGAATCAAAAAGTCACGAGGAGACCTACCGCAGGATATCGAGGGTATGCAAAAGATGGGATAGTGTTTCAGAACCGTCACCTTTTTCATCCCATTTTGAGTTTGCAGCCCTTATAATTCCTGCTAAATGTTTAACCTTGGTACCATTTTTCTGTCCGTCATCCAGGTGGAGTACACTTACCCTGCACAGGCCAATATCAGTGCTGGAGCAAAAGATTTGGTTGCCAGGCTGCTGAAGCACAACCCTATGCACAGACTGCCCATCCAGGGCGTCCTGTCCCACCCCTGGGTGGTTGAGTCCTCCACCAAGAAGCCCACAACCCTGAAGAACGAGGAGCCCAGCCAGTGAGCCTCTTGGTCCCCCTCCGCCCAACATTTGAGGCCTGTGCATATGAAGGTGGAGTAATACACAGCACCAACTTTACAAGGTTGTCAAGCGTGAACAGCAGTGTGCAGCTGATTTGTCAGACTCTGCTTCTACTGCTATGTTGACTACAAAATCACTTGATGTCAATGTTTTTGTCTGCAGGCATCTTGAGCCACTTGATTACCTTTTTCTTATCCCTTATCTTCTTATCACATTTCCCTGTCTTACCAGTGGCATTCTATTGCCTGTAAATATTTCACTGTTTTTGTGTAATTATGAAATTTTATTGAGCTTTTCTGAAACGCCATTACTTGAAATAAAAAAAGTAAATTATCTTTTGCGGAATATGTCACTTTAGGACAAGCAGTGTGTGTCTGTTGGGGAGAAGACTTTTTATGTTTCTGTGCATTTTGAGCTTGTGGTTAATTGTCTCAAATACTTTGTGAACGAGACTTTGCACTGATGTAGAGGAGTGAGACGCTCCTGTCGTAAGTACTATTTTGTCAGACCAGCAGAGGGCACCAGCACACCACTACAGTTGAATTGGGAGCATGATGCAGATTTTAGATAGTATTAATATTACTTAGTGTTAATATCTGTTCAGTGCAGTGAATTTCCGTCACAATAAAATGTTGGAATGTAAAGAAGTCAGTGTCTTTAATAGGTAAGTGGGTTTTTTTTTTTTAAGTATTTCAGATGATTTGGTAATCCTGCGTAAAAATGGTCATTATAAAGTGTATAGTAGTCGGCTAACACTTTTAAACAGTTAAAGAAGTAAACTTGTTGCCTTTGAGGTCAGTAAAAGGTGTAAAGTTTTCCAAAGACATTCTATCACTGAATTTGCTTTCAAGCAGTGACTCTCTTGGCCACTAGGTGACACTAAAGACATAATGTTTGGTGTCAGGGAGATAATTATAGTAGGAAATACGACTTATTACTTATGTTAATGCCTTGTCTTAGTTCATAATCTTGTGTGCGATGCTATTTCTGTCTACTTAAACTGTTGGCTTTGATAGAAAATATCTCGTGATATGCCCTCGGGGAGAGTGGCAGCATTATTTCAGATGAGCTTTATTATGGATATTGGACTAAGATGAAGTCAAGGCTGAATTATCTAAGATACTGTGCAGTGACACTCATGCAGCATCACCTGCTCAAATGTTATCTGCACGCGTTTCTCTGTTGTGTGATCGCGTTAAAAATTAGAAAAAAAAAAGAAGAAGAAACAAATTTAACTTTTTTCCCTCTTCTTCCTGTTGTTTGGTTGCACGTGAACTGGCCCTCTCAGATGCTAATAATGTCGGTGAGCGCCGTGCTATAAAGTAAATCCGTGCATTCGTATGCACCAGGTAGCTTGATGGTTCAACAGCTGGAGATTAGCCCGGGCAGAGAATAAACGGTTTGTCCAGATGTTTTCTGTGCGGAAAATCAACACAGTGGATGAACAGGTCGACCATAAGGCCTGACGCCTGCAGCAGAAAATCTGTCGAGATGCTCTTCGTTTGAGCGTGCAGCAGCGCGAGGCCCGGTGAACGACATGCACGGATTTCTCTAGATGAAACACGAGAAGACCTCGGTGTAGAGAAAATGATAGTAATTTTAGTCGACAGTGGGTCTGTATCGACCCCCCACCCTCTGTCACACCATCACCGAGACACACATTGAATTTTTTTTTCTAAGCCACGAGGCCTTTGCAGACTTTACAGCGTCTCAATTAACCTCAATTTCGATTTAAAAAAATAAATATGAATGCGACTATTTCCTCCATTTTCTGTCTTTTATTATAGAGAGAAAAAAAAATACATGTTCTGACCGTTTTTCGTTTTACATAAAACCACACACATTTTTACAATATAATTTCACTTATTTCTTTATTCTTTAATATTAATTTCACGATATATGATAACGACTTTGAGATATACATTCCATCTTTTTGAAACCACAATAACACACTACACATACGGTTTTATAACATTTCCACAGGACCCATTGGATTGCACAGAATGAAAAATGTCTGTATGCACATTTTCCTCTTGAATGATCTTTTTTTTTTTTAGGTTTTCAGACACCGAATTTTCCAGACTTTCAATTTTCAGAACAGGCCATGTAATTGTAATGAAAAGCATTATGGTAAATTGAGTGTGCAGGATTTCAATTTGGGGTCCCCATCTAGATGAAATTTGGGCCAGGATGAGGGTTTTTTTTACCAGGTTAGATGAATTTAGTTATTGCCGATTTAAAAGCTCAGTAAAATAAATTTCTAATGTTGGAAAGAATATCAAAGCATTAACACTTTCACGCAGGAGAATCGAAATTTGCAGGATTTGTTTATAATTTCCACTTCCCAGCTTCATTATGTTTTGTGTGTCTGAAATATCATACATTCAATGCATAGTTTGTATAGCTGCTGTGTACTTTGATAATCTGCATTTCCAGTATTTAAACTGCTCCGGGAAGGTCCAATTTCCTCATGTCTGACGAAACAGATTTCTACATGTGTTTCTACTGCTGGTTATTGCCATTGTGTTATTTTTCCGTCTTGTGCGTCCGCAGGCTTTTTCTGCATTTAACACCACATTCATTGCCCATAACCATATTGCAAATTACCAATAGATGAAAGTGGCGTTTCTTAATTTTTTTTCCTTTAAAATAAACTTATCTTAATCAGCATTAAGTCACATTATGCCGTCGAATAGCTGTCCATCACAAACTGGAGCGTTACATGAAGTGAAGTCTCATGTGGGGAAGCACCACAAGAGCGACGAAAAGACAGACTGCCCTTTTTGCAATTTTGTTTAAGGTCAATATTGTAAACGTTCACTCCACTGGAAAATATGTATATGTACGTTTGTTCGCATATTTATACAACATGTACTGTCCATATAGTGTATTGTGGATGCATTGGATTCCCTCACTGCCGCCGGCTCTATTTCACACACTCTCTCTCTCGTTCTCTTTGTGTGTGTGTGTGTGTGTGTGTGTGTGTGTGTGTGTGTGTGTGTGTGTGTGTGTGTGTGTGTGTGTGTGTGTGTGTGTGTGTGTATGCGCGCAATTTTTCTGAATTGATGCAAGACTGTATGAGTGCGAAAATGTCCGCGTGTGTTCTGCGCGCGCTTTTTACGCATGGACTAAGCAGAGGGGCTGCGCTTGCCGGGAAGTCGTGTGTTTTATTTATTTATTTTTTTTCACTAAATGGGGATTCGCAGTTAACATCTACTTCCAGCGATGCATCTACTCTTCTATGTTATATTTGAAAGCCTCTATGAGCCCCTCCATCGAGTGGATAAAACCAGATATGCTGCATATACCTCCTATTACAAAGATGGCGACGTCGAAGAAAACCTGGTGCCAAAGCAGCTTTCTCCATAAAAGCTTGAGGTGGAAGAGACTGGGGAGCAGAAAGCACAGGCCCGCGCCTGTCAGGCTGCCAGTGAGACCCATGAGGAGGGCGAAGTGTGGCACATAGATCGCCATGAGCAAGGTGAACACAACAAGGGTACATCGGAGAGTGAGTCCCCAGGATTTTAAGCGTCCGTCGCCTCCGTAGCAATCTGGGAAGTAGGCACGTCCTCCGTCCTGGAAAAACGATTTCTCTAATACCTCGACGGCGGCGAAAAACGGCAGCGGATACGACAGCAAAGCTTTGGCCACGAGGAAGATGTTGACGACAGCTCGGATGGTTGAGGGCAGGTTGTCTGTGATGACCTCCTTGGTTTCGTCAGCCCAGGTTAAGTAGGCCACCAGGGCGAACAGGCCCTTGAGGATGCAAGCAGCGATGTGAGTCCAGTTCATCATGCAGTGGAACTCGCTCGGTTTCTGCATGTTCCCTTCCAGGGACGGCAGGAAGATCTGCGAGGTGTAGCTGAACACGATAATCCCAATGGAGATGGGGAACTTCTTGACATCGATGTAAAACTTAACCTTGTCCCAGGCCCAGTCCCTCGCTCTGGAGAGGCAGTAAGCTATCACCAGAATGTTGATGACAAAGTGGGCCATTGTGCACAGAAGGCTGAACTTGGAGACGGCTTTCAGGTTCTTGAGGAAGGCGCAGGGGAGCAGAGCGGCGGTGGCGATGATGGCCCACGACTTCTGGGAAATTGGCATGTTGGGGAAGCTGTTGTACATGAGATTACCGCTGACCACCACGTACAGGATGCAAGTCATGACTAGCTCTATGATTTGGGCTACATTCACGATATGGCCACCTAAAGACGGGAATCTGGGCGCGCAGCAGGCGTTGGCAATGTCCACATAGGAGTCCCTCACACGGACGAGCTGCCCGTCTTCGTCCTCCTCGTACAGGCAGGAAATGAGGATTTTCCCCGTGTAACAGCACACCACGGCGGCGAAAATAATGAGAAAGAGTCCGAGGTATCCTCCGTGCAGGATGGCGTAGGGCAACCCAAGAACGAACATCCCCTAGAAACATAAGAAGAAGGCAAAGCCACATTGTGAAGCCTTTAAATTGATGGAGTTTTTCATTAAGCATTAATCATTCCTGCTTTCCTGAACACAACATTATATTTGAATAAACCCAATCTGGTTTTAATGTAGGCTTTCGGCTGTGCTCGGCCTCACTCTTCAATGGATGCATGTTGTGGGTTTTCCACTTCGCTTTGAGCGCATCCGCCCGCCTCTGACGTCACCACGAGCTGGAGGAGACACACTCTGACGTCACGGTGACTGCCGTGACCACGGCCGTGATAAGGCATGAAAAGGATTGCGTCTAGGGATTTTTGTCGCATAGCCTGCACACACAGACTCCACTCTCGAGTAAATCCTCGCACTTTGAGAGACGGTCCGTCTCCTCTCATCAAATCATCACCGCGCTTTGGACAAAATAGCTGCGCGCACAGACGACTCTGTGCGTACTTGGATATTAAATGTCTAACAAAAATCTATATCTTTTCTGCTCCTTATTTCTGTCTGCAAATGCAAATGCCAAGACAATGTTGGGAAATATCTGACTGATCACACGTTTTATTATGTTGCGTAAATATGTAGGCCTATGTGTCCAGACATCTCAGCCCATTTCCATACATAACCTTTATAATTATAGCTGCAATTAATTTCCGTGTCTTTAAATACCCCAAATAATCCTATAGATCCAAAGCAGACTGAATAAATAGGATTCGGCTATGTCTGTGCTCAAAATCTACAAAATAATGGCGTTTGTCTTTATAGATTAATGTATCATTACCATGCGGAGTCTGAGGTGAGCACTTATCAGGACGTGCATCGGTGACACCGGACATCACTACACAGACAAAGAATGTGTGCTTTGAGGAAGAGGAGGGGGGCACAGGGCATCAACTACCTCCCATTTTCAACTCATCTTGACGCCTTAGCAGCTCTGAAATCTCTGTATTCCTCCAATAAAAGTACGTTGGAATAAAAACGATTTGTGGGTTCACGAAATCTTCATTTTTTTAAGTTAAAGTTATTTAGGGTGAATATTTTTTTATATTAATAACAGCAACTTGACGAAGTTGCTCCAAAGGGACAGACACTGCTGATTTTTGTTTGGTGTGTGCATATTTTGATCAGCCTTTTATGCGCTCGCGAGTGTGACTTTATCCGGAATTTCGCAGCTGCTCCGGACGCGACTCAGCCAATTAGAACCGAGCAACGGAACCGCCCGTTTATAATCCGTGAAGTGCGTCTTTACCTGGATGGCGTTCGTGACGTTCCAGCCCGCCTCCCAAGCGGTGATTTTTGGTCTCGCTTCAGACAACTCGTTCGGCGAACCTCCGTCTTTGGAGGCTGAGTGCGGTGGACCGGTGCCGTCCCTCTGGTAGTGGCTGTCCCCCTCCAGCACGCTTCCGTCCCCGCTCCCCTCTCCTCCCATCTCATCGGATGTCAAAATGTCCATCTGCATCCCTTGCCGGTGGTCGTAGTCCAGGTCATCGCAGGCGGCGAAGCCCAGAGCCTCCTCGTCGGTGGCGGCCTGGAACCCCATCTTGGCGAACATCCCGCTCACCTTCGCCTGGGATTTGTTGGAAACAGCGGTGGCTGCATTTGACAGTTTATTAGAAATCTTGCTTCTGATTAACGTCGCCATTTTTCGTTCCTCTCCTGGATCTCAGATGTCTGCAGCTTAATTAGCGTTTTTTCTCCTCCACTCAGTGAAAATTTGAGGCTACTTTGGATGGCAGCTCTTGATTCTCTGCATTAGATAAAGCCACGGGGAAAAGCGCAAGTTTGGTTTCAAGACACCGTCGGTTTTCAGTTGCTATCTCCACTTCTTGCTCAGTGTACGCCTGCTGCTCTTGATTATCCCCAGGTTCATGTCACCTTCAGACGTCGCTGCTCCGTTTCTGCATCTTGGCACTGCGCTCTGATGCTCGACGAGTAGCGCACCTATTCAGTGTCTGAGGCAGTTTGGCGGTGTGCGCAAAAGCTTTACGCACGGAAAAAGGCGAGCCACAGGTTTCTGTATGGCCTGTAATATCGTTTTCTTGTGGGTTATAAGGTTGCAGGCAGCGTTTCCAGGAGTTGGTTGTCGGTTTTCAGGTGCCTTTACTGATGCCAATGCGGTACCGTGGAGCCCGGGGGGGAGGCAGGGAGGAGACACGTGTCCTCATCAGCCTGCCAATGCGAAGCACGTCTCCAGCCCTTCCAGTGCCCCACCAGGAGAAAACGGGAGAGATTTGCTGCATTTCTAGGGGAGGTGCTTGTAGTACCCCCACCATCCCTTCCCCTACCCATAATCTATAATACCTCATCCTAACATCCAATGACATTCCGGGGGCCTCGAATCTTGCATAACTTTACGCGTATAAAAGGAGGCTGGAATTTGACGAAAACCCAAAACTCTGGACCAGATTATATAACATACAAAACTAGGATTTGTTTTTTCTTTTTTTTCTTTATTTTTCTAAAGAATTCTACCTTCTTTTCTAACGAGAAGAGGACGTGGAGCATCAAAATAGTACCCCAAGTTGTTTCTGGGATTACACGGATCGGGTTTAAAAACCGTGTTGCGTTTGTTGATGAGGGAAAAATATTGTCGTGAATTTTGTCTTTGCTAAATGATGGTAAGATCTAGAACTTAAGATACATTTTTAATGAAAGTTGTAACTTATAACGTTTCCAGAAATGTAAGCTTAATGTTTGATCTACTTTTATTCCGCCGACTCTGTTTTCATTCCAGTCTTCATTGAGGACGCTCATTCATTCACTCACTCACTCATTCAGTGACTGATTGTGTCTGTGATGTTTGAGCCATGGCGGTGTGTCCGTTGAGAAAAATGTACATGCTACGAGATTATATTAATTAAAAAAACAGACAAGACAATTTTAAAAAGAAATGTTGCAACAGGATTTTTTTTTTTTTTTTTTTTTTTACAGAAACTACATCCTCATTTGCTCTGCAGTCCGGATGCGTTATGCTTTTATTTGTATTTTCTGGAAGTCGAGATAACTTCCGCTTTTTTTCCAAACTAATCAGAAACTAAATATACAGTAAGTAAAAACTTCTGTTTGATACAAAATGAAGCAGAAAAAGAATAAACGGATTAATACTCATCCTTTTTTTCTAATCTTACTGTCACATTTTATTCTGTTTTGTTCACACTTCATGAAAACTTTAATTCTAGTGATTTTGTTTTCTATGAATGTAGCCTGAGTGATTTAGTAACCGAGGCCCAAAGTGTTGTAAACAGTCTGTTGACATTGCCTTGTCACTTGTACTTTGTGTCCACCATGTTCAATGTTTCCTCGGGCTGCAGTATCAGAGTTCATCAGCAGGGTACAAAACCGCGGCCTTGCTAGTTTACTGTAACAGTCTGCTGCTGTACACGTCCAGGCTATTTGCTCTGTGGTCGAGAAAAAATAGGAATGTGCTCCATTAAAATCTCTGGATCTGGTTTCTTGAACAAGCTGTAACCCGATAAAAGCAGCGATGCGACAGAAGAGTAAACTGACATCAACTGGTGATCATCATGTGACAAGTAGCAACCACTTAAACCAGAGTGAGAGGCCTAATGGGAATCTGTGCCAGAGGTTTAAATGAGAATAGAACACCACAGATAAGCCCGTCTGTGCTGATAACATAAATTATTATTAAAATTAAATAAATCAGTGACTCTTAAAAGTAGAAAAATTAACCCCTTTGGTGCGAGCAAGAATTCTGTACATCTGGCAAACGAGAATTTCATCCTTCAGAGCAGACACAGAAAATTTGTTTCATTTTTTAAAGCAGAATTCAATGATCCGAATCGAAATTCACGATGAAACGAAGCTGCATCACGATGCCATGATTCCACAGGCAGCTTCCGATGGAGAGTACAGGCCGAGCCACATCGGGCCTGTCTTTAAGCCTGATTTTTAAGGACGAGGTTTGAATCCAAGAACACGAATAAATCGCTCACGCTGACGCGCTCCTCCTGCGCGCGTTTTACGCATGTGGGTGTGTGTTTTTAATTTCAGTTGTGGGAACGAAAATGGCTGCTTTCCCGCAGCCCCGAATGAAAGAGTTAATGACAGAGGCTGTTATCAGCGGGCTGCAGCCCTCGTCTGATTCGCGCTGTCTGATGGAGTGCGCTGCAAGATGAAAAGAGCAGCCGTGACACCAGCAGCCAGCAGGTTAGAGCGGCTGCACACCCTCTCCGACCTGCTGTGCGCACGATAACAACAACTGTAACACCAAGAATAGAAAATATTTGGTTTGTCACGAGTCTGCAGGTATTTAGACTGAGTGCACAATAAGATTTAGGCTCATTACGATCACAAGGTGAATCACACGCTTGCACGCGCACGTGGGCGCGTGCACGAGGACACATCTCTCAGTCCTCGTTTGAGGCCTCCGTCACGCAGAATGCGAGTTTCTTTCCATACTGACGTGAACATGTGTGAAATACTGAAGGATTTAACTAGTTTGGAGGTTTCAGACCTGCATCACGCACACGTGACAATAAGCCATGATACACTTTCTGACTCCTCCCAGACGTTGTTGTAAATCAGTTGGCACGTTTAATCGTGTGTGTGATCTGTGGGAGACAGGTCATGAGCAAAAAGAAGAGGAAAGTGATTTTTCCCAGTTTATCATCAGCCATCCTGGGAGTCATCAGGGGGTCAGGGTGCCACGTCCCAGGAGGACCCCCGTCTCTGTCAATACAGATATGACCAGTCAAAGCTCTTTATCTGTGTCACTGCTGCTGTGTTTGACCCGCAGGTTTGATATCCACCTCTGAGGCATGTTTTTTTCTTGGTGAAAGAAAGTAAAATGTAAAAAATATACTGTGATCCCACTGTGTCCTCAAATTCATTTCCTCCAGTGGACCCACCCCCACGCACATTTTCCCTCCTCCTCCTCATCCTCCTCTCCTTCAGTATTTCACCCCCGGCTCTCCTTTTTCACATTACACACATGGGTGAGCTGGCACAAGGTTCCCCGCCTTCATGTAACCCCCTCCGCTCCCTCCACCATCCCCAACCCCCATCTCTTCCTCGAACCACAAAAATAAGAGTCCAATTTTCTCGATTATGGGGGAGAATTTCTCCTGGAAAGAGCATTCTGATAACGGAGGCTGTAAAGAGCTGCAAAAACTGGGGCTGCAGCCTGCTTTTATGTGATTATCATGCGGTAAAACACATCATATAAAAGGAATACACATATGATTTGTCAAAGAAGACCCGACCCACACATCCTGTAGACCTTTTGATGATTGTTTTAAGATGATGCAATGTATATTCTACCAGGCAGGGTAAACTGGTTTTTATGTTTCCATGGATTCAATTATGTAGGTCAACAATAACTTTCATTGTAGGCTATCATTACCTCATCCATTAAATGTTTTCAGTGAGACATGGTAATGACGGGGCGTGTGCCTGTATGTGGCTACATGAATCATCTGACGCACGACACAGATTGAGCCAAGATAAAATGCAAAACAAACTGCAGTGATTTTGCAAAATGATTTTTTGTGTTAAGAATAGAACCGCATTCGTGGAACCAAAAGCACCCATCCTGCGCTACATTACCATCATCATCATCATCATTTAACCCTTGACTGGCTGGCTGCTGAGTCCCTCCGCCAGCCCAGCGAGGCAGAGAAACACCGCCCCAACACTCCTCAATTAATAAGGGACAGTGAAAAGGCACTCTGGGCTCTCTGGGGACCGCAGAGGAGGGAAATTAGCCCACATCAGGCTAATCAGAGGACCTCAGAGTCCATTAACATTTGCATCACAATCACAGGTAGCAGGCTGTCTGTGTTATCGGGTAGATTACGTGTTGTCTGCGCTGAACAGTTCTGTGCAAATCGTTTTGAAAGCAGAGAGAAAAACGTTTCGGAGCCTGGACATCGGTGGAGTCCAGATTTCAGGACCACGGACAGCATTCAGCTTCTTCCACCCTAAAAAGCATCCACATTGTGTCTGGAGGTTCATTCTTGACTTTGGAAATAGCAGTTTGAAAAAAAAAAAAACTGCTCTATGGAGAGAGTTGCTGAGTTGTCCCGCATAGCCATAGTTCATCAGTTAGACACACATAATACATTTTATAGAAAACACAGACGACATGATGGTGACAGACTGTTGACATGTTGACATATTAAGTTGACCTGCGGTTAATTTGAATTTAGAGCTTTTAGTCGAGAATCTGAAAGTAGCAAGGGTCCATTTTCACCCCTTCCCATCCCATATAAAACTATCTATACCAAACCTCTTATTCACAAATACTTGTCTGTATCTATAAGCTGTCTCAACACCGGCTAAGACCACAATAGAGTGGTCTCATCCATCTGTTATTGTCCACTTTAGAGTGGAAATGACATCTGAAAACAGCCTGTTCTTCATGCAAACATCATTATATTTATCTCCACTGTCCCCCCTCCCCTCACTATGGTGCTGCAGCCGAACCATCAGGCAATCACAGCCGCCCCCCACTTGCACAGAGAGTGAAAATCCAGGTGGACCGCAGTGGTAAACCACTAAGAGCCTTTTCATTACTCCTAATGCGCCTGTTTAATGGCTTATTATGGGCTCCCGAGAGACTTCCACGGAGAGGAGTTTGTATTAGTCCTGCATGATGGCGTCCGCCTGAGAACCACAGTGACAAATTCTTCTATCTATCTATCTATCTATCTATCTATCTATCTATCTATCTATCTATCTATCTATCTATCTATCTATCTATCTATCTATCTATCTATCTATACTCAGTGATCAAGGCCAGTAATAGGAAATTCAATTAACAACAATACTAATTGGACTAATTTTAAACCCTAAAAACAGTGTAAACCGTATCAGCATGTGAGTTTATTCCTCTCTTCCTCCGTGTGTGTTTGATCTGAAACGCTCCCCAGACGCCGTTTCGCTGTTAACCCACAGTGACTCCGCTCTCTCCATCACCCTCTCCCGTCCTGCTTCCCGGCGCGGGTCGGGTTCACTCTCCTGCTGCGACACATTAACATTGTAATTGCCTTTTTTTGAGCACAATAAACTGCGCCAGTCCGCGGGGACCTGCACGGCCCGGGGCTGGCACAAAGCTATGCCATCGATTTTTCACACACTGCCAGTAAATAATGGAAAAAAAGAGTCTCAGCCATCAACAAACTGAGACCTGCACATGCGTGTTTTTCCTCATTGTTTCTTTTCCCTGCTGAAATTCTGCACATGATGGAGGGGATCTGGTGCACATCTGACGCTCGCCTCAGGGCGACTTAAAAAAAAACTGCGGGAACAGCAGAGCTAATTATTGATTTAAATTGCATCCTAATGACTTTGAGCGCTTTTATTCTCAGTTGATAGCATCATGCCAGACATCATTTGGAAGTACGAGTGAGAGGTAAAGCAAAGGAACATGTCTACTGTATTGATCAGGACTTAAACTGATGGAAAATAGCCAATATCTATCACACCTAATCTACTACACTGCTACAGCAGCACTCCTTCCATTGGTAGTATTGATGTATGTGCGTAAGTGCAAATGCATGCTTAACAGTGTGTGTGTGTGTGTGTGTGTGTGTGTGTGTGTGTGTGTGTGTGTGTGTGTGTGTGTGTGTGTGTGTGTGTGTTTGTGGCTGTCTCACCAAAAGCATGTGCAATAGTGTGTGTGCGTGTGTGTGTGGTCTTGTCACCCAGAGCGCAGTCAATAAGGGAGCAGACCTCAGTGGCTGGTTAACTGATGTGTAATAGTTTTGTTCTCATTAAAGTTTTATGTCATGAGAGCAGAGACATCTTGTCGTCTCGCGCAGGGATTCCCCAACGTTTGAATCACTGTGACACTTTGACTGAGAGCTGAAGAGCTGAAAGGTCCTCACTGTGTTTCCCTGCAGCACTTGAGGCAGCAGTCAGGAGACACAGGGAGTCCTGCCATCAGGACAACCTGATCAGCTCACTTTGTGCATGTGTGTCATGTCGTCGTGGCCTCTCGTGTTTTCAGCCCATACATAAATTCACTCTATAGATTTGCCTTCATGTATCAATGAATTAATGAATAGATGGCAAAAGATCAGCGGTGGAATGTAACTAAGTATATTTACTTAAGTACAAGTTTGAGATACTTGTACCTTACTTGAGCATTTCCTTTTTATACAATTTTGTACTTCTACTCCAGTACATAGAGGCAAATACTATACTTTTTACCCCACAACATTTGTGTGACTGCTTTAGTTCCTTATTACTAGATGATTACTCAATTACAAATTTTTATACACCTTCCATCAAATGAAAACCGCGTAGCTCCAAATTTGGTGATTTTGGTTATGCATCAATAGGTAACAAAAAACAGTTTATCCAGAGTCTAGAGTTAATGTACAAAACTCTCAGGGATTGACGTTGAGCTCTGAGTAATTGAGAATATTTTGAAATTTTGTGAAATATGTTTATTCTATTTATTTGTTTATGAAATTGATTTTTTTGCCTTTTCTGGGGAGAGTTAGATGCTTTATACCACTCTTACATCTGTAAGATATCTCTAAATATGAAGCTACAACCAGCAGCCACTTAGCATAGCTTAGCATTAAGGTAAGAAACAGAGGGAAACAGCTAGCCTGTTTCTGTTCAATGGTAAAAAATAATAATAATAATAATAATAATAATAAAATATCTGTCCACCAGCACCTCTAAGCTCACCAATTAACCCAGTGTGTCACCTGGTAAGTTATTTATTTATTCATTTATTGTTATTGCTAAACTTTACAGTTGCTGGACTTGTTAGCGTCTGATAAGCCAGGCTAGCTGTTTCCCTCTGTTTCCAGTCTTTATGCTAAGCTAAGCTAAGTGCCTGCTGGCAGTAGCTTCATATTTAACAGACAGATATGAGTGATATTGATCCTCACATCTAACGCTTAACAAGAAAGCAAATAAATGTATTTCCCAAATGTTATTTCTTTAACAAAATGTGAACTACATCAAACCACATGTAGCTCCTGAAGTCGTCATTTATCTGTCATGTCAAACAGACTGAGATGTTGACATTTTCAGGAGAAGTTTAACTCAAGATCATCATGAGATGTATTTCATTCTCAACCTTATTCAAGTCACACAGGTGACACTTTCTGTCATCTGTCACTGACATTTTATTTGTATTATTGAAAAATGTAAAATAAAGTAACTGTTTAATATCTTTTAAAACTTGTTTTTAACAGTTTTTGGATACATTTTTAGATTATCACTAATGTGTGAACCTCACAGCACCAATCAAACAGTGCTTTGATTACTGGTGTGTTTAAGGATAATATAATAAACTCTTCAGGTGTTTCGGTACAGAGAAAACAAACAGCAGTAGATTGATTACAGCAAATGAGCAAAAAAAGGAAATCTTTTCATATCCCTCAAAAGTCCAGATCATTTAAACGTACTTAACAAGAGTTCTTATAGGAGCATAAATTGTTTTATTTCTTTTAGCTTGACGCTGAGATGAAACACGTGCAGCCTGGTGATACAGGGAATCCCTCTTTCAAATTAGCATTGCTGCTTTGTTTATTCTAACGCATCCCTGTGTTTTTATTAGTATAACCCATCCATTTCCTCTCCCCATCCAGGCTGAATGATTCATTGAAATGCACATCTTGTTTGCAATTGACTACATTCACAACCTGCTGAAAGCTTTTTGTTCTGTCCATGTGATGTCGGCGGGCCTTCAAACAGCTTTGATTTAATTGAAACTCACAGCGCTCATGGAGAGTGCTCGCAGCTTAATAAAGGCAACCGCTGGCCATGCTGCATACAGGTTTATGAATAAAAACCATGTACGCTTTTGAAAATGGGTTTTTCCCTCCGCGTGCTCCCATCCCCCACAGTCAGCCACTCTGGGCTGTCATTAACTGCTATTGTCAGCGGCACAATCAAGAGCAGGAAAAAAAAATACTCCAGCACTTATCATGAGCTCAGCCACAGGACCCACATATGCACACTGACAGGGACACACAAAAAATACACAACACACACCAGGAGAATGGATGTTACTATTGATTTCTGGGCTGATGTGCGAGACGTTGCACAAATACAGATGCCTGGCTACAAAAGGTGTTTTTGTCTTTCAAGAGCTATAATTGTTCTGCAACACCAGGCCAATGACTGCCTCTATATTTAGACAGCGGGTCAATACAGCTATGGAACAGACAGAAGTGCCGCATCGCGCCCATCTTCAGTTTAATCTTGACCACTTCTACCTGCAACACTTCTTATAGAGCCCAATCCCTCTGGTGGTGTTGGAAATAGATATCAGAGCCAAGTAACATGTAAAGAATTAATGTGACAAAATGTGCTGGAAATACTGTGTTGTTTGAAATCCAGTTAGCTTTAAAGGATGTATCTGGTGATAATCTATTGTTTTCTTATCATCAATAAATCCAACGAAAGATCAAAATCAACAATGAATTGATCTCATTAACGAGCATGAGCACATCACAGCTTGTTCTTCTTTCTTTCCACTGTTACCCATTAAAAACACTTCAAAGAGCCTCACTGTTGCACTGGGTGATGTTCTCCTTCATTGCAAAGTACTGTGGGCGCTGTAGTTTAGTTCCCACACACTTGCTGCTGCTTTAAATGCACCAAATGTGTATTAATCCGCAGCTAAAAGTAGTTCCCAACAAATACACTATTTGCCTCTGTTTGAGTAACGTTTGCTGAAAACTACAGTGCCCAGCTGTTTTAGAAAACTACTGAACTTAAAAAGAAAAGAAAATATGTATATATTTATAACACAGGACTCAGAGAGTTTTGATATTTTCTGCTGCATAAATCCACCAAATGTTTATTTGTCTCACTCATCATTTTATAGACATTTCCCCCAAATTCAGCCTCACAGACAGACACAAAAAGTTTGTGAGCTCCATTAGAATTTAAAAAAAGAGTTCAGTGGTTTTAAGCATCGCTCTGCTGCAAGGCCTGAGTTTGCAAAAAGGTTTCTTATTCATAAGAGCAATAGCTTTTGTCAATGGGCTGTCAGTATACTGCTGATTTTCGGTCATTGATTTTGCATCCCTGATGTTTTATTCTAGGCCTTCAGCTTTTTTTCTGCCTCCCAAATTTCATCTAAAAATGAAATGCAGAGACTTTGATGGACCAAAACCTCTGTTTTTCTTTTATACACCATTTTCAAAGCCCTGGAAAACTTCAAATCTCAGTATTTCTCTTAAACATTAAATATTCCAGGTGAAATATACAAGTTAAAAACACATATTCTTTCATTTGCATCACCAGGATATCACCTAACATTTCATTGTCAGTGACCAAATTAACCAATCAAATGTAATCAGATTCTGATTCAAACATTGCCAAAGTCTGATTGATTTGCCGAATTACATGATATCAACTGTTTCCATTAGAAACCTAGAAATACAGAAATCTGTCTTGTGAAATAGCCAAAAAAATCTTTATGTAGGAAACAGTCTTCACAGTAAGAAGCTAATTGAGAAAAGGCGTTTTTTAAAATTTCGTCACAACAGTTCAGAGTAATGTCCCACTCACTTGTGCTTCGGTTATCCTCTCAAACACATCTTTCATTCACTTCCTTTGACAGACTAAAAGCTAATCTAGCCTGTTGTTTTCTGCCTGAGTTGTGCTATAGAGAGCCGCGTCCCTGAGGGCGACTGCAGAAACACATCTCATACAAACCTGTCAATATACTCAACTTCTCTCACTCCTCTCGACACCAGCCCTCAGGCTCTCTCCCTGTGTGTCTACAATCCACTGCTGATTGCTTTCTGATCTCCCTCTTGTACTGTTTAAGCAGAACATTGAGGAACACATGCACGGCTGCAGAGGGCAGGACACACACAGATATTCAGGGATTTTCTCAGAAGACTCCTCGAAAGGTCGGGTTTTCATTGATACAAGCGAATTAAACATGTTTGTTGTATGTTTGTTTGTAGATCCAGAGGAAGAAGTATTATTGATCCGACATGTTTAATATGAGAAAAAGAATTTGTCATTATTTGTATTATAATCCCTGAATATGCACCGTGCCACACAAAGGCTTTATGTTCTCCACATTATTGCAGCAACATGTTCTAAGTTCACGTTTGGTTGCAAACACCCTGCAGCCACTCCCAGCTGAAATGAACAATGAAATGACCGACATGTAGAAAAAGAGGTCAGTCTTGGTGATTACTTTGAATCATGGGCTCAAAATAACTGCAACCTGTGATATGCAAAGCAGAAGGTCTCCATTTCCACGCTCATTTTTCTTCATCCCCTCTATCTTTGGGGTTTTGACAGAAACACAAATCAGGTCCTGTCAGCAGCCTCTCTGCTGTCTGAACGCAGCCTCCTGTGTTGACACATTTAACAAATCTGCATGCACCCACATTTCCCCTTCAACGCGGTAATGGTGGAAACAGTGTTGGGTTTAATTACCATCAGAGTGCTGAGGGCCAAATTCAACAAAATCTGAAGGACCATACCAGTGTGTTTGCTCATTCTCGGCCATCAACTAGAATTCGCATACTTACATTAGCGCGATTGATTTTCAACAAATAAGATGCTAATTTCCTAACGTCCAGGTAGCCATTAGGTTCAGTTCATAAGAGGAAGACATCTGGGCTAATTGAGGTAGACAATTAATCTATTTAATTGTGCTATTACATCATCTTCATGTGGTATTACAGCAAGCAAGCACTGCTGTGCTAAAGGGTAACTTCATATCCAAAATCTGCCAATGTCGCCACAACTTCAGTCCATTTATCCAAAACATGAACACTGAGAAAAGGATACAGTGAATGCACTTTGGCCAATAATTCTCTTGTGTCTGAATTTCCTGGGAGCACTTTAATGCACCATGCTCTCGTGTTGATTAGTTTTAGTGAATGTACCTAAATAATAAAATACCATGTTCATTTTCTTGGATTACAGCTTTCAAAAGTGAAATGAACTAAAGTCAGTGACAAATGGAGGACACTGGTCTCAAAACTTTGCATCTCTAACAAGTCTCTGACTAAATATGTCACTTGCCCTTTGGTACCACACATCAAATTGCTGTCTTGAAGAATATAAAGGCGCCTGTTAGGTTGCGTTCATGTTGAGGAATTCCTATAAATTCCTATAAAAACAAGTAAATATTCTTCCGGTCATATCTGCCGTAACAGAAGTCAAGCTATCAGATCACACCTCTCCCTAATTCAATCTTGAATGTAGCTTATCACGTC
The DNA here is from genome assembly GCA_037975065.1 of Chaetodon trifasciatus. NCBI lineage: Eukaryota > Metazoa > Chordata > Actinopteri > Chaetodontiformes > Chaetodontidae > Chaetodon > Chaetodon trifasciatus. The sequence continues at coordinate 7,152,446 of JBBMOE010000018.1, forward strand.
TCCACTCTGATCTGAAATGTTTCTCCCCCCTTCGGAGGGTGAGATAACATCTTTATTGTGTGCCTGTGTTTAGTTGAGATAAACAGCAAACAATATTAAACACCTCCATATCTGCACCTCCTCTCCCTGCACACAATCCTCCTCTCACTGCTGCCTTATTGCATTTCAGTCTCACAGCTGTCTGTATTCTCCAGTAATGTGCCCCTCCACCCCCTATGTGTAGTGGTATCTCCCAGCAGTGTTGCTTGTTTGTACCTCCAGTCAGTCTGTGCTCCCTGCTCCTTCCACCTCTTTGTTTTTAGCCATGGGCTAAGGGCAGTGTCTGAGGATGGTGATGTCAGTTGATTGGTCCACCACTTTGGTCCAAATTATATTTTTCAATATTGAATAAATTACTGTTAAGTTTGATTCATGATCCCCAGAGGATAAACCCAAATTCCTGCATGTTCATGATGCTGAAGGTGACACAAGAGAAAAACAACACAGAGAGGCAAAACTCGGTCAGGCAGTCTACTTTTTTAGCCAGTCTACCTAATAACCTGCATATATGCACTAATTTTGGTGTAAAAGTGGTCTTAGACTTGTTAGGTTTATATGCAGCAGGATGAAATCACCATCATTGGCACTGTCTGCTCCTTTAATTAATCAGAATAAGGATAATCACATGATGGTGTAAGGACATTTTCAAGCCATAACTGTCTCTGGTTCCACCTTCTGAAATGTCAAAGTTTTCTGCTCTTTGTTGTAGTGCATTGAACGTCTCGAGCGTTTGGACTGTTGGTTTAGGAAATTGTGATTTCATTAATTTTTCGGTGTTACAGACCAAATTATTAATCTGGAAAATAATCAGCAGATTTATCAACAGTGGAAGTAGAGGTTGGTTGCAGCCCTGGTCAGTTTGGTGACCTCTCCCTCCTCTCAGAGGTTTCATTCCTCTCCTTCATCTCCTCGCTATCATTTGCAGTCATTAACTGTTATACCTCCTGTGTCCTTGCCTCCTCACTACCATTGTCTCCTTCATATCTCCTCTTTCCTTTTCTTCTCTCCTCCCATTGTCGTCTTATTTTAACTTCATCCTCCCTTTCGCCTTGGTGGCTCCTTCCCCTCCTCCTCTTCCTGTCTTCATCCTCCTCTCCTCCTCCTCCTCCTCCTCCTCCTCCTCCTCTTTGCCTCCCTGGCACCATCCTCTCTCCCTCTGCTCTGTTGTGATCATACCTCCACCCAGGCACCTGACTGCAGATAATCACCCGAGAATAAAGGGGGAAAAAGCTCAGTTTTTATCTGCAGCCACAGCTGCAATTCATTGTAGAATAGTGAATGAAGGGGAGAGATTAATAGCACCCCCTCACTCTCTCCTTCTTTTTTCCTCTTTCCTCCACTTTCTGTCAATGCTGTCTCCTACAGCTGGTGCTTTCTGAAGGGTGAAAGGACCCAGCTCCATTTGAGTGCCCCATTTTGAATTTGCTGAACAGCAGCTGGAAATTATAGGCTGTTTTAGGAGGAGAAGATGATCTTGTTACGGATGAAGTTGCTCTCTGGATTTCCAGTGTCCCCCTTTGATTGTTCCATTTTTATACATTTCTTTGGTCTTAAAATGAGATTCAGAGTTCTGCTATTTCTAAAACAGTTTGTTTGCAGGCAAAAATTAAGCTGCCCGGCATTTAAAGGGATGGTGAGAAAAGTGAGGGGCTATTAAAAAGAACCATTTGCTCTTGCAATTACAAAAAGGACAATTTTGACCCCAAGGCAGAGCAGCTCACAGCGGGATTTAAATGGCACAGGGGGGCAGTGGTTTGCAGGGCTCTGTGTAAATGACACACTGGCAGGTTGAACAAAAGCACTTTGCCTCGGCCCAGACAAGAAAGGGGGACAAAACCGATCCAGGCTATAACCTGTACTGACTTCCTGTCCTTTTCTGCAAACATCAAGCAGGAAGACTTCTACATCTTCTTGATTTCTTCTCTTTCTAACAGCTCAAATTAAAGGAAACAGATTACTTTTAAATTCATTCAAGATTCAAGATTTGCATCCAGTGCCTCAGAGTAAACTCCAAATTTCTGAAAAACTGTGTTACTGTGTCTTTATTTAATGCATTCATTAGCCTCATAATGCTGTGCAGTATTATAACAGCTTCAGTGGTTTGTGTTACAGTTTTGTCCATTTAAGTCAGCTCAGTTCCAGATATTCGTCAAGTACATCACACCACTGCTGTCCTGTGAAAAATGAGCTATGAAAAACAGTCATTTCACTGTCATGGCAAAGCATCTTTAATCCAACAGGGTTTGAAATGGCAGGTCTCAGCCCTTCACCCTTCAGTTTATCCTGATATCCCTCCTTGAGGAATGTTTTCAGGTCACCTGCTTCGCTGTTATCTCGACATCATGGCTCATGTAAAGCAGATACCTTTCACAGAATCACACTTATGGCTGAATTGCTCTCTGTGAGACTCAGTTTCTCACCTGCATCTTTCACAAAAGAGCAGAAGAAGTTGTGAATGAGGCCTGTTTGAAGTGTGCAGCACCACATAGAGCCATGTGCACGTGGCATCATCTTTTTTCTCCTAGCAGACACAAACTGAGCAGGTTTTTTCGGTGACATGTCACATCTTACAGAACATTTTCAATAATTTGTTCTGAGTATGGATCCTGGCTCTTAGAGGAGCAAATCAGATGTCTTTTCCAGTAATAAAACTGAGGAAATAGGTTTCTCCTTGACATCTGAAAATGATTTAAGAGACAAATTCCCTCCCTTTTTTTGGAAACATGAAACATTTCAACTTGTTCTCAACATTTCCTTATTTAGTGATGTTTACAAACTCTGCATCTACAGGTCATACCTGTCAAACACAACCAAACGTTAGATATGAGCATACATTTTAGATTGTATCTTCAAGTAAAATTGTATTTTTTTAATCCATCTTTTTACAAATTGTTCAAAGAATTATTAAGTATGTTCAAAAAACAATTAATTTGAAGCCAATATGGAGAAAATGTATTTCAGGTTTAAAAAAGAAAATATGCAGTCTGAGATCAGACCTCAGTATATCTGCTCTCTGATATACTGCCTTGTTTGATCATCTGAGACCCGTCCTGTTCTCAAGCATTACGTCTGCCTCGTGGAGTGGCGTGGCTCTCCACTCCACTGTGTGAAGGGGTGTCTGGGGACGTGGACACGGGTCGCAGGCAGTGCTGCATCAGGGCATCGAGCTCCAGCCGAGTGGGAATTCATGTTGATTTTCATGCCTGGCTAAACCTGTTTTGCCAGCTGCCATTTATGCTCAGACATTCATTCTGTATGAGTGACTGTGTGTGTGTGTATGTGTGTGTGTGTGTGTGTGTGTGTGTGTCCTATTTTGGCCAGCATAATGTGGCATCAGGCTTAAAATAGAAACAGTATCATCACAGCAAAGTATGAAAAATCAAACTCACGTTTTACTCTTAAAACTGTAAATGTAAACACAAACAGCGGCACTGCAGCGTTTTCTTATTGCTGTCACTTCAGAGGCAGAGCTGAGAGCCTTTTCTTCCCCGTCCAGCATAATTCAGCTCGCCCTCTAATTTATATTATTACTGAAATTGCCTGAAATTTGTTGCCATGGTTATTTTTCCTCCTCTCTTTTTTAAGCTTTGTGCCTCCTCGGCGGCCAATGATTAGAGCCGACAGCAGAGTCTGGGTGTGGGGACACTGTGTGTGTGTGTGTGTGTGTGTGTGTGTGTCAGTGGGGGGACTGATAGGCTGCAAGGCAGTGACCTGGTAATAGTGAATGTATTCACAGGCCATATTCCAAGATAGTTGCCATGGTCACAATAATTGGGAGGCAAAGAGAGAGACAGAAAAGGAGGAAAGAGAATGTGTGTGTGTGTGTGTGTGTGTGTGTGTGTGTGTGTGTGTGTGTGTGTGTGTGTGTGTGTGTGTGTGTACACAGACAGAGAGAATGATTGACTTTGAGAAAAGGAGGCTTGAGGCAACACTGCAGACTAGCAGCAGGAAACGGTACTACATCACCAGCTGCTGACAAGCGCTCACAAAAAACAAGTTGTACAAAGGATGGACAAAATAATAGGAACACCTCGCTGTATTGTAAGACAAGACAAACTATAGTCTCAAAAATATCATCACTTTCTTAAGCACTTGGTTCACCCACCTTACAAAAAGCAAAGCGCTTCCTCTTTAGTAGTTCTGACTTTATCTTTACGTTTTAAGATATCTGTGAGAATTATTTTATGTCAAAACCTCAACAAATAAAACCAGAAACCAATGCAGGTCAGTGAGAAAATATGTTTTGCCTCATATGCACCGCTGTATTTCTTTTAAATCGTTGTTTTTTTACTTGATTTTGTGCAGTCTATGTGCTCTTTTTTCCCTTTATTACTATTATTCAGTAGTTTCATTTCCACCCTCTGTTATACATTATCTTTATTTTAGTCATTTTTCTATACTATCATCAGGAAGGTTTTATTGATCTTATTTACATTAATCTATCCCTGTTTTTTTGTCCATTCTGTCTTTTTTATGTAGAGAACTTTGAGCTGCAGGTCTTGTATGAAAGGTGCTATACAAGCAGTAGTCGTAGTAGTAGTAGTAGTAGTAGTAGTAGTAGTAGTAGTAGTAGTAGCACTTGTGTATTTGCTTATGGAGGACCTTTGGAGGACTTTTGAAAGACAGGCTGAGCAAAGCGGTCAAGATGCTTTAGCTTTAATATGCAGTATGTGTCAAGCGCCAAAAACACTGGATCCTCCACGTCCCTTAATCCAGCTTCTTAGCATCTTTCATGATTCCCTCCCAGCCTGGTTCACACCCACGTCCTTCAAACTACACACCTCCAGCTGTAACGTAACCTTTCCGTCAAACGTCCAGAGCCACAGACGACCTTGCGCAACTGTTTTCACAGCAGTGGGCTCAAAGCAGCAGAGCGCCCCTTCCTCAGTATGATGTCCGCCTTTTGATTCATGTTATTCAGGATGTGTGTTCTGCCTGCTCACTGTGTTGTGTGTAACCCTCTGTGTGCGTCTGCTATCGGCCCTGTCACAGTCTGTCTGCAGCTCAATGAAGAGCTCTGTCCCGTCTCTCTGTCACAACAGCAGCATCATCATCCTCTGACACACTGAGATCAAAGGGGTGTCCCCCACCCTCACTGCAACACACACACACACATTTGCGGCTGTCTTGCTAACCTCCGGCGTCCCGCTGTCATCATTACTACTGTCTCCCCACGTCCCTCTCCCTGTCTCCTCCTTCCTCATGCTGTGGTCAGGAAAAGCCCCCTGGAGGGTGCAGTGGTGCATCATGGGTGTTTCTTCACACTACGCGTGCTGCAAAGTAAAGGAACCGGCAGTGATGACGTGGCGTGCCAGTGGGCGTGTGCTGAGTTTGTGCTTCTTCATTGGATGTTGGATCTGCGTGTGCACGGTCACGATAATGGTGCAAATGAGATGTGAGACATCTGAGGGCATACCTGAAGGACAGAGGTGTGTTCATCTTCTTCTTCTTCTCTACTTTCATTTCCTTCTCTCCTTTCTTCTTCTTTTCTCTTTATGTCCCTTCTTTGTTTCCTGTCCTGCTCCTTTCTTCCTTTCATATTCTTCCTTCTCCTCCTCTCATCCTCAGTCATGGAGGACACAAAGGTCAAGTTTGAGGTGCCAGTTTGGAAGCAAACAATTAAAAGAAAACAAATGTCATCTCATATAATGATGTACAGTCAAACAGGGGTGTGTTAGATGTGTGTGTGTAATGCTGTTGGTGGGAGTCTTGATGGTAGTGACACATGTTGGGGGGGGGGGTCTCGTGACATTAGTCATGTTGAGGAAGGGAAGAACAGCCCTCCTCCCTCCTTCAGTGGGGTTTTGATGCTCTGGGCAAAAAGCGCTCTTTGTCACTGTGTTGTAGTGATAAGGTTTGTGTGCTGCTCAGTAGCTGCTGTCAGCATGTGTACGCAGGCATGCACACACACACACACACAGAAACCCATCATAAGACGTGCTGTCAATCTGAAGCGTCACCACTGTGTGTGTGTGTGTGTGTGTGTGTGTGTGTTTCACAAACATCATCAGCTGCCACAAACACAAACGCCACGGCAGCTGTAAACAGCATTTTTTTCTGCCACAACCAGAAACCGATCAAAGACTGAATTCATCAATAAATAGTTGAATAATTAAAATGGAATAGAAGAAGAAATTTAAAAATGTTTGTTGTAAGTACCTCCAAAGGCAAATGGAGTTATTTGTTGACCTGCTTTTATGTACATTTTTCATTTGCACATGAAAAAATGGGAAAAAATGCTGGAAAAATCAGAACCCCCCCCCCTCAAAATATCATGAAATGAAAAAGTTTTTACTTGGCTGAAGTAGAAAAATCAGTGCATGGCTCATGGAAACAGACGCTTCACTGAAGACACATAAAACAGTGACAAACCAAAACATCACGTGTGGAGCGGTGAGGAGACGACTACCTTCCTCACATGAGAACATAATCATCTTGTTGCGCCTCCTTTATCTGCGATGGTTTGATAGCAGCTCTTCATCTCAATGAAAATTTGTGCTTGTCAGCCTCCTAGTTGGAGATATTAAGAACTTCTGACACCAACAATCTCTTCACTTGGTGATAAGAAGTTAAAAAAGGCCGTAAAGCCGCCAAAAAAAAAACAGTTGCACCTAAATAATATCAACAGCAGTTCATCGAGTCAGCTAATGTAAAAAGAGCTATACACCATCGCAAAATTAGCTAATTTACGCTCTTAGATTATTTGACTTCAAGGTTCAGTGTGTTAAACATCTTGAAAGGTTTCCTGTTCGTCCCATTTTCCTCACCCTCTGTGAAGACAGCGTAATCTAGCTAGCTACCAGCTATGGCTAACTGTCATTATGTCCACCTGTTAGCGTTAGCTCAGTAGTTAAAGTGCTACATGCTAATGCTAAATTACACAAGATTACAGAGAAACTACAGCAGCACACAGTATATATGGATGACCAGTGACTGAATTTCAATATAATCTCCTCCAAATTGAGAAGTATATTCTGAATGGCAGAAATGAGCTTGAATTCCCATCAGCCTGTGTAGATCTGTTGGGGTTATCTACACCGGAAGCAGCCTCCTTTAGGCATATTTGCACTGATGAATATTGAAAGATAAAGACGGCCTTTTCCATGCAATCATTTTATCTTTAATTATGTATTTTATTAATGGCACTTTTTATATGGAAATGTGATTATATTAACGCTACATACATATTGTAGGTTCATTTAAAGGAGCTCTGCTTTTAATTTGGCACTTTTCCCTCAACAAAAAAAAAAGGGGGGGGGGGGGGTGGCTATTTGAATATCTTTGATGTGCCTTTCAGTGAGTCTTCCTGATGCAGATTCACAATCAGCCATCCGCCTGTCTGTCGGCTTTCTGCAGGAGAGATAGCGCTCTCTTCATTACGCGCTTCATTAATTTAAATGCTAATTGATTCTGCGAGGGCCTTTCAGACTGAGGGCCAAGTCCCGTCTTCCCCATTGATTGTGTGTTAGTGTGTGTTAGTGTGTGTCTCGTGCACCTGCTGGATCCCGGAGTGACACGTCCTGACAGAGCAGCCTCTCCTGCCTGTCTGTCTGCCTCAAGTGTGGCACTGATACGGTTTGAGTGCTCCAAACCAGAGAGACAAGCACTACACTAAAAACCCACCGACGAGCAGCCTCAGAGGGTAGTTTTAGGCCCTGAGAGGCGAAAAGAAAAGCGGAGAAAATGTGAATAAAGGCAGTTTGCACACTGGATGTAGCTGGATGGAGAAAACAGAGGATGCAGGGGGCAGTTAAATGATCTGTGCTTGGTTGCTAGGAGACACTGGGGCTGGATGCTAGAGATAAACGCTGGGATCCACCCCTGAAAGAGTGTGTGTGTGTGTGCATGTGTGTGTGTCGGGGGGGGGGGCACGGGGTAAGAAAGGGAGAGATAAGAGGGGAGGGGGTGAGTCATGTGACAAAGACGGCGGCATCCTTGTTCATGGCAGATAAGCTTTCTTTCTCCGTCCACAAGCCCCATTTTCATTCTCTTCTTCTCCTCTGTTACACACAAAAGTTGGTCATCGTCTGGTTTTACACCATTTAGTCACTCAGCTCTTTTCAAAGACTGCATGCAGACATGTTTTCACAAGAGCTCACCTGTGCTTTCAGGTGAGAGACCCTGAAACACATCTTCTCAATCAGCTTCACGAGCAATGGAGGCCGACATGATCAGAGCCACGATCACATTTTTCTGCCAAAGTGAGAATAGATTTGATCTTTTCACATGAGAGATTTATGAAAAGGTGATGTCACCTGACTCTGTGCACCAATCAGAGTTTATCATCATTTGAATCACAACACGATGTCAGCTGTAGGTCCTGAGCTTATGTTTCCTGGTCAATCAAATCTGATCAAACCACAGCAGATGAGCTGAGGTTTGGGGTGTTGAACTCATAGATAATATCTAAGGATGTTTTTTTTTTCCAAACTTGAGCCTTTATTCAATGTTGCCGAGAAAAACTTTTCTTTTATTTATTTTAAATATAAGTTTTCAGGAGTTTTAAATGCAACAAAATCCCAGAACACTACTGGAAAAAATAAAGAATTTTATGGAAACTATATTCATTTTCTGAAAATATACAGTATCTATGTATATATGTTGTATGTATATATGTAATAAATCCATGTATGAGTATAATACAAAAATAACATGTGTAATAGATCCCAAACAATAAATCAGCTGGTATTAGTTCATTGCAGACACATATTGGCGAATGTCAGCTGATAAATGAAGAAATTGAAGAACAGAAATGAGATTTAATAATAACAATAGTTATATGTTTTGAAACTTATCCTTTTATTTATTTATTTGTGTGTCAACCAGAGATCTTTATTTTTGAACTGTGCTGTAAAATTTCCTGCTCAGGACATTTCTTGGTTGAAATAGTCAAAAAAGAAACATGTTTTCCTCTAAAATGTTTATTTAAGTTAGAGGTTGTGTAAAGAAAATGATATCAGCTTACTAGATTTTTTAAACTCTCAAATATCATCATCAGTATTGGCCTAAAAAAGTCGCACACCAGTTGGATGATGTGAGAAATGAGACTTATATCTGTGACTTTTAGAAGAGTTTCAGAAGAAATAGGCTGAGAGGTGTAAAGGAGCATGTAAGGTTAGTCTGAATGTGTCATTTTTTGTCTGTTTGTTTGAATATATAATAAATAATGGATCAAAAAATATATGTACAATATACACACAGTGTTATATAAGGCCCTAACTCACAGTAAATTACTCTTTACATGAGAATATATAACAGAACCGGTTTAAAGCCTTCTGGCACAAACTCTCCTATCACTCAGTCAAATCATTTCCATCAGTGATTAGCTCAGTAGAGTCCTGCAAATCTGTTAAATTTATACCAGAATATGTTGTTTTTCTGTCCATTTCCTACCTCACTTGAACACATCATTAGCAGCACAGATTAGAGTCTAAATGTAAGAGTGAAACTCTTGTGCAGAATGTCTCATCAGTGGTCGGAGCCTCTGCAGCTGCTGCCAGGAGGGAAACCGTGGCTGCCACCATGTAAGCACAGGAAAGAGCTTCATCTCGCACCGTCATCCCTCATCAATCCGGTCGACTCCGGTCAGCCCGGCACAAAAAGACAAAAGGAGGAGAAGAGCGCTTCCTCCATCAAATGTGAGGGAAGTGGTGAGCTCTGAGTGCGGGTCGTGATTAGCTGTGAATGGGACGCAGCGGTCTGATTGGTGGAGAGAGCCGGGGGTCAGGCGTTCTGCCAGCAGCTCATACAAGGCTGCTGATTGCTTTTCATCCACTGATTACAGTAATTTAGATCTGCAGTAGGCCAAAGGGGCCTGCGTCTGGCAGCCTGGCTGCTGCTGCAGTCTGGGGGGGAGGTTGGAAAAAAGAACCAAACAAGCAGCATTAACTGAGAAAAACACTGGAAAAAGGTGGGATTCATGAGACAAAGTCTTGGTATAATGAAGCTGACAGAAACATAAATATCTCCTCTTACACTGAGGATGACTATGATTTTTGAAGGATTTTTAGATTATTTATAGCATGCTGAAAATTATCGATTAATATTTCACAAATGCTGATTAATTTCATCCTCAGTGAACAAAAAATGTTTTTAAGTCTAAAGATGTTAAATCCATCATGCCAGAGCTCATTTGTAATCAGCTATGTAATTGTCACATAATGAGTATCTTTGGATTTAAACACTTCATTAATTAACCGTCAATAATTCCTCTAAAAAACATGAAGTGCACAGCTCTAAACTCTAAATTCTGTGAAATGATAAACAGCGAACGCCACATCACACATCAGCTTTCTTCCTTTTGTTTTTCAAGCGGCCGTTCGGACACGCTGAGACCTTGAATAATCAAAGTTGATGAGGCAGTTAGTTGCAAATGGTTTTTTCCAGGAGCGAAGGCGATGATTAATCAAGGAACTGAGCAGCACTGGCCTCTTCACCTGCACACATTACAAGGTTAATCTCTCTATTGATTACAGCAGCAGAATAAACCAATACTTCTCTGCAGAGTTTTTCACATATATGTGTGTGCATGCTTGCTTCTGTCTGCGATGTCAGCGTAGCTTCACACGGATGATGAATGACGCTTTTGCAGATAATCATCTTTCTACCACACCCATCACCCCATATTGAAAAAAATAAATCATGTTTAGCACAATATTAGATTCACATTTATTGACAAAAAAGGACATTTTTCAAAAGTTTTTCTTTCTACAGCAAAGACTAACATGTTTTCACAGAAGTATTAAAAACAATGACTTGTGTAAAGGGCATAAATATACATTCTGACGTCTTCACCGCAGTAAAAGCTGGACATTGATGAAGACAATAAGAGGTCCACAACCACACGGATCACGACAGGAAACAAATGATCCTGAAGGTGTCCACCTTTTTAGTCTCCCTGGGTAATTAACACTGTTTCAGAGATGCCTAAAAGGAAGCGTCCTCTTTGTCTCTCACACACAAACACATTCACATATATACAAACACAGCATCAAGAGAAAAGTGGTACGGTGTGTGAACCTGCGGCGACTCCACATCATGTTGGTCAGCGTGTCCGTGGTGTGTGTCGTGTGTGTTTAGACAATACGTGGCCATGTGTTCGGCTCCTCGGGGTGTTCGGACTGCGTGCCCTCTGGGATGCTGCTTCAGAGGTGACCTAGTTCTCCTGATTGTCAGCAGAAGGCAGTTTTCATCAGCTCGCTTTGTGCCGAGGCACTGAACTGTGCCTGGGACCCTGGGACAGGCCAATTGGACTTGTGTAATGAAGCTCATCACACACATGCACACACACACACACACACACACACACACACACACACACACACACACACACACACACACACACACACACACACACACACACACACACCTCTGCTGTTGTCGGGTCCAGGCAGCAGAATTTATAACAGCCATTTATTACCTTCTCCTTTATCAAAGAAATGTGATTCCTCTGCGTGTTTCTGATGCATGCACCACATGGCCATTATGGTCCATTATTGGGAGGTGACAGAGATGGAGCAGAGGGTGTTGATGGATGTTGGTGCCGGGCCGGCTGTCATTACTGCATCTATTGAGTGGAGTGTGCAAAACGCTTCCCTCAAAATGGCCGCGGAGCACCAACATGGCTCCGAAAGCGAGGAGTAAATGATTCACATCTGACGATCGGCACAAAACGTTAAACACATTCGTTTGCTGCGTGCGTGTGTTTGGAATACTTCACAGAGTCACCACAAACAGTCCTCCTGCAGTGATTTCAGTGCCTCTTCACAGCAGAGTGTATGGATGAGCAATATGTACACATGACACTTATCTTACTGTACTGTTTAGAGGAAACAGATCCATCAAAAAACAACGTAGCATGAAGAAATATGTACAAGAACACTGCAAATTCCCACACTTAGTATGGGTGACTTAACACAACATACTGTTACACTGAGTGCAGCAACTCCACTTTATCCTAAAGTCTCTCTAGCCTACAGAATACTTATCAAATACAGAAGCAACAATGGCATTACATTCATATAAATAACAATAATAATCCCAGGATACCCCAAGAGTCACTTCAGCACTTTCGGCTCCTTTCACGTGTTTAAAAACGAGTACTGAAGACCAGCTTCACTGTGTGTCCTTAACAACTCCCTTTAGAGGTGCGGTAACTGTCCTTGAGGTTGTGACACCAGATCTCATGGTATTAAAAAGGAAAAAAAAGTCTCTTTGAGCACCGTTCTGGACAGGTCAGGGGTCCTTGGAAGTCCATGGAGTTTTATAAGGCCCAGGGGATCGCATTGACTCAGACAAGGGGATATCAGTTCATCCAGGCCTCATTCCCTCTTTGAATGGCACAAACGAAGGAAGGAGTCCACACAGAGGAGCCTTTGCTTACTTCGTGATCAATATGGGGCTGGAAAAGTGTCGATGGAGGGACGGTGCGAGCAGGAGATAAAATGCAGATGAGAGGGATCGGTCAGCTGGCTTCCAGGTTAGCCAACGTTCAGTTTTCAGTGTTTTCTCTCACTGCTGGCTTTTAGTCATCGATAAAAGCAGAACATGATACTAGAGTGTCCTGTCCCTATCGTAAGAGGAATGGAGTAGTGATCGTGTTTACATGCACTTACATTAAGTGGCCGAGTTACTGTCATCTTTCTCCACTGTCCGGTGCAGGTTTAGACACCAGTTTAGCCAAGAATTGGGGTGGAAAGCTCCTGAATCACGTTTCAGCTTTTTGTAAAACACTGATGAATGAAAGCCATGAGAGAAAAAAACCCTGCCTGGCCTGAGAACGGGGAGGGACTCTCTATAGCCAGAGGTGCTCTGCATCCCCATCTGCTCGCTCATGGCTGGAGATGAAAAAAGATGGCGAACCAAGCTGCCCAGCCGCCCTCTCTCCTCTGTTTTCTATCCGGCAGGTTCTCTGTTGGAAGTAATGAGTCACGTCAGCAGCTTTTTGCTTGCAGCCTCGCAGCCCCGTGGTAACGCAGGACAGGAATGATGGCGTGAAGGGAGAAAAGGGGGAGAAAGATGGAGAGAGAGAGGGAGGGAGAAAGAGGGCAATGTATGTTCATCTGATCATAGACAGTCTGTAGGCTCTGCTCCTGGCAGATTCTCCATCTATCTGCTTCTCCTTCCTCCATCTGTCCATCTGTCTCCTTCCCTTGTTGCTCCAAGGATGAAAAGGACAAGAAAAGCAGACGGCATGGATCTGATCCGTCCGTCCATCCTTCACAGCCCTTTGCTGGCGTTGGGTTTCAGCTTGATGACCCACTCCCCTCCGTGGTTACTGTTGTACAGATCCAGAAGGTGTGTGTCGGGGTCCAGGCAGTGCTCACCTGCAGCAAACACACAAATACAAAGTTCTGAAAATGTTCTATTGTTGGAAAGTTCTGCAGTTGAGTGAGATAAAGGGAAATGAGGGTTGAATTCACATGTCAATTACAGCTGCAGCTAATGATTATTTTCACTGTTGATAAATCTACAGATGATTGTCTTCATCTGTTCATCAATGGATTCTGTGACCTATTGAATGAAAAATGTCCATCATTTGATGTCCAAACTGATGTCTTAATCAAAAATTCAGTTTTCAGAAGAAAAGCAGAAAATATGATACAGATCTTTGACTATTTGATTTTTTTTTTCAGCTCTAGTATGAATTCAGGTTTGCATCAAAACAGCGATCATAAGTCAATAATCTCAGACACGAATCTGCAGATTCAGAAGTTTCACACTCCAGAGCTGAAGTGACTGAACAAGTTGTTTTTTTTTCTTAACTGCTCACTGTGTCAACTCTCCTGTGACAGCACAGACATGTGTGTAATAAGCATTTGTCTGCTCTGATAACTGCAGATGCACTGCTCGCGTCTGTCTGCCGCTTGCACAGTTCATTACATAAGACCTTGCTACCCTCATCAGCTCAGTGAGCAGAAAGACATGCAAATGTCAGCCCTGCTCCGTCCACAGAAAACGGTGCAACCGCCTCCACTTACCGATATTCCCCCCCACTTCGTACAGGGCACAGTCTGGATAGGCCACAGAACCGTTTCTGTAGAAAGACGTTACACAGATGTATCATCCTTTCCAAATCAAGGTGGGCTAAGCACATAATATGTCATTATTAAAGGAAATGAGCTGACAAAAAAGACACCAATGCTAGAAAAAAAGCTTAAAATTAACTTCTATTGACATTATCCAACACAATTAAAGCTACATGTTCTTCTTGAAAAGGTTGAAATCATTCGTTTTTTTGGAAATCATATCAAACTGATTTCATGTTTATGACTCCTTGGTGTCACTACACATCATGTTATTGGTTCAATATTTCTCTTCATGTTTTGTGAGTAGCAACAGGTGCCAGGTGGCCGCGGTCTGTGTGTTTAAGATCATTTTGAACAGGAGGTCGAGGTGAGCATGCAGCCATTTCAGCTGTGTGCGGTATCCTACCTTCGTATTTTGCCCTTTCCATTGTCTGGGCTGCGGAGGGACTGGCGGTGAAACTGGGTGAGCAGGTCTGAGGCTCGGGAGTTGATGCTGAGCTGATACTCCATGGTGCCGTTAACCTGATCCCCAACCTGGATCTTCACTGTGCGGCACAGCTGCAGGGCAAAATCACAGTTAAAGGATATTTATTACTGTATTAACTTTGTGTTTCCACACCATAAATGAATATACATAAGCTTTTTGCGGATGATGCGCTCAATTATATGCATTTAGCATGTGTTTAAGTGTGTACATTGAGCCTTATTATGACTCTATTGTAGATATATTATTGCCCAGTATTTGCTTTTCACCATTACATCAACTTTATTATTTGTTCCACAGATAAAATTACCACAAGAATTCAGATTTGACATACTTATTTACGGCTTTAATTATATTGTATATGTTTTTTCTCCAGAATCAGACAGTGCTTTCCCCAGTGTACTGTACAGCACGTGTTTGCCAAACCAGCTCACCTCTGAGGTGTTTTTATCAGGTTTTTCCCGGCTGTCTGTGTGGATCTTCCTCAGCAGGTTCTTGATGCGACGATCGTAGAACTGGTAACGCCGGTTACTGTTCTCGTTCAGCTTACGCACCTGGCTCATGAGGAAATTAGGGATCTGAAGAGAAAAACAACATGATACAATATTTGTGATGGTTATATTTTCATGCCAAGAAATATATTTACAACTGTTGCCATCAGCCTGACTTTTATGTGGAGCATTCAGCCAGAGAAAAGAAATAAGGGAATTTATGACAGCAACTTTTTGTCAGGAAGTCAGTTTGCTGATATTTAATTTCCAACTTGCTACATGACTACAGAGCAGCTTCAAGACTTCACAGAAAATGCGGTTATGATCACTTGCAGAAAACTTAGAACGGCATCTAAATAATTATACTATTTTATCTATTGTGTCTTCAGTAAAAGCAAGTGTCCTCTCCTCCTGAGGTCAAATACGAAGGCGGTCCTACCGTCCAGAGCAGGTCCTGGTAGCGGATGAGGAGCCTCATAACATCGGCTGCCTTCTCCGCATGTCCTTTCTCTGCCCCCTCCGTCAGTTTGCTGGGGACGGCCTTGTGGAGGAAGAGGTTGGGAGCCATGATGGTTGCTACGGCCCAAAGGTTCATCCTGTTCCTCTTCTCCTTGGAGACCACCTTACTGAGGAACTCAAGGAGAGCCTGAAGGACACACAGGTGGAGACATGCATACAGAAACATCAAATCAAAGGCATTCAGCTATTTGGGGAATCATTTGTTATCACATTGGATGTAACGCAGAGGTTCAACATTGCAGTTTTTATCGAGCTGAAAGTCTTGCTTCCATCTGAACAGTCTATAAATGCTGAAAGGCCACTTACACAGAAGCACAAAATGGAGTAAAGTGAATTATCACAGTGACTGAATCATCTGCAACACCTCTGCTGAGAAGTATGTTAATGCACAGGAAGTTTCAGCTGCCTCCACTGGAGTCAGAGTAATTAGTTCAGGTGGGTTTTATACCCTGGATGCTATAAGCGGAGCTGACTGCACACTTGTGATGGTGAAAGTGAGTCATGGTTAATGCAAGCCATTACATAACAGAGCAGAGTGTTTAAAATGTGGATTAAGAGCAGAACATATAGTAATGGATTATAAAACAATGCTTTGGTATGTCAAGTTTCATGAAAGAATAAATTGGGATGAACTTCTGACAGCCCTGAGAAATGTATGACGAGTGTGGGGAAGAATGCTAAATACAATTTTACAGCGAAGGCGGTTTAACACGTTTGGATTCTGTAACATTCCTGCATTAACGTGCAAGGAGCGTTTTGTTGTTGGTGGAACTCGTTTTAAATATTTCATGTATTTCTGAGTAGTTAAATCTACAACAATGCATCATATTTCTTAATATGTAAAGTAACTATAGCTGTCAAATAAATGTAATAGAGTAAAAGTACAGTGTACACCTCTGAAGTTATATGCAGTAGAAGTTTGAAGTGCCACGTGATCAGTATGAGCTCAGTCTATTCCAAATATGCGAACATGAAATCTGTGCATCTATCTCAGAGCGTGACAACTATTTTTGTCTCTACTTCATGAAGTGCATTGCAGAAGTGTTGTGAAGAGTGTGTGTGTGTGTGTGTGTGTGTGTGTGTGTGTGTGTGTGTGTGTGTACCTTCAGTGTGTTCCTGTTGGGCTCAGGCAGCAGCAGGATCAGCAGGTTCAGCATGTGGAGTTTCTGCTTCAGCTCTGTAATATCTGAAGAAGGAGGAAGCAAAGGTAAGACAGGTTTAACACACACACACACACACACACAGACACACACACACACACACACACACACACACACACACACACCCTTTTCATTTCCTCTGTGTTTAGCTAAGAATAATGGGAAAGCTAAAGATTAATGACATTGTGACAGGTGGCCATTAGGTCTGTTAGCTTATGTCTCTCTGGTTGCACGTCGTTCATCACTTTGCACCGACTCTCCTCACAAACTGCACATCAGTGAGTCATCAGTCAGATTAAATTAATATCAATCCAGTCTTTTATTTAAGTGAAACTAATGTGAAAATAGCAGATTTTCTACCCTGCTTTGTCACCGTGCTTCATGTATTTGTGGCAGTGCAGGGACGCCTCTTAAAAGGCTATCAACTTGTTCATCTTAATGTGGATTCCTCAGCCGGAGCAGAAGACATAAGCATCACACGGCGCTGTCATCACACAAAGAGACTTAGGTAATTATGATGTGAACCCTGCTGAGCTGTCTGGAAAAGTGGGCAGCAGATTGTTGAAGTTGTGTAGAGGAGGAGAAGAGGAATTGTTGTGTACATCTATTTTATACAGATATAGTGAGTCACTTCAGTAACACACCTGCTCACTGCACTACATCTGCACACTGACACACTGTACACAGGTCTGGTCATTATGTAACTAGTTGTGTAATATATTTTTCCATTTGTGAACTGGAGCTACAGCTGCTGCTGTTAAAAAGCTGACAGTAAAACCAACAAGAACAGTCAAGCAGTGTCCACTGACCTCTGACGGCGCTGAAGGTGTTGAGGTACTCGGCGGTGAGCAGAGGAGCGGGCAGTTCCCGGATGAACTTCTTGAGCAGCGCGGCAGCGTCGTTTGGACTCACCTCATCCCAGCTGACCTGCCCTGAGTAGAAGTTGGCTTCCAAGTTCTGCTGCAGCAGCTGCAGACAGAACACAATGAGACGCTTTCAGAAGAGATGACACAGATGAACTTTCAGTGCTAAATTTCATTAAAAATGAACACTTCGGAGGATGATCAACACAGAAACATTTTATGTGTGAACTGTGCCTGTCTAAAGATGAAATATGGCTTCTGTGAGTCTGTATGTTATATATAAAGTTTCCAGTGTTTGTAAATGTTACATTTTCAGTGACAGTGTTGATGTGGAGAGCTGACACAACTCTGGGGCATCTATTTAAGACTCATTAGTGTCAAATTCTCTTCATGACTCTGGATGTTATCAGCACAGGTATGAGGTCACAGCTAATTACCTGACGATGTTGTCAGACTCTATTTGTGTCTTAGGCAAGTATATGAGCACTATTTCCTCATGTTACAGATTCTTCTTTGACCCTGTTGCAAACAGTCATAGGCTTCTTATGTCATTTTGAACTTTGGATTGAGTCCTTAGACTCCTGTTGAGTCCTGCTGCTGTTTGCGTAAGAAAATATCTTGTGCTCTGCTAAAAAGGACAAAATGGCAGCGGAGTATGCAGAGGGTAGCAGATCCTTCATGAGGTTAGGACAAAAGAGAAAATACAATTGTGTCACAGATACAACACATTGATAGATAAACTTTTATTTATTACTTATTATATTTGTGGTTTAATTCAATAAAATGATTTTAAGAACACTAAATACTGCTATAATGATGAAACATCTATCACCACAGAGTAAAGATGAGAAATTGAGTGCCAAAATATTTAACTGAGTTCATGTATTCTTGTAATTTTCTTTCTCCTTAAGGGCTCAATGGCGCCCTCTACTGTCTGCTTTGATTTAATTGATTCCCCACCTAATGTGCATGAGCTGAGTTAAATACAGCATCATAAGGTGTATCTGGCAGCAGCCTCTGAATAAACTTCATCGATTTTGTCTCACTGGACCTTGTTTTTCTAAATGTCAATTACAGTCAAACTCAGTGGAGCAGTTTGATTTTCTTCAATGCTGTTCAAGCACTTCTGACATTTCTCAGTGTCAATCGTTTGGCTGCCCTTTAGGGTCATGAAACAGTTCTTTTATTTCTTTGCTTTAATCAAACATTACAAAAAAGGGTACATTTTGTGATAAAGTGATGTTTTGTAGTACAAACATCGTGTGGATTCAAATACTGTACCTTAATTCTGGACTGCGATCCTGGAACCCGCAGGATCCCCTCCGAATCGACTCCTTTCTTCTCCAAAAATGACAACAACTGCAGAGAGAGAGAGAGAAAAAAGAGAGAGAGACATTAGCAGTGAGTCAGGCATCAGTAGATACGAATCTCTTGCTCACCTCTGCTGGTTATTCTCAGTAACTGCTGCTAGAGACAGGGTGTGGTCAGAGCTTTTCACATTCAGATGGTGTTATGCGCTCTATCTAAAGATGGCGTTTGCAGATTAAACAAAGGCACAAATGTGCTGAACACACATGAAGCAAAATACGGTCAAAAAGATAAAAGATGTAGTCAAACTGTCATTTTGTGTCAAACCAAGATCTGATTTATTATAGCCACATTCAAAAACTCAATGACGTCAAAGGCAAAATTCTACACCTCAAGTCCACACACTGCACAGAGAATCCATATAGAAAGTGCTGAGAGTTACCTTCCTCATATGTGACGAAAAAGGTCATATAACACAGTTACATTTTGGTGTCTTACCGCTTGCAGGAAGAGGGGCGTTGAGGTGTTGGACCTGATTTTCTGATCGTTCTCCAGCAGCGTGGCCAGTGGCACCCCGAACAGTGTGCTCTCTGTGAAAGACCAAAGTGTCAATCAGCTGTTCTCTGCCTCACATTGAGCCACAGTTACGTAAGGGAGACATTTTCCTGACATGTATGCCTACATCCATACTGCTACATCATTGCTTGTGTAGTTCTGTGTATATGAGCAATGGTAGTGTGTCAAATTACAGCTAATCAAAACATTTTAAATAGGATTAGGTTATGGCTGATTAATGTATAACATCGCATGGGAATAAACTGATGTTAAACCTGTTAATAATCCAGACTGCAGGAAAACAGTTTGTGCAGAACTAGTGCAGCAGACAACCAGTCAAGTACCAGTTTGAGGCATTGTTTTCCTTTGATTCCAAGGTCAAAGTGCGAGAACAGTCAAAAGGAATAAGCGCTGCATACAGTCAAAATGTTATTGTCTACAAAAAGACACTAGGCGTCTACAGTATTTCTGTGTGGGGGCGCTGCCATACCTGGGATTTTCCTCTTGCCGGTTTTGTGCCTTTTGACCTCCAGCTCTAAGAGGTCGCACAGCGCCGTCATGTCGATGAGAGCCAACTGACGCACCTTCTTCATGTCAGCGTGGGAGAGATCCTGAATACGAGTCACTCCTAGACGGCACTTGGGACAGATCACCCGCTGAGCAGGTGAAGAGTGGAGGCAGAGGAAAGTGAGGAGAGGGGGATTAGAGTAGAGAGGTGGGAAGTGGAGGTGAAGAGGTAAAGAGAGAGAATAGGATACGGAACAGGGAGGAGAGGAAAGGAGGAGAAAATGGCAACAGTGTCAAATCATTTACATAACGCTCATTGTAATGTGCCGTGCATCAGTTTATCATCCCCTTGATTAATCCTCCATGCAGTGTCTTTAGTAAAAGTGGCAACGACAACATTCATGTATAACTAACATGTTTAAAAAGTACTAATTCTTCCTTTTTGCTGTGAAACAGAAAAATAAATCTGCTGGACTGTGACAAAACAACTCTTCTTTTGTTTTCAGCTAATTCCTTTATTCCGCTTAACCCTGTTATCTAACCAACAGAGGGGCTGATCAGAACTGGCTTACAATTACAAATATGTCGTAGTGTGCGTGTTAACAGGTTCACATGAAAATTCAAACCCTAATTGACCCGAAACTGAAATATTTTGGTCCAAACTGTGACTGAAATGGACTGATGGACCCAAAATAATGATTTGACTTGAGAGGGCAGGCTGCCGGTCTGCAGGCAAACTTAAAGGCAAACTGATCAACACAGAAGTGATTCCATCCTGGTACACAAGAGAAACTGTGGCTTCACTGTTCATCATGTACTTCATGTACCTCGTCTATCCCCAAAACTGTGTGATTCAAATCCTCTTTCTTGTAAAGAAATTTCAGATGTACTGTCACACCCAGCAAAACAAATGAATGTAGGGAAATATCGTTTTTAAAGCTCCACAGTTTGTGGGACCTACAGTCATACTGGAAGACGAGCGTGAGGGGGAAGTGCTGGTGCTTACAGGCAGGGTGCCATCCTCTTTCCTGCGCTGGCTGTTGTTTTGCTGAAGCTTGGCCTGTTTGAGGAAGATGACGGCCTGTTCGCAGTAAGCCACATCGGTGATGAAGAATTCCTCTTTCGGAGCGCCTCGCTGATGCTCTGGGGTCACAGCTGAGTGGGAAACACACAAACGCTAATTTATCAGTTCACTTGAGGAAGTCCAGTGCAGAGATGTCACAAAAAACTAAATCTGATTGCACGCAGCTTGAGGGAAGAAGAGGAAGAGAAAAATAGTTGACCAATAATGGGGAAATTTACCCGCACGCTCCCTCTTATACATTGCATCTTCCAAAACAGACGAATAAAGCATCAGAGAAAATAACCTTTTGGCAGAAGTATCCTCAGAACTGTTCACATGAAAAAAGTAAGACCAAAATACTACAAATGTCACTGTCATTACTTACTGTTACTTGATCTGTAACCTTATGACACTCCCTTTACTGTATCTAAGATGTGTATATTTCACTGTTGTTTGTCAGCAGATGGCAACCTGCTGCATGCGTTCACTCCTTAAAGGGAAGATTTACAGAACTGTGTGAGTAAACTTAAGGACAGCAGGCACATGAGTCACTCTTTGGAAGGACTGACTTCTCAGTACAAAGCACTGTGAGGACAGGGGCTTTCTCCAGCGAGTTATCTGGGGGATTAATCTGAACCAATTAGACGGTAGATAACAGGGCTGTGGCCTGATCCCGACAGACAATCCTCACAATTCTGCTGCCCACCTGACTTCTTCAGCTATGTTTTAAAGACATGTAAGGCAGTTAAGTTGTAGTTAAACCTCTGAGTAGTTTGCAAGATGATAAGATGTAAGCACATGAGTGGTTGTTCTACTTAAATCTGACAGTTAAGTTTTGTTTTGACTCATTGTAATCTACCTGCCTATGAGTGTACTTTCCCTTCTGTGTTATTTCCTTTAGTTACTTGCTAGTTTTAATTTTAGCTCTCTGTAATAATACTGCCGTGTGTCGCTCTTACCTGACAGTGGGGTCTTGGCAACCGATGCCATGCTGTTGTGGGCAAGGTCTTCACTATCCTGGGACTCTGGTAGAAGTGTCTGTTGAGAGAGAGCACTAAATGACACGTGACAGGAATATACAACGCTTTCTTGCAAAACCTCATTCCTGTAATATTTCCTCCACCGCTGGGAATAGAGGTAGTGCTGTATATTGTCCATTGAGAAGATGGTCATGGATACAGAGTGTTTGCTTTGATAAAGGACTGATAAGGATCAGAGGAACAGTGTCTCTGCTGAGACAGACAGGGAGGACAAAGCGTGGCCTTTAACATGTGATTTGCATTTATTGTCACAGGTCAGCGTCTCTGCATGGAACATGGCAGCACAATACGCTTTAACAAAAGAAAGTCCCTCACTGAGTCCTGACAGTCACCAGGGAAATGGGTATCTTATATTTTACTGCATGCAGCACTGACTCAGACAGACTCTGCTTGCTGTAAACTTGTGTAACACAATAACAGTAATCCTGAGACTGGAAATGCGAACGTGAATGTGTAATATGTCATTACCGGCAATCACATTATGTGTAATGTGTAATGCGTCATGTAATGTGTACATGTACGCATGTTATGTACTGCAAACCCATCAATTTACAGCATGAAGTGCATATGCATTTTCTGTTGGGTAGATGCAAACAAAGGACATATAAAGTTGCTCCGCATTGCTCTCATATTTCTTACTTCAGCTTGTTTCTGTTTGTGGAACACTTGAAGGCTTAGAAAGCTCGCTGGGTGTCAGAGATCATGGTGAGTTACAGGACAACTTTGCATACACCAGCAGGGATTCGGGGATTTAAATAATCCTGACCTGAGTGATGGGGGAGTTGAAGACGTCGCGGACGTCGCGCGGTGCTGGTTTGTTCCTCTTGCGGAGGGACAGCGTGTAGGAATCCAGTCGACGCTGGACGGCCTCGGCCTGGGTCCGGGTCAGAGTGGACAGCAGCACTGCATTGTCTACATCCTCGCTGTCCTCACTGATGAGGTTCGACAAACCAGCATCAGCCAACCACTGCTCCTCCTGTTCGCCCTCTGAGACACAGGCATAGAACAGACACACGCAGATGTAGATATAATGCAGAATGTTACAATACTACATTAGAATTATGACGTAATATTACTTATAAAATTTTGACAAGATGAATGGAGTGAATAGCAGAAGCTAATCATAAATCCATCAGTAAGTTTCTACATAAAGTCCCTCCCCAATCTGTAGAGTCTATAGTCACCACAACCTTGTTTCAAATATTGATTTACGAGATGAGAACTTAAGAAATGTCTTTGATAGTAAAGATTATGTAAATCAATTGCAAGGAAACAATCAAAAGCAAGCAGCTGTGAACAGAAAGTCACTGTAGCATCACAGGCTGCAACATAATAATATAAGTTTTAAGGGGGTAATTAGATATTCCAGTCTCCAGTAAAAGCGGGTATGATTTTGTTATATGTTCATATGTGTGGATGGCTTATGTTGGCCTTGTCATTCACTTCAGTTAGCTACTATTACACCTGGCAGCTAATGAATGTAAATGTTTCGCAACAACTTATCTCTATGTAAGTTTAGTTTGTAAGTGCAACCAGTTTTAATTTAATGAGTTACAAATCTCCATTTTGTAAAGACTTGCATTACAACCAGGTTAAGTCTGAACTTATGGTGAAATGGTGTGACCGGCTCTTTACAGAAATACAGAAGTAAGTGGTTTAAATTTAATAAGGAGGAACATGATTTGTTCACCCTCTTAAAATAATGAGGCACACACACACACAAACACACACACACAGACCAAAAATCCAGACTTCAGAGGGTTTACTCATTAGTGAAAAATTAATTTAAAGCAGTGTTTCTGTTTAACATAACATCAAAAGGGTCTATTAAAGGTTAGATTAACACAATCGGATCATCTGAATGGACGTAATTAAAGAGCATTCCTATCAAGTCAGCCTCCATCAATGGCCATTTGGCTCGTGCACATAAAACACTCCCTGCCACAGAGTGTTTGATAGTGCTGTCATGGTGATGGGCGCTACTTTGCTGCATGAGAGAAACCTGATATGTTACCATGGCAAATGCATCACTTCATGGAGGATCTCGGTGGCAGCTGTGTTAAACACTGATGGTGTAATTCTACCACATAAACACGTGATGACTTCTGTCCAAAATCTCTCTATTCATTCTTAATCTATCGGTGCAGGATTAGCAGGATTTACCTTCTGACTGTCTAGAGTCTCTCCTGGTGCAGTCGAGGTCTGTGTAGCCACTCCCCTGTCTGATGGTCTCCACCTCACTCCAGAATGAGTCCAGGCAGAGTTTGTCGGGGTGCTGCTCCAGATCCTGAAAGGATGGCGTGTGCGTGCTGTGTGCGTCCTCAGCGGCTGCCTGGTCCTGCGGGCTGGCCCAGGGCTCCACGCTCATCTCGGTGGGGCTGGGATTTCTGGTGCAGACATACACACACGTAAAGAAATCACACGCTTGCATGCAAACAAATGAGCAGAAACACAAAGACACATACAAACACAGGAGGAAGGGTGGAGACTGAAGCGATGCAGGGTGGATGAAGCTGCCGGGAGAGACCAGAGAGAAGGACAGACAAAAGGAGAGGGATGGAGGGAGGGCCGGAGTGAGGAGAGAGATGGCGAGAGCGGACACAAAGGGGGGTCTCTATTGTTCTTGCAAAATGTGGCTCGGAGGCATAGTACCCTACAGATCCACTAGATGTCACTGTAAGAATGTAAGATCTGTTTTCCACTGGGTAACACCCCTTTATATACTGACATAGACAGAAAAATATAACCCAGTAACAATGCAGGACATCACTCTGTCATACAGTCTGAGTGAAGAAATCATAAATCATCTTAAATTCCTTTCTGAACACAAGCAGGGAAAATGCATCTGGCTTTTCCTGAGTCGGACTCAACAACAAAGGACACTGTTCCCTAACAACAATGGGCCACACTCAGCTGCTGATACACTCGCACCCTTGAGCACTAAAATATCACCACAGACACAGGAAGTGGTCAGCTGACTCACTCAGTTCAGCTGCATTCGTCTAGATAGCAAATCTCAAGAGACATACCGCATCACTTCTGAGGAATCCCAGGCAGCACTGGCCATGCCAACGTGAGTGAAGAACAGTGACAAGGAAAGCACAGTTGCCCAACATACAGAGGCAAAAATACCTGTCATGCTTCAGCCATGATGACTTTATCAAGATGTTCATCATACATGTCACACCGACTACTAGTCAGCTGAAGTCAGATCAGATCAGGTTTGTTCCAGATCAATGCTTTGCTATGTTAAACCAGTTTCATTAGGGAGGGGTGGGGGGCTGTGATGACAGCAGTTGAGCTGAGTTTCAACAGGAACTTAATTCAAAGAAAAAAGAGGGTTATATACTGAACACTTCTATTCCCACGAAGTAATATTAGACCATGCACAGACAAAGATAATGAAGCAGTGACAGTGAATGTGACTGGAGGGTGAACATGTTTAGTGACAGAAATCACTGGTGTCTATGCCAATATGCAGCTGTGCCATGAATCTTTCATTTCACGGGAAAAACTTTTCTCTATTTTCAGAATTTTCCTGAGATTTTTCCAAAAAGATCCTCAACATATCAATGCCATGAAATTATTTAACTAAACCAGACACGCATCCACCATGCTGGATCAGCAATGATACCGACATTACTGAAGGCATGAGGTATTTTCCAGACAAGACAGAGCTGTTAATTATTTATTTTTTGTCAATCAAGTAGTCAGTCTATAAAATGTCAGTGGTGAAATGCCCATCAATACCAGATCCTGACGTTTCATGTCCAAATTGCTGGTTTAGTCCAACCAGCAGATCAAATCCAAATAATTTCTATTCACAATGACAAAAATCTGAGAACAGCAGAAGATCTTCACACCTGAGAGGCTGAAACCAGCAAATGTTTGAAAATTGACTGAATTAATCAATTATCCTAATGGCTGCTGACTAACTGTCTGTAAATTGACTAGTTTCAACTCTCGACGGATCCCCTTTTAATGCTGTTCTTAGTCACATGAAGACAGTAACAACATAGTGTTAATAAACTGTCTTTCAGAGTGTAATTAATATTTGGACAAATTTAAATATAAAGTTGTTGTATGTGTGTCTCTTATAAGAAGTGATGTGGAGATAGAGACAGAGAAAATAATGATCTCTATCACTTCCTCACGGTAGAAAAAGAAAATATCTACTGATACTACTATCTGATACTACTATCTGATCAGGACTCAACTAACTAGAGTTAAGATATGGAAATCAGTATGGGGAGAGACAATACAATATTTAGGCATTCCTGATATGAAATATAGATATAACAAAGGCTCTTATTTTCATGCAACATCTGGCTCACTATAAATCCCACACACATTTGCCTAAAGTCATAACATGTGTTCACAATCTGTTGATCTTATGGATAAAATACATCAGAGGTCTGCGGACAGCTGCCTCACAGCAGTGCACTCTGGATTCAGCTGCTCAGCGGCTACATGAACTTTGATGAATGCAATGAATATTCAAAGTAGGTTGAGAAAATATGAAAATATGGCTGAAATATTTTGATAGTGAAATGACACAAATTCACAAGAGAAACTTGTTTCTATCCCACACATGATGAGTTGTAAACTATGTGTACCACTATAGCAGGGGATTAAAGGACATGTTTGCTTTATGATGTCGCACTTCACTGTCTGGTCATTTTTTGACAATTTACAGTTGAAGTTGTGCCATCTACACAACTTCACTTCCAGCACAGACAGCATTCAAACTTCCTCCAAAACATGTATGAATCCTCTCTCCCTCTAAACACACTCTCATCACACATACCTGACTGTTTTCTTGTGGGAGGATGGCTTGACTCGCTTGCTCCTTGCTGGGCTTTGGGCAGGACGGAGCCTGAAACGGTTCAACCTGGTGCGTGGAAACTGCATGGTGGACACGAATCTGCTCACCGCTACCTCCTCTCTGCCTCCCATATCCACAGTGCTAAAGGAATCCAGGAATTACACAAAACCTAGCTTTATCCAGTCCTGGTGGTTGGACCCCATGTGAGTGCGATGTAAATCTGTCCGCTGCTCCAGTTTCTCTGTGCAGTGACAGGAAGTGAGTTTGGAAGACTTTCCTGAGGCTTGGAGCTGTGTGGCTGCGTGCTTGTGAGCTGAGTGGAGCTGGAATGCAGGAGGGAGTGACGACTACCTGAACATCGACACATCATTCACACCTGTCCCCTCCCACGCCACTCTCAGGTGACACGCCTTGCCTGCATGCCTGATGGCCATCAGCTTCCACTCGGATTCAAACAAGAATGTTTGAATCCGAGTGGAATTGACAATGACAGTCCTTGTGCTGCACCAGTAAAGCAAAGTAAATGGGTGTAAACAATGAAGCCTCTAGCCTCATGACTGAAAGCTGACTAACCTTAATGTCCACTCACGTGTACTGTATGCCTCAGGTGCTTTACTGGCCCTTTAGCGAGAGCTACACAACTCCACTTGAGCCAATTAATCAAGGATTCTTTGTGAAAAGACGAGACATATTATCACCTCTTTGCTTAATGCATGAGCTGAAAATTAGTTTAATCAAATGGATTAAAGGATGTGTTCTTCTTCCCCAAACTCTGTGGTTGAGTTTACATTGCAAACAGGCAATCTTGAATCGAATAGTACATACTTGCGGTGTGAAAGCTATTGATGCGGTATGCTGAATACAATCATGCTTTATAAGCAGAAGACAGCAACTTATTGTACAATTCATGTTTCCACAACAATCATCCTAGTTCAACCTCATACCTGACAGCAGTCATAAATAAGTGTCAGTAAATGTGTATGAGCGTGGAGCGTGAGGCAGCCAGCGAGAGAAAGTGTCTCAAGTTCCTCAAGTGCAACAGGTCTGTCAACATTGCCTGCTGCTGGTACACCCCCCCCCCCCCCCCCAACAACATCACCCTCACCCAAAACATCACCATTCATTCATTCTCTCTTGTCATGCTGATGATCGGGCGAGGACATAACCAGACAGAAACAGACACCTAGGTAAGGTGATGATGAAGAGTGAGAAAAAATATTCCAGTGCTTTTGGCACAAACTAAAACTTCCTAAGCAGTTACTTTGCTTTCTATCTCAAAATACATCTTCAATAAAGGTTTCAAACTCTTGTGCCACACTCATAACAACTCACATTATAATTCCTTAAATGACCCCAAATTAAGTATGTCAGCAATCTCGCTGTAGAGAAAATAAGAAAGCTTTGAATCTTTTTTTCCCTGCCTTTATAGTTTTGCCTCAAGAAGCAAGAGGAAAAACAGCGTTGTCCTGTTTTTAACTCTGCTAATAATACTCTTCACATTGCCTGCAAGTTATAAAGCTCAGCCGCAAAACAAACCACTGCTCCACTTTGTAAACAGACAATTGAAAACAAGGACTACTGAAAATGTCAGGGTGTTGGACTTGTTTCTTTTGAATGGGCGCCACACGGACAGAAAGAATCAACAGGAAACCATCCACTCTGAGAGAAGAATAGACAAAATGTCAAGCTGTTGTTTTGCATATATACTCAGCACTGTGGGAACGAACATGAAATAACCCCAACCAACAACTCTGGTTCAGGAATACAGTAATCCAAGCAACACAGTGTTTAATCCTTCTCGCCAAATGCCATTGCAAGCCTCTTAGCTTGCAGAGAATGCAACAGTTCGCTTGCACAGCCTTGAGAAAGTATTTCTTCTCAACAACAGCATGGAGGAGAGAGCTATGATATAGAGAAACACAGAGAGACGGCTTTGAATCACAGCAAGCCTGCAAAGTCCCTAAACTTTGTCCAAGACACAAAAAACAAACCACCTTACTCAGCACTCATAGAAGCCCATCTTAGCCTAATAGTATTGGAGTAGCTTAATCCAAACATGAGCTTCAAGTCCCAGCAGCCCCTGAGTCCACAGCGGCAGCAGAGGCCTGATCCTACCTGGCCTTGGCCCGTGCGATGGTTCTGCCCGAGAGCAGCAGCAGGGCCACCGAGCTACTTCTCCCCCACGGCATCCTGCTGTTGTCCCCCCACACTGCTGCGAGCTGTAGGAAACAGCAGCTGCCTGCCCCTGGCAAGCTGTTTCCTTGTAATCTCTTCAGCACAAAAACACATCAGAACAAGGACAGTCTCACTGGCAGGCACGTCACTACATCGCATCCTGAGGCAGGAAAGGAGGTCTGCATGGAGGGGGGCCGCAGAGGGAGAGGAGCTGAGTGGTTGAATGACTTACCGGGGCAGGGACACAGACGGAGGGAAGGGGCTGTCTGAATGGCTGGTTGGATGGACGGGGCTGGAGCTGAATGGATCGGGCAGAGGACACAACAGCTGCATGCCTGACTGACTGCCCAGCTGGCTAGCTTGACTAACTGTGTGAATAAAGTTATACCTGGGCTTCATCATTTCCACAAGTGAGAAAAGGAAACCAGAAAACATCCTTTGTATTAGTGGTGCCATGCTCACATATTCATTTACTGACTGACTCAGACTCAGACACAGGAATCTGTTCTCTTAACCTGACCTCTGGTCTTTTGTCTTTATGGTTGTCATCAGTAACTGAAGGCAATGATCAAATTTACTGTCACTCATTTACAGCTGGGTTGGATATCAGTCTCAGACCAAAACTCTTGAACTTTGGAATGGGCGTATATGAGGGAGGAATACAAGATGGACACAAACAGCCTATGGTTAAACCTGTGTATTCCACTACGCCTTTTGGACATAATCTGATTTGACATGGTTTAACAACAAAATTTAGATCTGACTTTCATAGTATGAACTGTCCTGCTTAGTCAGAACCGGTCCGCAAACTGGCTGAAGAGCTAAAACATGATGAAACTTAAAGTTTAGTCATTAAGCAATAATGACTAAACTACCGAGGAACAAACTACCAAAACATCTGATACTTGCAGCTGTGTCTACTTTTAATTCTAGGCCCAAATGTTTCCTGCTGCCTGTTGTTATTTTTAAATTCAATTATTATTTAAAATGATCAAAATCTTAACCTAATTAAAATGTACTAATGTTTACTGATGGAATGCAAATGTATTTATTTTTCTTCTTTTTTCCTCTATAAACACCTTTATATAACTTAAATGAAAACTATTCAACTGCCTTCGTGCATGAAATGTGCCGTAAAAAGACATTTGCCTCGCATTGTTGTGCCTTTTATTGGCAAAGCTTGACAGAAACAGTGAATGTGTGGGGGAAAAACTTTTGATTTGCTATTTGAAAAGGGCACTTTTACACCCAAGATGAGGCAGAGAAGGTCACCCTGTCCTGTACCCCCTTAGTTAAATTTGGTGGCTCTGACAGTCCTCTAGCTGGATTTCAACACATGTGGGTTGGTGCAGACAGATGCCGGGTTTATTACGATGTCATAATTTCACATAATTTCAATGTGATTTACTAAATTTGTCTCATTAGGAGAGAGCTTTGAGAGCTCAGCGCTACGGATTGGACTTTGTACCACAGCAGTGCTGGGTAATCTTAAGATTATAAGAAATCTATACGTTAATGAGCTACTCAGTGGTATAATAATGTGACACTTCAGACTTTGTTCACAGCAAAAAGTTTTAAAACCACTGCGATGTTGAGGAAAATGTCTGCCCTTATACTGTGTTCTACGCCCACTTAATTAAAACAAGATATCCCCACTAAAACCTCCTTTATGCCTGTCAGCTGTTCAGGTCAGTCTAATCATTTCCAGGTTTTCTGCACAAAATTGTTGCTCAATAATAATGCTCCATAATGTAAATTAGATAACAGATCCAGACGCACAGTATTTAAGTCGTAAACTAAATATAGAATCAATTAATTTCCATTTGGTGTGGCTGAAATCAAACTAAGCTCCTCTGTGTTGTACAGTGTAAGGGATCTGGTGGGATTAGTGCAGTCTATGCTCTGTGCTGCTGATATCTCAGTTCTCTGGCAGTTTGCCCAGTCACTTCTTCCACTCAGTTTGTCTCTAACCAGATCAACACAGATTAAGGAGACCGTAGGGATCCCTCTTGGGATTTTTCCTTCCTCACTAGCATTCTCTGCTCCTCTCTCCTCTCTTCTCCATTGTTTCAGACTATGGAGAAGTTTCTGTTCACTGTTGTGTCTTGTGTCTCTCAATCACTCTTGATTTTCCTCTTGGTTAAATCCAGTGAAACCACCTGCTCTCCTGCAACTTCATGACATACCCTTTCAGTTACAGTTAACCAATCCCCTCTTAACCCATCCTTCCTTAAAATGTTTCTTTCCTTTCTCTTAAATCATCCCTGACTGTCATTCCCTCTAAGTCAAGCCCTTTCTTGCCTTCTCTGCCAATCCTCCTTGGCTCACAGACATGCCTGGAGGAGCAGGAGAGTTGAGAACGTGATGGCATGTCTCCGTGTGACCCTGCAGATGGCATGTGACAGCTTAGTCGCATGCCCTGCTCATCCACCTCTTGGCAAGAGGAGCACAGAGGCTGTGTGAAGAGAGGGAGAAGGGAGCAGAGTAGAATACAAGAGAGAGAAAAATAACAAAAACAGAGAAGAGGGCTGATGATGACAGAGGAGGATAAGATAGGAGGAAGGGTTGCATGAGAGGAAGGAGGATGTGAGAAGAATGGAGGAAATGTGGCCTGTGTTGTCTCTTGTACAACTCTAGGTCTGTATTTGTTGCCAAATCGAGCGAAACAGCAGAGAATCTGCTAAATGTTTAAAATGTGAACTGGAACTGAAGAGGAAAGAAGAAAATGTGAGGCAGACTGAGGCAGATCCATCAACACTTCCAGATGGTTTGACTAACAAGCAAACAGTGTCACAGAGCCAGCATGATGCAGCATGTCACTCACACGTGCAATTAAAAACTTGGTTGCATGTCAGCACACTGTATATGTTCACACATGAACAGACGCAGAAGCACACAGAAACAAAAGAGGTGAATGCACTTGGATGCACTGTCATCAAATGCTGAAGTTGCAAGTTTGTTTTCAATCCAGTGTCCCACACAAACCAGTGAAAAGACAGTGCAAACAAGTGCAAATCTGTAGTGAACAGTTTAGTCGCAGGTAGAAAAAAAAGGCTGGCATGAAAAAACAGGTCATGCACGTGCGAATTCATTTCATACATACACATAGGCAGGACTGGTTAGAGGAGATCAAATTGCTGTGATGAGGGTGTTTCTGCTCATCATTATTTATGGCTGCAAAGTTTGGCACATAAATTCATCTGGGCGGTGTGGCTGAACTTGTTCTGAAAGCACAGATGGGAAGTGAGTTGAAGAAAGTTTCAATTACCTGGTCACATAAATATATTGACATACTGTTCATAAAGTCAAGGCTCTGACGGGAAATTAAAGAAAAAAAAAAACATACAAAATAAAACTGATTTATCTAACCACACTAACTTTACAGAGGCCATCCCATCATTGTGCCCTTCCTTTAATGTTCTTATGGCATGATTTGACCTGAGGCAGCCCTGACATTGTTTTCAGAGAGGTACATTCAGAAAGTATTACCAGACGAGCTCACTGAGAACACTGCAAAGTTTTTATTTACTTGTGTGTGAAAAAATAATCAGTATTCAGTAATAACACCACTGTCTACAGCCACATATGCACAGCTTCTAGATTTCAGCCTTGTTTACTAGAGGTTGGTATGAAAGAAACGCAGGCCTGGTGAGTTTAGACAGATAATAACCACCTTTGTTGTGATCTTCCTACTCTACAAAAAAAAGACAATGTGACATGTTATTATGATTCCCCGCACTGTCCCTATCAGCCAACACTCAGGCTGTGTATCACTGTCACACCTTAGCTTATAAATTTATTATTACTGATGAGCAGAAAATAAAGCATGCAGCGAGCATTTTCTCTACAGGACAACATCTGACTTCATTTTGAAACCCTACACTTGCATGATCATAACACCCATGATAAACGATTGAAACACGATCCATGGCATGTAACCCTATCTCTCCTAACGATAAGGTTAAACTAACTTCCTTGACCATATCTCTTCCTCCATTTCACAAACACTGCCCATCATTTCTCAGCATTAGCTAATGGCTGCAACTACATCAGCAAGGAGGACATCAGTGTCGACCTGTTATTTATTGTATCATACCTTCAACATAATTCTCTCTGGATATGTGAATCCAAATACTCTTGTTTGGAAACACATTGCGTCAACAAAAACAAGCCATGTGTGCTCTTGTAAAGTCACCCAGCTGTCTACCTGAGCTGTGCAGAGCTTAAGCCTCTAGCAATGAAAGCTGAAATACCTTCGCTTCTCTCACCATATGGAGCAAAAGTGGATTACAGTAACAGTAGAGCTTTGAATCTTAGCATTTAGACTTGCAGGCACACATCTTTACCTTGACCCTTTAGGTATTATACTAGTATTATAACAGGATAGCATATTTTAATTTCCTTCCGATCCTATTGACCTTGTGTTCTTGTAAATGTACACTATTGACAGTGAACTGAAAAAATCTGCAATTAAAATCCACAATCCTGTAATTATGACTGAAATCTGGAGCCTCCTCAGACAGCATGGACGCCGGTGTGTAGCAAACTTAAACTGATTTACTTCATTTTGAAATAATCTGAAATTGACAACACTTAATAGTAATAGTCAAGCATATTATATCAATACTACAGCAAACATATATGTAGTATCTCTAAAATAAGACAGATTTCTACTGCAATAATATCTAATGACATACACTGAAAACGCAGGTGTGACAAATAGTTTTATTTAATTCTATTAAACATCAGTGATTGGCCTCAAAAAGCCAGTATAGATCGAGCCATAGCGTGAGGAGGGTTACAATAATCCAACATGCAGAGCATTTCAGTGATAAACTGCAAAAAACCTACAGAAAAACGTGCTTTTAGCGACGTACATACATGTTAACGTGGACCAGGCAGCGCTCCTGAACACGCCGCACGTGCAGCCAGGAAAAAACGCCCATAGCAACAGATCCTGACACCCTAGCAACCAGAAACGCTTCCCGACCAGAGAAGAGCCAAACAAAGCGAAGCGGCAAAATTACACATAAAACTAAAAAAAAACTACACATAAGTAATTATTTTCTCTCTGTTTCTGGTACACACGCCATATTGTGCAAAATGACATCAGTGTTTTTCATCAGATTGATCACGGTTTTAAAATAAATTGTAAAATATTATTTAGCTAACTAAAACAAAGAGACCCACGAAGTGAACCAGATCACTCACCTGGAAAAACACCGTCGGCTGGTCCGACGAGAGAGGGCTCGACTGAGCGTGGACAGAGGATTTTTCCATGTAGTGCAGCAGTGATGAGCCTTTCAGTGAACGATGGCAACAAACAAACAGATGGCAGGGGAGAGGCTCGCCCTGCTTTGATGGATGACAGAGGAGAGGCCGCTCTCTTCCGCTAACTGCGTTATCCTTCTCACCTTGCGCCTGACGTCACCACGCCGGCCCTCACTACAGCAGTGCCATGATGACCATTACATGTTTTATTATATTATTTTTCACAGAAACCGTCAATTACAGCTCAAAAGCAACCACTTTAACTGAAAAGTGGGAAAAAAAATCGGATTGAGTTACACTTAATTCCCAGCTCATAATCTCCTTTTTTTAAAAGGTCATTTGTAGAGATCCAAATATGAGAATGCTAAAGACACAGTTTCATTTATTTATCCGCTTCCTTTTACTCTACTGATAACTGAATGCTTACCTACTTTTTTGCATTAGTATTGCTTGATTTGTCTCTCATGTTGAATGTTTCTACACTTTTGTTGTACTCTGAATAAACAAAGTAATCTACTACATGAAATATTCAATATTCATTCCAGCACTTGCAGAGGACAGGCATTCTTGTTTGCAATGCACAGAAGCAATTTGAATTACATACAGGAAATGTGTGTTGTAATGCATGCATTGTTGATGAGGATGGGGGTGGGAGGTGGCTGGGTTTTGGAAGGTGGGAAGATTCCATTTTGTGTCCTCAATAAGAAATATTTAAAAAAGCTCCCACTAACACCATCTAACAAAATGAACACATTGTGCACAGTGTTGGATAGATAGAAATACAATTTTCTCTGCAGACTGACACAATATTAACACCCAAATTCTTAGTTAGGACTAGTTTCTTGTGTCTACAACTGTTACTGTGTACATTGCATAAAATGGTATTGAATGCTATTCCCAGTCACTATTAGCACTCTATCGACTATTTAAATTGGAACACGCCCATGCAAAGTCCCAGCTGATTCAAATATAGACTGCTGCTTTCCTAAATGCAATCACAGTTGTGCAAAAACACAACATTACTGGTTATTTTTAGGTAGTCATACTGGTCGGTTCACCACATTGGTCTGGACTAAAATATCCAATCACTGACTGAATGGATTGAGATTACATTTTAGACAGACATCCGTGGTGCCAGGACACTAGATTGATTGGCACCATCAGGTCAAAATTTAAATTCATCCAACACTTTTGTCTATGAGCACTTCTCTGTCTAAGTACAGCCTCACAGAGGCAGCATAGCAGCAGACTCTTGTTTTATTATGGTTGGTGTTTAGGTGAAATGTTCAGATTGGTTATGGATCTGGCTTTGAATGACTTTAGAAAACTGAATAAATACACTTCAAACAACTAATGGAAATGTAATCTCCATTGTGCTTAAGGTGTTACTATGAGGTGTGCATATATTCAGCGTGTGTGTAGTACACACATAAATAACCTTCACTTCTCGCAACTCTCATATAATAAGAAAAGTAAATCGCCGCTGCTGCTGACACAGCGATTCAGCAGGAGTCATTTATTTGTAGATATCAAATTTCTAACACACTGTAAGCGCAGCCTGACTCATTCTCCACCTCTGCATTGTGTACTAATTGCAGTTTTGAGGTGGAAAGATCATTCCTCCTGGACAGATAAATTCTCTCTGCGTCCTGTTTTTGTTTTCATTGTCCTCTCAGCATTCTTGCAGACAGTCCAGTTCATTCCAAGGTTGTGTGTACCTGTGTGTGTGTGTGTGTGTGTGTGTGTGTGTGTGTGTGTGTGTGTGTGTGTGTGTGTGTGTGGGAGAGAGAGAGAATGTGAGGGGGAAACACACGAATCAACAGAAAGAGACAGAAAAAAAAAAACAAAAGAGAGAGACAGCATTAGAGAGCACAGAGGGCCTGTAAAGCAGCCCACTCTCTTCCTGCCATTGTTTCATCTCAGGGACCCACATGAGGCTCAGCTAGGCTACGCCTCCTGGACATCAGCTTGCTCCCCCTCCTGCTGGCCCGCTCCTCCTCTGCGTTTCCATAGAGACAGAGAGCATGTGTGCAGATGATTGCATCTCCTGCTGAAAGGCGTTCATGAAGACAGTAATACAGCATCACCTCAAAATCTGGCTGTCCAAAGATCAGTGAGGACAGGATTCATGTGTGGTGTCCCATGAGAAATGTTGGACAGGTTTTTGTTTGTTTGTTACTTTGTGTGGATTCACATATTGCTGCTGTCCAGTGACAATTGTCTCCAAAATGTCTTTTTCATGACATCTGAAAAACTGCTTTGTTTTAAACTTGTGCAGTTTTAGATAATTTAATGAGTTTTTAGTCCTGCTAGCAGCACAGCTCTATCGGGACAGCAATGCTGGTCAGTCCATCCACCACTCAGGTCCAAACTGAAATATCAATATTTCAAATGATGACAAGAAATTGTCTCACTTTGTCCAACATGTGGTTTATGACATATGACCATATGACCATTTATGACTGCGACCATATCCATGCAAAACCAAGAGTATTAGCTGTGCTTTGTGTGTTGCGCTAATTTCCAAATGTTAGCATGCTAACATGCTAAATTGGGATGGTAAACATGTTAAAGACTATTCCTGCTTAACATCAGCATGTTATTGTTTTAATGTGAGGATATTAGCATGCTGATGTTTGCATTTCCTGAAAAACACCCACAGAGCTGCTAGCATGGCTGTAGACCTTTAGTCTTGCTGGAAGGTATTGTAGCCTTACAAACAGGATAACTGTCTGAAGTGACCCTAAAGCATTCACTCATTACAATGACCAAATATGGAGATTCGCAGTTCACAGTGACAGTGACTATGTGTGCATGAATTCCTTTGGCACTTTGGCATCCTTGTACCTGCTCATGGGCGTGTCTGTGCACAGTCATGCATAACCTCATTGCAAGCTTGACAACTGAGATTGAAAAGCTACCTGAAGCAGGGAATCCTATCAGCGGTAATAATCAGGATAACTTCCTTCAATGCAGCCTCCACTGACTCATTTCGCACAGATGAACTCTGGCTGTTGATGCATAGTTTAGGTCAGAGACAAACACGGAAAAAAAAAAAACAACCTCTTTGCACTGATTTGTAAAAATTGTTGATGCTCAGGTTTGGCTCACATTGGCTTACGCACTGACATGTGTTCATTAAGCTGGATTGCTAAGTTCCTTAAGGTCCTCAGCTGCTTTACTGTAGTAGACGTGGGAAACAGGCCAAGCACCTGCTATGCACTCTGTCTCATGTCACAACAGCACGTGAAACCTACACTGTTTATGTGGCCTAGTGGATTCTCCGGTGAATAAAAGCTTGTGTTTGCTTCTGTGAAAAGACTGAGTCAACAGTGTGCTCCATTTAATCACAAGTGTAACAGGCATGCTAAAATGAGCCTCCTGTGTGTCACATGTAAAGATACTGAAGAAGCAAGAAGACTTTTCTGGTTATTCAGACAGCTCACCAGGCAGAACAAAAATCATGAGACTTTTTATACAAAGATGTCTCCTCAAGCAGCAAAATAAGAAAAAAAGAATTGTTAAC
Organism: Chaetodon trifasciatus; assembly: GCA_037975065.1. NCBI lineage: Eukaryota > Metazoa > Chordata > Actinopteri > Chaetodontiformes > Chaetodontidae > Chaetodon > Chaetodon trifasciatus. The sequence continues at coordinate 7,190,299 of JBBMOE010000018.1, forward strand.
AAATATCATTCATCACGACCTCTTTGTATTGATAATAGAGGATTATGTTCATGTGCATTATTCTGTCACCACTGCACCCACCACTGCTTTTATTTACTTAAAAATGTGGATTTTTTGTCCTGCTGTTGGTTTAAAAAAAAAGAGTTTTAACATGAGTGGGGCGATTACAGAAATCACAGACAATGGACACTATTCAAGCAGGGCTAAAATCACTTTCTATATTTAACCACTTCTCCTTTCATTCACGGTAATATCCTGCTTTGGGATTAACCCTGATTTCAACTGGGCAACAAAGTTCCCATGGTAGGCTCAGCAGCACGAGTTGTGATGACGTTTGATGGGGAATTAGATGACGTGAGGGGAGGAAGTACAGAGAGAAAAAAAGAAAGAAAAAGAAAAGAAAAATTACAATCAATTCAAAACTGGCATCAAATGTCCTGCTATCACATCAAAATGATATGCGTTAACGAAACCTGTGCAGTTTTGTTACAGTGTTTTTATCAATTCAGTTTGAATGCACATCCTATTATAGCATTATTAATTGTCAGTTGTGGGCGAAATAAATCTTTCACTTCAGTAAAAGCAACAATGTCACCATGAAAAAATACTCTGTTACAAGTAAAAGTTCTGCATTCAAAATTTTACTAAAAGTACAAAAGTATCTATCAAAACACAGTTAAGTACAAAAAGTAATTACTCATTAGAAATATCCCATTTCAGAGTCTATGTATATCACAGTATATTATTGAACCATAATGTTGCAGATGGTAAAGGTGGAGCTTTTTTTTTTTTTTAACCTATGTATATATACACATCTGGGTAGCTCTTGAATTTCACCATGCAGATCACCTTACCTTATTCAGAATATTACATCCTAATTTATTTGATAATTATATTTTGTGTTATTAGTCTGGAAGGCGGAGGAGTAGAAGTACAAAGTGTCAGAAATATTCAAGCACAGGTACCTTGAAATTGTACAGCACTTGAGTAAAAAAAAAAAAAAAAAGTTACTTTCCAACACTGATAACTACTCATACACATTCTTCTTTGTCATTCATATACAGCAGATTTATTAAGGGACATTACTGCATAACAATGGCTTCAGAGTGCCCACTGAACAGAGTGGGTGCCCCTGATGTTTTGCACATTCAGTTAATATTCAGCATTCAGTTAATACAATGTGCAAAGTCAGTATGGTGCAGTCGAAAGCGATGCTGCAGCTCCACCTCCTTCTCTCTTAATCAACAGCCCATTGCAGCTGTTACTCAGTTGTTGAGGTAAGATGCTGAGGTAAGTAAAAACTGTAATTGAGAACATCAAGTTGTTCAAGTGTGGAGGGACTGTAGTCTAACACCACACCAGCGCCTCACTGTGTTACAATGTGAGTACTACAAAAGACTCAGGACATAAACACTTTGCAGTCCTTAGCGCGATAGAAAATATCCTACAGGATATAAAGGCATGCAGGCAGTGATGGTGAGTACAAGTCATTGCAGAGTACATGTGTAATTTTGTGTAATTTTACTGTCTATGTGTCTGCAGTGTTATTTTCACTGTTTCAAATATATAAGTGTAATTTCCAGATGAGAGCACTAGAGGGAGCTCTTACATTTCTGTATTTTTAAGCTGCAGAGGGTACTTAGATTGAAAATGAGGGTGAATGGCATCATTTTGTTACTACAATTTACCAACGGGGGGACGGTTCCCTGTAGGTTTTTGCAGAAACATGTTTCTACATGAATTCTCACCATATAATCTAAATCGATGGAGCGATTTTCAGTACATCCATTTCAAACAGAGCAGTTTCATTTGATTTGTTCCGGAGAGATTTAAATGTTTAAGATGATTTTGATCAAATGTTTTCGTTCATTACTTCCAAGTGCAGCTGTTTACACTCTTGAGTCTCAGACAGTGATTTAAAAGACCAGATTCTTTTGTAAACTGGCTATTTTTGGGGTGCAGCTATGACTTGCAGGAGTAGCTGTGGAGGGAATGAGGAGCGTTGCACCAGATGTATCTGGGAGTTAACCGTCTTGCTTGAGGGAACTTGAAGAGTTGGTTGTAAGGGTGGGGATTACACTGAGATTTCTCTTTTTTCTCACTTATCCTCACTTTTTAGCGATACTACATGGTCCGGTGAACTGTGGTCAAGTGTACTTTACATTTCAGTTGTCTATCAGTGTTAAAATAAAGTTTTCAAAGCTTCAATAAAACTGCACTGTCAGTGTCTGCACTCCATATTAAAGCCTCAGTGGAAGTCCCACAGAAGCTTTGCTGCAGAGTCAGACCGCAGCATGCCTCCAGCAGAGTGAATTACCCCTCTGCTGTTATTGTTAGTGGTTGTTTTATGACTTGGAAAAAGCTGCTGTGTCACTTTTTTTTGCACACGCTGATATAGGAACAGCAAATTTTGTACAGTAATTGCCAGAACTGTAAAGAGTTGTCAGTCACAATCTATGCATAGATTTACATTTTAGGCCCTCAATCACTGGCACAAAATGCATGCGACAGCAACACAATGCCAAGAAGAGAAAGGCCAGGGGAGAAATTCTTTTTATTGTTGCCAGTTCAGATGAAAGAGAATGACACTATGTTGCCAAAGAGGAGTCACAGTTTAATCTGGTTTACTGTCAAATCCTGCAAAAAACCGCTCAGACCTTCCGGTCTTACTTGAAAGCTGCATTATTGTTCCTCTCAGCGTGACGCATTGGCTGCTATGACAGGAGGGAGAGGAGCTCAATACTCTGACAGAAAGTGACTGACGTCGACTGAATACCCTGCCTGCAGCCAGTGATGGAACATAAGTAAGTACATTTACTCAAGTACTGTACTTCAGCACAATTTGTATGTACTTGTACTTAAGAATTAGAATTTTATGCTACTTTATACTTATTTATTTATACTTATTTTATTTACTTTGATATTGTGAATTTCCCTTGGGGATGAATAAAGTATCTATCTATCTACTTCATATTGACATGAAAAAACATGACAAGCTTATAATGTTCAGTCCTATTATGTTTTTTTGCTTGAATTAACCCAAACACAGACACAGTCAGAGATGATACAGATAAAGGGGTATTTATTGTAAAAGGGGAGCTGGGGGGTGGAGATGGAGGGAGTAGGGCAGCAGTGGGCTGAGGCAGAAAATGGTGATGAATGGCTGGGGAGATGTGGTGTGGGCTGGCTGGGAGTAGCTGGAGGTTGTAGCAGGTGAGCAGGTGAGCAGGCAAGCAGGCAGGTGAGAGCGATCCTGAAGCACAAGGAATACAGCAGCTAGCAAGCCACAACTCGAGACAGGAATGACTGAAAACCTGCAATAACAGGCAGAGAGGCCTGAACATCTAACTACCACAGCAGCTGAACAAACAATCTGGTGATGAGTGAGTGAGGCGGGGGGTTATATACTCAGCATGGTGATGCGCTTGATGGATGGCAGGTGTGCGCAGTCAGCAGGTAATCAGGAACCAGGGAAGACAGGGAAGGTGCGCCATGCCCACGCCACACAACCACAAACAAGAACACACCCAGTTTGTCACATTTCAGATGTCTATTAATCATCTCACAACCCTTCAGATTTATCTCCTGACCCTTTGGAGGAAGTCTCCACTTGATTACCTAAATGTTTAAGTATACTGCTGTACAGAACAGAACAGAAGAAAAAGTCAAACAGTCCAAAACCAAAGTTTACTCTCCTTCGTGTGCTTAGGCAGTTTGGTTTCAGCTGCTAAACTCATGATTCCTTTCTTCAACCGAGACATCAGCAATATGCAAATAACCTAGAGTAAGGGCTCCCAGGAAACACTCCTATTTGTGGATTCTCTTTCCTCGGGCCATAATGATGATGACACCATCTTTTCAGTTCTTAGAAGAATCATTTCCAAAGCTGAAGTTTGGCTAATGTCATTAGACAATGTTCAGGTTTTTAGGTGAATGTGTGGAGGGAACCGTGTTTGCACTTTAATGCCAGGGCCATAAGTGTTGGAGCAGTCAGGATAAAGGGGACATGGAGATTTATTTTCATACACAGTGAAATTCTATGCATTCTGCAAAGCCATCGTGAATAGTAATAAAAACACATTTTCTGTCACAGGGTTCTGCAGATAGTCGTATACATTCATCTCCCTCCATACTGAGGTTGTTGCTTTCACGCCTCTTTCAAATCTCTCAGTCTGCCTGCTATTGAAAAATCCTGCAGTCCCCAGGAGATACACCCCTCTCTGGACCCCTTGAGGCAATTCAACAGCACACAGTATTTCCATTTTCCATGCCAGTAAAGCATTCTCACTTGCTAGTTGAATGAAGTGAGAGACAACATGTGCCATTTGCAACCGTCATATTTGTGGCTCTATAAGGGGTCGTGTGTTCTCCAAGTGCATTGCTTTGAGGGACAATACTTCCAGAATGCATTTTGCTTACAGACACTAAACGTGGAAGTTTGAGCTTCACAGTGCAGAATAACGTACTGCAGACTGTTTTCACATTCATCTGCTGAACGAGGAAGATTCTCCATGTGTCCTTAAATCTGAGTTGAACACACTTTAACGCATAATGTGGTGGAGTTGGTGCAAGTTTAAGATTTTATTATTTTAGTTATTTTAACTTTTTGTGGAAAAATCAAAAAATGTCTGAAAACATGTCAGGGGGAGATCTTCAGTTCGACAAACAAACCACTAGAGCTGCTCTCTGACAATCTTTGCTACAGCCTTCACTGTCTGTAGTGAAATCAGAAGGTATTCAGGATAATGGGCCAGTTCTGTCTTGAATTGTTACAGTTCATTAAAAGCACATTAGCACAGTAACTACTTGTGTGTACTCAGCAAGACTGTTGCTGTAAAATGAGACCTAGGGAGGTTCTGGATGTCCAACATGCTGGCGGACAGAAAGGAGCATCTGTCTGCAATGATTGAACAGCCCAAACGATTAAATTCTTCTGAAGCCCAAAAGTCACATTCATTCTGGTTTCAGAAACTTAGATATTTAAGATGTACTACAACAATTGTGTTACAAGTAAAAGTAATGCATTCAAATTCATTCACTCATCTTCTATACCCCAATTATCCTTTTTGGGGTTCAGAAGAAATTAATCGTTTGGGCTGTTCAATCATTGCAGACAGATGCTCCTTTCTGTCCGCCAGCATGTTGGACATCCAGAACCTCCCTAGGTCTCATTTTACAGCAACAGTCTTGCTGAGTACACACAAGTAGTTACTGTGCTAATGTGCTTTTAATGAACTGTAACAATTCAAGACAGAACTGGCCCATTATCCTGAATACCTTCTGATTTCACTACAGACAGTGAAGGCTGTAGCAAAGATTGTCAGAGTNTGTCAACGGGCGAGAGGCGGGGTACACCCTGAGCTGGTCGCCAGCCGACTGCAGGGCAACACACATACACACATTCACTCTCACACTAGGGACAATTTAGAGTCACCAATTAACCTAATGAGCATGTTTTTAGTCTGTGGGAGGAAGCCGGAGTGCCCGGAGAGAACCCACGCATGCACGGGAAGAACATGCAAACTTCACCCCCGCCTGACCCGGGGATTGAACCGGTGACCTTCTTGCTGTGAGGCGCACGCACTACCTGCTGCGCCACCGTGCCGCCTTGCATTCAAATCGTTACTTGCAATTGAAATAATGCAAGTATCAACAGAAAAAGGCACGGAAGGCATTAAAAGTAAAAGCACTCATTATGCAGCGGAATCTGTAACAATGCATCATATTCTATAATCTGATCATGTTTTGCATGTAAAACCTGAATCTACAAAGTAGCCGTGAAGTAAATGTAGTAAAAAGTGCAAAATTTCCCTCTGAAATGTAGAAGAGTTGATGTAAAGTGGCATAATATTGAAATACTCAGGTAAAGCACAAATATCTTAAGTAAATGTGCTTAGTTATGCCGTACCACTGCTTTCTTCTGTATGCAAGAATGAGCATCATGTTTTGAGGTTACATCCTCTTCAAACAGAAAACACATTTTCCGCTTTAAATGTGGACCAAAGCATAGAAACTGATGAGAAATTACATCCGCTCCAGTACTCAAGTATCGTCAGTGTAAAGCCCATTATGGTATTGACAGCCCTGTCTGTTCACTCAGTGCTGTTAACCGCAGGACAGAGGTCAATCATTTAAGCTGCAGCACCCTTTAAAAAACGAGCAATGCGTGAATACTTACTTAGCTTACATTGTGATAAATATATCTGAATAATATACAATTAATTGCAGAAAAGTGGGCTGATAATAAGAGTGTACTCCATCCTCGCTAATGTGCTAATATCTTAATGGGGGGACTTGACAACATGAACTCATTGCTCACGGCAGCTACTTGGCACCAATCCAGTGTTCACCACAGAGAGAAGATAAAGGAGAGGGTGGATCAATGCAGGGCAGAAAGACATGCGGTGTTTTGTGGAGCAGATTTATAATACAGTTTTTAATAGCATCACACAAAGATGGATTGCCTTTTCCTGAAACACATCTTCAGGAGGACGTCTGCAGCAGCATCGGATATTTTCTGTGTCTGTGTTCTTGTCTTGTTAGTCACCGACAGTGTGTCTCTTTGTCTTCCCGCTTATTCAAACAATAAAAAGTGATGATGGAAGGCTTTTGACATGAAAACTCGCCTCCAAATCCAGCGTTTAATGATCAGATGAATCATTTTCAAGCACATTGCACTCAGCATTTCAAGCCTCTCTTGGACAAAGTTAAAGGAGTAGTTCAGCTCTTTCTTGTCAAGTCTTGGATGAGAGGACTGATACCAGAACACTGACACTCTCATGTCTGTCCACTGAATATACAGCCAAAGCCTGAAGACCGTTAGCTTAGCATTGCATAGCGACTGGAAAAATCTGCTTGCCAGCACCTCGAAAGCTCATGAATTAACCCATAAGAACCCACCACATAGAACACATTTCTGACATTTTCGTCAAAAGAGCGCCCCCTAGTGTCAAAGATCTATAATGTTACATATATGTCACATTGGGTTTTCTGTGACAATTTTAAGATTAAAGGCCCGATGTGACATATATGTCACAACGATATTTATCTGATTTGTTTTATATCAATTTGTTCGAGAAACGTGTTCACAACAGGTTAAATGTAATAAAGGACATGTTGTGTAAGCATTAGAATTCTTAAATGTCTTGAATCTTACCTTTAGCAACAAAAAACAAGCTTTTTAAATTTAGCTAGTTCGGTCACGTGTTAACCTGGCACACAGACATCAAGAAATGTTGTTATGGGAACACAAAATCACATGACCTGTCACATGACCAATCAGGATGTTCAGTATGTGTCACTTAGGGACTTCATGAGCTAAAGCCAAGGACAAAACTGCATGAGGAACTTTCCAGGACATTTAAAGGACTTGTGACACCTGTGTCACCGTGGGTTAGTTTGTTGTCCATACAAATGATTCATGGTTTGACATGGGATTATGGCCCAGACTATTTCTTGGTGTTGACCTCCTAGGTTTCCAAACCGCTGTTTCCTGTCTTTACGCTAATGCTAAGCAAACCAACTGCTGGCTGTAGCTTCATATTTAGCGTACGCACATGAAAGTATCAACACTCTTGTGTAATTTTTGCCAAAAAGCATGTATCTGCCACTCCTTTAACTGCCTCCAGGCCAAACTTGAGTGCCAGCTTGAGGGACAGGGCAAAGACCTAATCCTCATTCTTAACTCTTACTTGCAGGCTTTGTTTGGTTGTGCCACTCCCAACAAAACAGCCACCCCTTTCTGCTCCTTGGAAGAAGTGGGGCAAGTGCAAATCCATGAAATATGTAAAGGGTGAAGTCTTAAGCCTGCCCGCCATTTCCAGCTGCCTTAGGACCAGGAAGATTAGGGTTAAGAAGAGAAAGGGGAGTGTACGAACAAATACTTTACTCCATCAACCATTACTGTTGACCCACATTCTGAAATCGGTGTGTTTGAAGTTAGAGCTTTCATTTCCCCATTTTAACGTTAATATGTGCTTATTTGCTTGTTTGCTAGGTTTAATGTAATTCCTGCGCATCTGGAGGCAAAATTCTGTAATAAAATGTTAAAATCATCATGTTTCCCATGAGGTCTATTTATTATGAGAGCTGCTGATTGACTGCCTTACCTGTCATGTTTCAAAACCTTGGTGATGACTTCATAATGTCATTTTGCTCTGACTCAAAGTGCCTTGAAGCATACAGCTCTTAATGATCAGCATGGTGAAGAATTAAAACTCTTCCATTGCTGAGGAATCCCCAGGAGCTTACAGGGGAGACAGCCTTTCTCTTTACTGGACAATAATTGAATCGTTGAATGATTAATAATTGAAAAGAGAAAAGAAAAGTGAGGCAATTCAGAATCTCTCTGGGGCACTTAAAGACTTTCTACTTTGGTGCTGTGGAAAACATCCGAACAGGGGGCATCATGAACTGGTCTGGGAGCAGCTCTGGTGACATTATGCTTCATTGAAAGCATATTTGGTGCTGCAAATCAATCTGTGAATCCCTTGCATACATATCCTTTAAAAATTATCATGGTTTACTCTTATTTTATGTATTATTCTTTAATGCAGCTTATTAGCACAGCCTGAAAAGTGTGCCACCCTGCATTTCACTTCACATATTGTATGAGCATGAAACGAATAAAACACTTAAATCTGAATTGTTGATATTCTTTATATGAAAAACATCTTTAAAAGACATTTCATCTCAAATGTTTGTGCAGTGTAAATCATTTATTTTTTGACCAAAATAAAAAAGCACAAGCAAAAAGTGAAAGTGCATTTCCCTGCATCTCATGTATTGTGCAGAAAAGAGCACCGCTATCTTATACCAAGAGGCAGATGTCTGCACTAGAATCAAGGTAATGATTCACTTCATGTGATTGCTCGAGGTATGACCACAGAAAGACAGGAGACAGGGGAGTAAAGACAAGAAGGAGAAAAAAAGAGAAAGGAAAGGAGACACAAGTAGGCAAAGACAAAAGATGCAGAAAGAAATAGAGGAAATCCCAAAGAGTGGGCGAGGAATCTCAGAGAGATACAGTACTCTCTTCCAAGGAGGCGGTGCAGACAAAGCACTCATTTTATTTGCAGCCTCTGTGTATTGTTGACACCTCATGAGCATAACAAGAAAAGTAAAAATACAACTAAATAATAAATCAAATAGAACGTCTGCAGAAAAATCTAATTTTTATCAGGATTGGAATATTCAGTAAACTTGAGATGAGAGCTGCAAAACAAGAGTTACTGAATGATTAACTGGCTTGTGCAAAACTATTGTCAGTGTAGTTTTGGGCATCATTCTCTCACTGTCCTAAACTTTTTCTGGACATAAATGATTAAACTTACATTGAGTTTTATTAGCCAAGTGGTTTGGGTGTGTCTGCCTGTTTATATTGTTTGCTTCATGTAGGTTTTTTATGGGACTGACCAAAGATTTGGACCCATGAGTACCTCTGCACTGGAGGGCTAACAATGTGCAATAAATGTTAGATGGGTGATAAAATTAAAGTATTATCACGTAAATGGAATAGTTTAATGTTTTTGGAAATATGCTTATTTGCTCTCTTGCCCAGAGTTAGATGAGAACTTAAAAAGTCCTTGCATTAAGAATGGAGCTGGAGCTGGGAGGTGATTAGCTCAGCTTAGTTTAGCATGAGGAACTGAAACAGGGGGAAATGGCTAACTTGTTTTAGCACAAATTATGTACTATGATGCTATGAAGCTGTAATTTTTACATTAGATAATGAGATATAACATCGTATAGTGAGATTCAGAGGTGCTCGTAGGTGTGTTTTTGAACTAGCAAGGCTAACTGTTGTCCCTGCTTCAAGCGTTACCCTCAGCTAAGCTAACAGCCTGTTAGCTGTAACTCCAAAGTGCACAGAGGTGAGAGTGGTATTGAAGATTTCTAAACAAATGTCACAACCAAGAGCTGGTGGCACTAATTAGTCGGGTGTCACTAAGAAGAAGAAGAAGAAGAAGAAGAAGAAGAAAAAGAAGAAGAAGATGACGCAATTAAATGGGCGCCAGTCAAACGTGAGGTGAGAGTGGTATTGAAGATTTCTAAACAAATGTCACAACCAAGAGCTGGTGGCACTAATTAGTTGGGTGTCACTAAGATGACGCAATTAAATGGGTGCCAGTCAAACGTCAAAAGATGGAAGAAAGCAAGACAGAAAATGGGATTATTTATGTTTGCTTCATGTATTAATGTGAGGAAGGTTACAGTCTCCTCATCGCTCCAAACCTAACTGATGTTTTCATCTGCCGCCATTTTTAGTGGATGTTTCATGATTCATTTGCTTTGGATATTCCATTGTACTTTGTCTCTTTTTACTTTCATCCATACACCATCGTTTCTACCACTGCCAAGTGTTAAAACATGAAATGCAGAAAACTAAAAAGAAATTGAAATATTCCAAAAAAAAGTTTCTTACATTTGGGAAAGTTGGAAAATATTCAAGCTTTTAAAGAAATTAACTGAGTCTATTTCCCCCAAATGTTGAACTTTTCCTTTAAATGAAACAAAACTCGTTTTTGCTGAGGTGGTGGGTGCTGGTGGTGGGGGGCCCCTGGCCCACTTTGCGCACCCCTGCCATACACTGTGCTCCTCAGTCTCCTCCTCCCTCTCAGCCCCGCCCTCTAGGAGTGACTTGGTGTTGGAGAGGAGAGACGGAGGGACCCTGCAGACACACACACAGGCACACACACACATACATACACACACTTACACACACTCACACAGAGTCACACACACTGAGCGTTCCTCGCAGCCTGCTGTGTCTTCACTAACGGGACAAGTTTAAACCTCCTGGATATCTCTGTCGGTTTTCTCTCGCCTCCATGTGAACACCTCGACCCGGACTGAGGTGAGTACACAAATTCAGACGTGTTGCCAGTTTGGAGGCTTGATCCGCTCACTGGTTGGAAGTAAACGCGGGGGAAGACGAGGTTTTCTCAGTAGAGGAAAAAGCGGCAGGCATGTCCGACTCCTGCGCTTCTTGGAGCAGTTGTAGCCAGCTCACTTTATCGCCTTTCTGGAGTCGATAAACGCTTTAATAACCTGCAATTAGAGGCGTTTGGGTACGTTCGTTTCCGCTTGTCGGCGCCCGTAAATTGAGCTCCACGGTTTGAGATTAGCAGAGCTGCTTCCACATCCTCCCCGGGATGTTGCCGTTTCACCGCCGCGCTGTTACACATGGCTTTCTCTACATCCGCTCCGGCGGCGCTGCTGCGGCCACTTCGGCCACTTGGACTCAGTTTGAAACATCGTGAGTGCTGCACAGATTCACTTTGTTCTTACTCCGAAAGTCACTTTCCTGAAGTGAGGGGAGCTCACCGAGGCAGGAAACGTGTGTGTCATTGTAAACTTTTGAAGGGAAAATATGTAAACACCTTCAGCTTTTCCTACAACTTGTTTGACAGTTTAAAGTTAAGAATAAAAACAGCTTCGTGTGTTTTCACATGATCCAGATGGTCAGTTAGGGCTCCGGAGGTTTATTTTCACTCTCCATTAAACTGTTGTTTAAATATTTGATTCACCACTTTATCATTTGGTTTATAAACTATGTGAACTAGTGAACATTGGCTAGTTTTATATAACCAACAGTCCAAAACTCAATATTCAGTCTGTAATGACATATAAAGCAGCATATTGTTGCACAGCAGAGGCTAGAACCAGCATATTTTATTGATACATGACTGAAATCAATGATTTTAATCATTGATCAGCTGTTTGTCAGTTGACCAAACTAAAAAAACACTGGGTGTTTGATTTACAATCATACAAAACCAGCAAATTCACATCTGAGAGGCTGGAACCAGCAATTTACTTAAAGGACTGAAACTATCAGTTCATTTTATTGTTAAAAAATCAGCTGATTTTCAATTGTTTGCTCCATAACACACCAGAAAACTGAAAAATGTCAGGTAGCATGCCTTGTTTTGGCTAGCCAACAGTCCAAAAACAGAGAAGCAATAAGTCCTCACACTGGAGACACTTGAACCAGAGAATATTTGACATTTTCAGGTAATAAATGACTTAAACGATTAATTGATCATCAGAATTACTGGTGATTTGTGACTGTCCTGGTCCTTTTTCTACAATGAATATAAATCATACTTGTGTCCAAACTCTCACCCTGAAAGAATGCAATTATTTACAGCCTCATCGTTTAATTATCAGAATATTTACTGTTTTGTTGTCTGACAACAACCAGTCCCATCAGCTCTACAGCAGAGACTAGGTCACATTAAACATCTATGAGATGCTTAGCGCCATGATGACATCAGAACTGTACCACTTACAGGCTCTCACTGTCACACACACACACACACACACACACACACACACACACACACACACACACACACGATTTAACACATCATGGACTTTGTTCTTCTCACATTGTGCCACATGTACACTTTGTTAAGGTAGCAGATACCCCTGCCTGGCTGTGTTGGCCTTTAAATGTTTGATGCGTGGAGACGTCCTGAGCGCTTTCCTCTGCTGTTCCTCAGCATCTGCACCGGCTGTCAGCTCGTGTTAGAAATGGGCTGTTGGAGGGAGGGACGGTGCAATCTGTCTTCATGCATGCACACTTACTGTACTGTGCGCACACACTAGCAAGTACGCAGGCAGGAATATACAGGAGATGAAGCGCATCTGTGCATGCAAACGTGCAAGTACCTGAAAACGACCTGCAGGTCTGCGCCACACACATCCAGACTGTTTGATTACATAAACCTTGTGCTGTATGCACAAAGCTTAGTGATGGCCTCGGGGTGTGCCATATCATGTTTTTCACAATAATATCGGTATACCTTTTGATATGATAAAAAAGAAAAATAATATTGTGAGATAACGGCAGTATTCAGACTTATTGAAGTAATAACGGCGTACTGCTATGCACAGCAACAACAAACATGGCTGAAAGTGAAAGTCGCACTGCTGCCGGCTCCGCAGTGGAGGAGTCGGTTCCAAAAAGAGGAGCGAGTACAGTAGAGTGGAAGTGGTTTGGCTTCAGAAGATCAGATGAACAACAAACCGTGGTAATGTGTAGGAAGTGCACGACGAATAACAACAAGTTTATTTCACCCCCTCAAGCAGAAGCACATGGTTGAGTACAAGAAGGGCTCAATAGCTACTGTGGGTCAAACTACACCGACTCAGCATTGATGAATCTTTGGAAAGTCCAGATTTTGACATGGCAAGAATCCGATTATTGCAGAAGACTGTGAAATGTCATGACATTATTTTAGGGTCACGTTGCCCACCGCCCACCCCTGTGATGAACAACGCCGTGTGTTTTGTTTCAGCTTTGACGTGAGGTTGAGAGGTAACACTCTGCCACGTTAAAGCAAAACTCTTTGGCTCTCTCCACTTTTTAAAAGTATTTTCAGGCGTCTTTATGCCTTTTTATCACAGATGGTAGGGAGATGACAGGAAACAAAGACTGGCCAGGCTTGAATCAGGGACATTGCTGCTCGTGGTTGGCAGCTTAACCACTAAGCATTAGGGGGCCACACTGGTTCTCTGCACACGATGAGCAGCAAGAGATGTGCTTATGGTAACATGGTGTGCAGAGCATCGTGCACAGAGGCCAAGTGTAGTGCAGGTGTACATCACTTTGTGTTGTAGGTGGCAGGGGAGCCCATTGTAAAAGCAATACAGGGCAGTTTGAGCAAGCAGGCAGTCGTCCTCTTTCAGGGAGGAAGACTTCTGATAAGAAGCTGACAGTCAAGACTGGTCAGAGGTCTGCGTAAGAACTCATCTGCTTCTGCTCTTTGTGTTTATTGCCTGATGAGCGTAGAGTCAGCTGTCAGCTATGCTACTTAGTAATTAAAAGGTAAGATCTTTTGCACATTGTCAGCCTAATTACTGGAAGAATGATGTTCTTTCCAAATGGAGCTAAGCTGCCTATCTGGTGAAATGATGTAACTGATGTTTGCCCTTGTTGCCATCAGTGTTTGGACCTAATGCACGCACGCGAACACGCTCGCGGCCTCATCAGCAATGCGCTCCTCCATATTACAACCAACAGTTCCTCTGGTATCTCAGGCAATAAATCGTTAGGCTGTATATGGTGTCACAGCAAAATTAGATTCCTCTGAGTGTCTGGGTGAGCCGTCTGTGATCTCTGAGGAGCCCCGCTGCTCTCCTTCAGTACTCCCCCTCCACTGATGAGCTGCCTCCAGAATATGTTCTCTGTAGTTGTGTACCCTAACTGATGTTTAATTATTCCGACACGGTGATTTGGCTGTGGCTCATAAAATATTGAAACAGAGGCGGCCCAGGAGGCACACTGAAAGACACTGGCTTCACTTTATCCTTAAATACGACTCGGGATCGGAGCACGGGCGCCGTCTGCGGCTGACATCAAAGCAAGTCAACACAGACACACAACCACCACATAAGTTGTTCAGTGATGTTTTTGCTTAAAAAGAATACAGGAAGTCATTTTCTTATGTTTATATTGGAAATCTGTTCCTTGACCTCCTACTGCTTAAGATGTCTTCTCTGAACCAGTGTGCTTGCTTACTATCGAAAAGCGATTATACCAGATCAGCGTTCTGATTACAGCGAGCAACCGGGCGCTGCCTGCTAATCTGCGGTCTTAATACTGAGACAGGCAAATCTCAGGGCAGCTATCAAGGCTACTTAAAGTCTCAATGCCCCATTTCTTCATCGTTTTGTAATCAGGTTTCTTAGAAATGCACACCTGTTGAGTCTGAGCTTCCCTGCAGGTTGATATAAATATGTAGGTTTGGCTTGAGAGATAATACTTGTGTGTTAGCTGCTACGATAATAAGTCACGAAAGTTAAATCAGGAGAAATCATTCATCTCTTCGTACTGACAGGGTTGTGAATATCGGCAGTGGTACACAGCCGTCTTTGTATCTGGCTCCAGTGCAGGACAAAACCGCAGCAAATGAAATCCAGAGTGCGTGTGAATTATTCGTCAGATTGTCCCTGAAGTGGTGCTTTTTGGCTGTGTGAACACTTATGTGATCAGTGGACATAATGGTGGATCCCCTGCTGATGGATGCTGGCGTATTTGAACCCCTCGAGTGACCACTCGCTGAGAGGATAAAACCACAAACATCATTGTTTTGCAGGGAAGAGCTTTAACACCATGGCATCCCAATCGATCGGCGCTCTGTCTGTGTGTGAGTGTGTCTGTGTGTGTGTGTCCATGTGTTTGTTTGTGTGGCTCTTAATTTTACAAATGGTCAGTGTCCAGTTAAAACCACATGTCCCTCCAGACAGTCCTTCTGTTTCTTAGGCATCAGTCAGCAGAGATTTAAAGACGATCCAAACTATAAACTTCAGAATGAAATCTGCTCTTTTCAGTGGAGCTGCTGTGATTAGTAAAGTAGTAAATTTATGCAGTTTGCATGGAGATGAACTTTGGAGAATTTTAATGTGACATTTTGTGACACAGAACAATTTCAAACTCCCCCAAAAAAGTCTTGACATGTAACCAGATTATCAGCTGTCCAAGTCGAATAACACCACCCAGTCCAGAGTGTCAAAACTAGATCTGTAAAGATGAGTTGAAGTAAGGAATAAGATAGTTCCAACTTATCGTTTGAGATGATTTTTGTGCTTTTTTTTCTCTTTTACATCAACGTAAACTGAACATGTTTGGATTTCAGACAAAACAAGATACTTGCAGACATCACCTCGGGTTTCCAGAGTCTTGTAAAATGCATGTTTCACAATTTTCTGGTATTCCATATACCAAATGATTAATCAGTAATGAAAATTATGGTCAGTTGCAGCCCTAATCAAATCTACTCCCAATCCGTTAGACGTAAAAGAAACCTCATTACATGGTCCTTCACACGCCGTCCATTACTCAGGTTGCCATCAAAACAACACTGGCCAAGACAAATATATCCAATAAGTCATTAATTCCAGCTCCATTAATATGATAAACAAGCCATGAAGTGCTTAGTTCTCTGACACATGCACACATTTTCCTGTGCAGATATATTGGCTGTGTCCATATGTGGAGGTATCCTTGGGCAAGATACTAAACCCCAAATTGCTCCTGATGCTGTGCCATCGGTGTGCGTGTGAGTGCATGTGTGGATGGTTATTGCTCGTGATGAGCAGGTGGCACCTTGCGTGGTAGCCTCTGCCTCCAGTGTGTGAATGGATGAATGCTGGCTCATGTTGTAAAGCGCTTTGAGTGGTCGGCAAGACTAGAAAAGCAAAGCACAATACAAATCCAGTTCATTTATCGTTTGTTGTTGCTAACTGCAGAGAGCAAAAACTACACACAATATATTTTGTTGTTTTCTCTAAATCTCTGAATGTGTCAGGCCATTGCGGGCGATGCTGGAAGTCAACGATCAGGAGTGATTTATGGCAATATTAGATTTTTATGCGATGTTTACATCAATGTGATGCAGGGCCTTCATTTATCAGGCATTCAATTTATAGGATTCACCCAGACAGATGTTCATATGTGGTTATTTTATCAATAAGATGTTTCTCAATTGATTTTCCAGGAACTGTACCGCATAACAATAGATATACCAATATTATGATATAAAATCACATTTACTGTAACAGAGAGTTTCATCCTGCACTATGCATCCTTGCACTACTGTGCAAGACCACTTTATGATGTGACCAGACAAATTGCATTATCTCAAAACTGCAACGTCAACAAGCTTAAAACAAGGCATTTTTTCTTAGCTCACTTAAAGTATAAATTTGGAGCAACCTGTTCTGTTGCATAAGTGTGGTTCTGCATTTTAACGTCCATGGAGTCTTTTAGGCTTCTGTGCATACAGAACGTCCTTTATGGCTCGCGGTGTTTGTGCATCCTTTTCTGACGCTGTGCTGTATTTGTGGCTCGTTTCATGTTTCTGTGCTGAGGCCAAACATCTCAGGCTCACTGTGTCTCAAGAAGCAGACCCACCAATCGGAGCCAGCGAAGTGTTGTGAACAGGAAGTGAGCTCATGGAGTTTGTGGCCTGCACTCTGTGTTCAGGAAGGCGTTTGACGGAGGGGGGCATTGTAAAGGTTTTTTCCTCACATTGTTGTGGAAAGCACAGCAAGCCTCTCTGGTCTTGTTTGAAAGAAGCACATGGTTATGGTCATATATGAACCTCTTTAGCTTCAGAGTGTCCTATTGAAGCCGTCTTTATAATGCATGGACAGCACGACATGATTTATCCTCTAGTGCATCTCAAGCACTGCTTTTCAGCAATTCTTCATGCAGGCTGTAGTAAACAGATTTTAGTCTCTAGAAATACTTGCTGTCTATGTAGAGTCATGCTTTTATTCTGCTCTCCTGATGAACAAAATGTCTCTCAGATTAGACAGCTGTTGAACTTCAAAGGCAAATTTCAGCCAACATGGAAAGTGTTGTTGAAATAGTCCCTGTGTGTGCATGTGTGTGTTTGTGTGTGCATGTGTGTGCACGCTTGTGTGCTTTTTGAAGGTTGTTTTTATGAATTCTCCCTCCGCTGTTTGAGATGGGGCCTTTAATGTCTGGTTTGCTCTGTCTTCCGTCTCTGTCTGTGCTCTGCACCCATTGGTCCGCACACACTGGTGCCTGGTCGTGCCTGGCCGTGTCAAGGCTGCAGTTGAGGAGTGTGCGTGCGTGTGCATGTGTGTGTGGTTTGTGCCCTCTGTGCTGTTCCTTCTCTGTAGGCCTTGTGTTTGTGCGAGCGAGAGCGTAGATGTGTCTGCAAGTGTCAGTTTTTACCCTTTTTGGAGAATGGCTCTCTGTGCTTGAAAACCCTCAACACACACTCATGCACACAGATTCCTGCTCACACACACACACCACGCTCTGTTAACCACTAATGTTTCCCCCATTAAGGTTTTACAAAGTAGTGAGAAGTGTTGCTTTTCAGCCTGATTTCTCGAGTGCAGGATTCCTTCAAAGTGATGAGTGAGCACAAGTTTGTCTGAAAGCTCACTCAGGAATCCTCAAAAGAGACCGAATGTTTTCACTGTGTTAGAGTCTAGACATGATGCTGCTGATGATAAAGACGGAACAGGTAGCTCAGACATGGTGGTGGTTTGTGGCCTTCTATTGCACCATCTAATGCAGTGACATGGGCAGTTTTCTGCTGCTGTGTTATGCTTTTGTTTGGGAGCAGGATGTCTTAAAAATCATGTTAACGGCTTTCAACTGAAAAAATTGCTTTAAAGGAACAAGTCTTTGGTTTCTTCTGGGTTTCTTAACGTTGTGAAATCAGGCTTTGTTGAGCATTTTCAAACCACCAGAAGGGCACTGCTTGTCAGGACACTGCAAGCTACTACGGTAGCAGCGCTACATTTGTTATAATGGAAAAGCTGATATATTTGCAAGCTAACTAAGCTAAGTACAGGCTCCTATATATCTGACAGAAAACAGGCCAGCTCCTTGTCGCTCTTCATCCCCATCCTGTCCTTCAGAGCTCACCAGCAGGTGAAAGCCAACCCCAGATGCACCCTTGTTTTGGAGAAAGCTTTGAAAAAATAAAAAAGCTATGTCTATTTCAGTGTGTGAGTGTTGCCCAAGTGTGAGAGCAGCCTCCGTCAGACCCTCTAACCCGGTGTGTTGGAGCCTCATATGGAAGCTTTCCTTCAGAAGATCCATTGATAAAAATAGTGCAATGTTGTGTTACATCAGATTTGATTTCAATACTTTCATATTGAATTGTTGAAATTTTAGTCATTCTGATGACAAAATGTGATAAAACTGTAAAACACAGCATTCATAAAAAGTGGAAAATGCAGAATTTGGGAAAAATCCGCCTTTAAACTTCTGTAGTTCTGTAGTTGTTTCAGTCGGTTTGCATGTTTCTTTCCTCGTCAAAGTGCTGGTCTTTGAATATTGCCAGCATAGGGATTAGTGGAGCGAGTATGACTGAAGAAAGAAGCACGACCTCGAAGATAATATTGTGTGGCATCAAGCTGGGCTTGCCTGTTATTTTGTGCTCAATGAAGCATTTTCTTGCTAACAGTGCCATTGCTAGTTTTATCATGACATATGCACTGCAAGACCTTTTCCTGCTGGGAGTAAGGCTTGCACTCTGCTTGCACACTAACCATTTCGCAGTTTGAGAGGAACTGATCTCTGACCCTATTCAGGTGAACAGTTGGATAACATATTTCATATCCCGGACATGAAAGTACCCTATATAATAGCTGCATTGGATGCTCAGTACTAGCTTCCCTCCCATCATTCTCGCCACTGTCTCCAGATTCAGATTGGCTGTGGGGTCATCGTCAATCCATTTTCAGTTTGAGACTGATGACAGTAATAATTTACCCTCGTTGTGAAGCTTTTATTGCATTTACAGTAATGTAACAAGTTGTCGTCAACTTGAGTAACGTTCACTTCATCTGTCACTCCTCTGCTCTGCTCTGTATATCCGTGCAGTGATTACTGGAACGAGTCTTTACCGGCGTTACAGCGGTACAATAAATACACTTAACATTGAGTAGACAGTGCAAAATCATGAAATACTGAGAGAGAATGGAGGTATTGTGCTTCTTGAACCTTACGTAATCCCTGACGTGATGTTAGCCGAAAGGTGGAAGCACACCTGTAATTTGAAAATATAGCCTAATAGAACCTCAAGTGACACATTAGCTCAGCCAGCTTCCTCTCACTGAGAATCACCAAAGAACAGATTGTGGAGTTCAACTGTACTCTCAAAACCAACAAATCCAGACAGATCTTTGTTTTGTAGTGTAGTAAAATGAGTAATCAGCATGTAGCTCTTTCTCTGCCCCCGCCTGCAGTTACTGGGACAGTGCAGGCTCACTGCGCACCCATCTCGGTTCAGTAGTGGATTAGAAGTGACACTTACTGCAGGCTGGCTGAGTCTAAGCCTTGTTTACTCTGGCTTGGTCTTAGACGGAGACTCAAACCATCATTAGGCGAAATGACTCAACAGTGGGATGGAGCTCCATACAGGGAGAGCGAGAGAGAAGCAAAAGATGGAAAAAAGAGAAGGAGGAACAATTCAGAAAAGACAGAGGAACATAAAAACAGAGCATATTCCCAAATTGGCCTGGAGATAGAGTGAACCGGATGACTGCAGCAGGGGGGCAGTTAGAACCTGGAGGCCTGGGCGTGCTGTGGTCAAACCCTTTTATAAATAAACAGACTGATTGGTCTAAAATAAACATGAATCGCTCATGTCAGCGTGGAGCAGATGGACGAGTAACCCCACCCAGAACCGGGACAGGACAGCAGGCCCTAAACATGGGCTGCTGCTGTTGTGCAGAGATTTAGGTTGTTGGCCAGATTTTTCCTGCTCTGAGGTTGAGGCCATTTTTCAAAGCCATGCACAAAGAAAATCAGCAGAAAGGAAACCAGTTCAGACATTTATCCAATTCAAAATTGACTTGCAGTAAGAGGCTCTATGTGGTATTGGGAACCCCGACCGGAGGCTCTGGATTTCTTTTTGAAAGCTGTAAACGTGGTCGTCTGGCCGGCACTTCAGACCTTCACACTGTTCTACTGATGTAACAGGAAGCAACGGGCTCATGGTGCGCAGGTGAAATAAAAGCTCCCCATTTAAAAAAAAAAGCATCTGAAAGAATAAAAGGAGCCATCACACAATAGCGGAGATGACTAGCAAATGGAGTCTGCAGACTACAGAAGAATAATTAGACTATTTTCTGGACATGGCAGGATATGAATCTTTACTTCACAGTGCCTGCTGGTGAGAAGAGTTGAATTATTATCCTTCAGAGTTCGCCTAATGGACTGTAAGACAGGAATACAGACGACTGAGTCTAGATGAGGAGATTTAAGCTGCTTATACACTGGGAACCTGCAACAGTTCAGCTTAAATTATCTGGGAAAAATGAGAAGTTCACAGTAGTTCAAGAGTTCACACATAGGTTTTCTGCTGCATGTGGAAAAAGTCTGTGGCTGCGTGACGCGCCTGTGTCGAATAGATTATGCAGTATATGAGTGGGAGATGGTATGTGGCTCGAGAGACAAGCTAATACAGGATATTAAAGGCACTCTGTGCCGTTTTTGACCTCTAATAGCTCTATGAAGCCATGTTTTATGATCAGGGCCTTGTTTTGTGTTCATCATGCACACCTGTGAGCACATGATGTGATGTGATTCACATTCCTGCTGCTGGTTTCATGCTGTTACAGCGATCGAAGCAGAGCATGAATGCACCTGCAAAGGAAATGAAGGAGAAAACGACAAGCAAACCAAGCACGGATGGAAACAATGCGTGATTTGCAGATGTTTTCCGAGGAAGGAAATGCATTTAGAGCTGCAATGATTAGTTGATTGACTGATTAGTGAATCAACAGAATTGATATTTGATCATTTGTTATTCTTCATTCCCTTCAGCTTCTCAGATGCGTGTATTTTCTTGTTTCCTTCGTCTTCTGTGATACTAATCTAAATTTCCTTTTGGTTTTTTGGACTGTTGGTTGATTGAGGTCTAATGATCCATCAAGAAAATAATCACTGCAGTCCTAAATGCATTCGCACATACAACACACATGCAGTGCGTCGTGGTAACACTGAATGTGAGGCTTGTTTACAAGAAGACTCCTCGGGATGCCTTTTTAATCTCTGCATTGGCTTGCTTGCTCTACATCAAACCATCATGCAAGGAAACCGTCGCTCTCTGCATGCTTTGACTGGATATATCGCTGCTTTGCTCTCACCAGAGCTGTGGCAGGAAATTGGTGGTAATTTTACTAGTTGCGTCTTCAGCTTTAATATTGCTACAGTGATTTACGTAAAAAAGTGCAGCTCCTGTCTCTGCATGAAGCAAACATGGAAATAAACCACTTAACAGGTAAAAGGTTCAAGTGGGAGCTGAGAACCACCAACACGTCACAATACTTGACAGGCTTGTCTGCAGAAGTGGTAACAGGGACGATGATTATCCGTTTGGCTGAAGTTCATTGAGTGCAATGAACTGATTCTGGCCTCATGTTGCGTTTGAAGTATATTTCTTTTAGGTCAGATGCAAAAACAAGCACTGCTGAAAATACAGGTTCAGTTTATTTTAAAGGCCTTTGCAGAAGACGTTCCCCACAAGAAAGTTCAGACTACATGAGCAAAGATAAACAAGCGGCTTACGAGGTGTGCAGTAAGAGTGCTCTAAATCCTCCAGTTTACACACTGTCTGCTGGGTAATCTGAGGCTTCGGCCTCCCTCTGACCTGCTGCTGACTCTGTGCTGGACTTCTGCAGGGATGGAAAATGTTTCTGTTTGTGTGTATTAGTTGACAGCTTTGTGTGTTTGCTACGAATAGAAGAGCTGTTGGTGAAATGATTATTCAGTTAAGTAATGATTATTCAAATCTATACCACAACCCTGACTCCAAAAATGTTGGGACACTGTTTTGTTTTATGTGTGTGTTACACAGCATTTTTGGAAATGGAGTTATAAACAAAGAAAAGCATACAGATCTTAACCCTTTTGTGTTTGACTGTATTTTTAAGAGACGTAAACTTGCAATATGCACCGCAAAGAAAGTGCCACATTGGGCCTTGATGGCTGCTTTTTTGGATGCCTGCTTTGAAAATAGAAGTAAATAAAGCTTTATTTAAAACTCTCAGCTACAAAGTGCTTCACACACACAAATACAAATGAACAAATGAGGTAAAATACAATATAAAACACAGCGCAATGAGAGACAGACCAGACAAGAAAGACAACAAAAGAAAAGCCCGGAGTGGAAACGTATAAAAAGCTCGTCCATAAAAGTGCTTTTTGTAACAGACCAAAGATTCAGCCAATCTGATAGATGGTGAAGATGATTCCAGAGGGTTGGAGCTAAAACAGCAAAAGCACAATCACCTTTTGTGATGCAGTTGGAGCTGGGGATGGATGAAAGGCTGGGATTAGAGGATCGGAGTGGTGGAGAAGTGGAATACGGGACGAGGAGATCAGAAATGTAACCGGGGGCAAAAGTCATGCAGCACTGTATTAGCAATCAACAGCATCTTGTAGTTTATTCTGACTTTGACAGGAAGTCAGTGGAGGAAGCAAGAACAGGGAGATGTGGGACCTTCAGCTAGTTCTAGTTAATAATGTGACACTAACTGTGAACGGTTTACAGCAACTTGACTGAGACTGAGGTGAAGGTGTGAATTAATAGTTGAAGATTTTTAGAAAACATCTGAATTTCGTGTCTGTTGCTGCTTTGTTATCACGTTATGTTGGCTGGACATGTTTTTTTTTAGTTTACTCATCGTTTATTCACATTTGCCCTTCCTCACATTTTTCCCATCTTGAGCGAGATGGGCGGTTGTGAGACGAAAATGAATCAGTCCAGAGAAAAGAAAAGCATCCTCCGAATCCACTATGAATGCACAAGAACCGCCCGAGCTTATAGAGTGTTTTTGTTGTTCAGCTTCATTTTTATTCACACCGCACCAAGGACATAGCTGATAGATGTAGCGGATTGATAGCATTTCTCTGCATGTCTCAATGTTTCAGACACAGCAGGCTGCTTTTGAGTCTGTCCATGTGGATTTTTAACATTTTTGCATATATTCATTTTGTACTAATTCACTCATGCAACTCCTTTCTCAGTGTATCCCACTGAAACAGTTTTGTTCCTCCATCTCTCAGCTCCCATGTGACCAAAAGGTCCTTTAAGTGAAGTTTGTCAGATGATTTCTGCTGGTGTGTTCGTGCCGCTGAGGGTGCAGCAGTGGGTGATTGGTGACACCTGCATGGTGTCCTTAACCAGGCCTGTCATGCACTGAGAGGCCTTGTGGGACTTGATGGAAATGGAGTGCCAAAATGTATTGACTCATTCAGGCTTTCTCAGTCGTTAGGATGATGTATATTTAGCATTACTCTTGTGTGGCACTCCCCTCCGCTTGCTCAAAATAAGATGGAGAAGCGGGAGAAAAATAGAATCTTCCCATACTTTTTTTTTATAGAAACATGCTCCAACGAGCAAAGCGGAAAAATGTCATGACGTCAAACAAGAGATTTTGTAGTGTCACGGCAGATTCTTGAAATAGTAACGTGGAATTGATGAAATTCTGCCCCAAAAATATGAGAAAATGAAACAATATGTGGAAAAAATGATTGGGAAAAAGTGTTGACTTTGTTGTTTCTGTCTTTTTAAAGAAGTCTCCTTTAGATGACATAAAAGTTAAATTCAAACCACCATCTTGTTTGGACCTTTGCTTCCCCCGTGTCTCACACCTTTCCTTCGGTCCGGCTTGGCGAAACACCGGTGCAGAGCTGACCCTGCTGTGTCAGGCGGGACGACGTACAGCCACGAATTAGGTTAACAGGAATTATAATGTGGACTTTGCATGACTGCAGGGCCAGCAGTGTTGTGTAGCAGTGATTAATATGTTGGTCACTTCCATGTTGGTCAGTAGGCCCTGCAGGATCAGTGCTGGCAGAGAAATATAGAGTTGCTGCAAGATTTGCTGGCTTAGCATTCACAAGCATCAAGTAAACGGCTTATGTGGACATAAGCTAATGTAACTTTGATAAGATAAGACTTTATTGATCCCACACCGCCTATGAGTTGAGTTGAGCTGATTGCATCATGTTTATCACTGTGGAATATTGAATTACGTTTGGGCACGAAACCTAAAGCCGCCTAAAAAGTGTGTCTTGGCTCACTCCTGAATGCAGCTGGCCAGCTGTGGCATCCTGCAGCGCACCAACACCTCGCTTTTGTCGATGTGCAGTCTGCTGTCTACCACTGCCCTGGTTCATTACGACAGGGGAGACAATGACCCAGAATCAAGTTGACCTGAGTGCTTTAAATCAAGGCTACACTGGAGGAAATAAATTCTCTCCCCACCAGCACGCCCAGCGCCAACTAGGACAAGTAATCCAGACAGAATAAAACCGTCCTCTTAGAGGACGCCGAGGGAGAGAGGGATGGAGGAGTGACGACGTGATAGGCTAAGAAAGAAAGAGTGAGAGGAGCTGGATTATTTCATGGAGTAGATGGAGGTAGAGAAGTGGTGCTCTGCTGCAATAACAGCACGCTTTCTGACATAAGACAAGTTTTCTCAGGGGACACGGATTTGAGCAGCCCCATGGAAAGTAAATAACACAGCTGTTAGCAGAGGAGACACTTTTCATCCATTCTTCTACATGATATTTGCAGGTTTATTTTATGGCATCCAGTTTATAAATCTGAGCACAGCTTCTCTGCTCAGTTTGCCCACCAGTTAATTGAATATGATCCTAAGTCTGTTGAATATCAAGACTGTACAAAGTAGCACAGATGGCACTGAATTTCTCAGATTACTGACTGAGGCCCTGTTTACACGACAATGCTCGCGGGTGAAAACGATAAAATATTTTATCGGATGTGCCTTTCGTTTAGAGGGCGACAGAGTTTTTGGGGCTTAAAAACGCAAACAAGTGAAACCCCCCTGCAGAGTGGAAATCTTAAAAATGCTCCACTGTTGCGGAGTAAAAACGCAAAATTGTGCTTCGATCTGCCACAGCCCGTCCCTTACATTCTCTGATTCCACACACCTTTGTGTCACTGTATGCATGCAGATTCATTTCATTCATTCATCTTCTATACCCGACTATCCATTTCGGGGTTGCGGGGGGCTGAAGCCTATCCCAGCTGTCAACGGGCGGGATACACTCTGGACCGGTCGCCAGTCGATCGCAGGGCAACATATACACACAGACAACCATTCACTCTCACACTGACACCTAAGGGCAATCTTAGAGTAACCAATTGACCCAATGAGCATGTTTTTGGACTGTGGGAGGAAGCCGGAGTGCCCGGAGAGAACCCATGTAAGCACGGGAAGAACATGCAAGCTTCACACTGCCCGACCCAGGGATCGAACCAGCGACTACCTGCTGCACCACCGTGCCGTCCTGCATGCATGCAGATTTCCCCCCCAAAAAACACTTGTCTAAACGCGGAATAAAAAGTGAGAACGCACCTCCACTTTTGCGTTTTCTGTTCAGATCGTTTCCGTTTAAACGTCCCCTGATAGTCCCAGATTAAAACCATCATTTCAGCTATTTTATTCTTTATTAGGTACTGTTAGTTCTTGAAGACCATGCGATGCAGTCAAAAGCGCCGGAACAGGTGTGTAAGTAGGCCTTGAGCTTCTTGAGTTGAGATTGAGTCAAGTTTCCAACCTTCAAGCTCAAAGTGTCAGCAGGCTGTTTTATTTAAGCATCTGTACTGATTAAACAAACAGAATAACCATGTTCATTATTTATCTTAAAATGTGCTTGTTTGTGTATTTTGTTATTGTTGAACAAAGCCAGGCTAGCTGTTTCCCTCTGTTTCCAGTCTTTAAGCTAAGCTAAGCTAAGCTCAGCAGATGCTGCTGGCTGTAGCTTCATATCGACATGAGGGTGGGGTCATTCTGCTAATCTAACTCTGCAACAACAATTTCAGATGATTCGCAGGCCTGTTGATATAAAATGCGTTGAGTATCTTTTGATATTCCTCTGACATTTTTCACCAAAGGCGTCGGAGCGAAGTACGACACGTTTGTGGTGTTCCAGCCTCCGGCTCACAGGAGCCCAGGACCACCAAGAAGGCCACCTGTCGCCTCATTTGACTCAAAACATGCATTAAGGCGTCTTATTTAAAGATTTGAGTCTTTGACCAAGTGTGTGTGTATGTGTGTCTGTGTGTGTGTGGAGTTCACTGAAGCCTGTTCTGTTTTCTGTTTATCTGTTTACACACAGCAGCAGCTGCTCCTCTGCTCTCCTCTCCTTCTTCCTTCTTTCTCTCTGTGTGGAGAAAGGAAACGGTTGCTGAGGGGAGCCGAGACAGACGTCCATAACAGCGTACATCGTAAAACACGGACAGCTTGGTTCATACTAAAATCTCAACGTTTCCAAAGAGTTATTTTAATGAAATAACCCTTTTCTCACATTCATGGCAGAACAGAAGATGAACGTGGTTTTAAACTGGAGAAATGAATTAAAACATTCAGGTGATTAGTTAAAACAAAGCAACATAATGCCTGATTAAAGGATTAACATATAGTAATTGAGGAGGGGGGTGGTACATATATAGCATCAGGACATTATGCAACACAATGTTTTCACACGGCAGACATTAGAGGAAATTTCTAATACTGAAATCTGATTACATAATTTCAAATACATGGGATGAGGATAAAACAGAACAAAAAAAATCAGGGTCTGATTGACTGAAGGGAAATGCAGCAGCACGTCTGCTCTGTGCAGGGAGGGTGTACAGTGACCCCCACTGCTTCCGGTGTAGTGTGTGTGTGTGTGTGCGTGCGTGTGTGTGTCCTCCTGGCTCTCCAAACACAGAGCTGCGTTCTGTCAGTTTGACTTCAGTGGCTTCAGGTTGACATGGCCAGGGGTTGTGTTTCGGCTAATGGCCGCGGTTGTCACAAAGGTCAGATGTCAGACCTCAGCGTTCGCAGTCAAAGCCAACTGCTTCCTGTTTTAATGGCCATGTGCCGGGTCATTAGCCTTTTGTGCAATGTTTCTTCAACACTGACTCAGGGCCCAAAATAATTGCTTGAGCATGATAATGAGGACTTTTGGGTAAAACTGAAGTTCAGAAATCTGAATCGCTGTGTCTGTCTGATCGTTAAAAGATAATTAAGGGTTATTACAGCTTTTTTTTTCAAAGTTTTAGCCATCATTCCTGTTGGTGATGATGACATTGTACTCTCCAAGTCTGGGATCACGGTGACATAAGTCATAAGAGGTGTGAGCGGTAACCCACAGTTTATTTGCTCAGAAGAGAAAACCAAGAACACAACAGCGGCTCAGCAGTTTTCCTGCACAGCCAGAGATTATTGAAGCCGGGACAAGACGGAAGTGTTTATAGCTGTTCTGGCCACAGTTGAAGGCGAGACGGGATAATCTTTTGGAAATGTCAATCTTTCCAGGATGGTATTGACATGACAGGCAGAAATAGTTGTCAAAAGGATAAAAAGGAGAAGCTGAAACCTGGGAAACCAGGGATGTGGGATCGTCTGGGTCCCAGACGTCTTCAGCAACATTTCAGATGTGCTCGCTTTCGGTTTTACCTCCAGATAAAGTAGTTTAGATCAGCGGTTCCCAGCCTTTTCTGCCTGAGCCTCGTCAGATGAGCTCAGGTACCTGCTCATTGATACCAGGGTTTAGGGTTTGGTGATTGGATGGCTGTGGCGGAAGCTGTTCAGCGAGCTAACTGAGCAGCACAAAGAAGCCAGTAATGGAGGAGAGAGGCAGCGGCTAAAGCAGTGTCTAGAGGCAGAATATTTTCAGTATTTTCATTCAGTGAATTACGGGTTTATTTTGTTTCCGAGTTTGAATGAAGTGTGTTTTTATGATGAGTGAAAAAGGCAGTTAAGCTTGTATTAGTTGGGGGTGAAGCACACACACACCTGCACGAATATATCGCCAGTTGGTGGATGTTGGACTGATGGTGGCTGGTTGGAAAACTGTACCATATCACCCAAACACACCATGGTCTGATATTTTCATGTTGCATTAACTCTCTCATTGGTGTCACAGTGTACGGTCTTATAATTATCAGTTACAATGAGTCTTAGAGGAATGATATATGATATATAACTAACATGGTAGAATTAAATACTGCAAATCTACAAGGTATTTTAACCATAGATTTTCATGTAACGTGAAACCGGTACACCACTGTGACCCTAATCAACACACCCACCATGTTCTGTGTTCTTTTCAACTTATTATATTAATTCAAACTACGTGATGTGTGATACATACTACGTTATATACACAGTGTTAAATGCATAAAACTAAATACTGACGGTATTTTTTTCGTACACAAAGTTTTGTTTATCTTTGGTCACGATTGCGGTCGTATTTTTACTTTTTTCGGTTGCTTGAAGCTACAGTATGTGTTTCACCCTGTTTCCTCGAATGCTAACTAATGATCATGTATTAATGGAGCGTACTCAGGAGCTCAGTCCACAGCTCCAGTTTCCCAGAATGCAGCTATCCGGCTTTGCCACATTTCGTGCTTCATATTCTGCTCTGCGCCTTCGCTTGTCCTTTGGCGTCAGTTTTGAGGATGTTGAAGGATAATTTTGTCTCACTCCTGTTGTTCTGACCATTGTTTATATTGGTTATGATAATATTGTACGACAACAAACTGCAGTTTTCCTGTGCAGTGTATTGTATGAGTAACCCATGTATTCTCATGCATGTCGTGCGTGAATCACTGGTTTTAGATGATCTGTCTAAACTAACCCATCTGATCATCTGGTCTCTCTCTTGCCCCTTCAGATTCCTAACAATGTCAACTTTTGCTTGTTTTTTAATTGTGTTTCTAGATCTCTGTGATTACTTTTTGTTGGCTTACACTAGAAAATTAAGCCCTTTGCTGTATTAAACCAGAGGTATCCTTTAAATGAAGAGCAGTGTTTGTTATTCAGGTCTGTAGCTTCAATGGAAGCACACAGAAAATAATGACATAAATCTGGTTAATGGTAAAAGTCACTGGCTTAGAAAATGAAGGGGTACAACACATTAAGATATTTGTGTGTGCTTTATGCACCTATTAGCATGTGATAAATGCCACACATTGTTGAGCCCGCTCTGGTATGCAAAGAGTGGGCTGTGCATTGATTTGTCTTCAAGTGTAATATGCCAGCCGAGGCCGACATCTTCACCAGCACTAGACGCAGTGTGTCTGACACACTGTGCTGGTGCTGACGTTACGGGTTTGGTTTTGTGTCTGATGCCTTCGGCGCTTGCGTAAGGCTCACTTGTGAAATCAGAATAGACCTTTGCTGTGCAAAAGCCTTGATGGTTGAGCACAAATCATGAAATGAGAGGAAGTCATTTCATTTCATTCCTACATTGCTCATTTTAAACATGAAAATTGAATTGAGCTCTCTCATTGCGAATTTTTCCACAAAATAATCCCGTTGTGCTTCTCCAGAAGTGGTGTAGAAAGTTAATGTAGATTGAAATGGAGGCTTTGCACAGCCACACAACACTCAATCTGTCATCTCACATCAGGACCTTGAAGAAATCCTGTATTAAATCTCCCATTTTGTACCGTAATTAACAGAGAAATTGTCTTCTATCCTTCACAACCGTGACACCAAGTCAGTCCATTGATTAAGGACCTTGGAGTGAACAAGGTTCCTGCAGGAAGTGAAGTACTTGTCTCTGTGCAGTGAATGATGGCGTGCGTCAGTGTGTACGACAGCTGTAACTCCTGCTACTATCTGGCTGAATGGTTTCGGTGGGCTTTAATCAGCTTGGCCCGCCTTTGGTATTAGTAGGTGATTAAATGAATTAGCGGGACCTGGAGACATAAGCGCTGGCCTGGAACACCGGGTCTTAGTGGCTGAAGGGGCCACAATGGGTCTGGATTGGGGGTGGTGGGTCATGATGGTGATGGGAGGGGGCAGAGTGGAGAGACAAACTTTTATGTCCTTCAGCTGAGGCCACAGTTTCACAAGCAGGCATGCGTACACAGTGTACACACACACACACTTTCTCATGACATAGAGGGGTTAGTACAACTCACATGAATACACACACACACACACAGATAAAATGTAGATACACACAAACGCTGTCACACACACTGGGCTATTGTGTGTGACAGTGCCGCCACTGTGTCTCCATGCAGAGCGTCCTGACACAGCACACACCTCCTCACTGCTAAATGTCATCCACTGTTACTGATTATTGGTGATGCACAGTGCAGCAAGTGTGTGTGTGTGTGTGTGTGTGTGTGTGTGTGTGTGTGTGTGTGTGTGTGTGTGTGTGTGTGTGTGTGTGTCCTTGCCAGCAGTGTTTTGATTATGATGGAAAATGTACCAATTTGATAAAAGACGACCAAATGGTGGCTGTTTCATATCATTGTGAAGTGAAATTCTTTGTGGTTTTGTACTGTTATTGGGATAAAACAAGATGTTTTTTGTCACCCAGGGAGGTTTTTCACTGTCGGCTGACAATTTGAAGGTAAAGAGGTTAATTGATTAACAAAGAAAATAATTGGCAGACTGCTCGATGATGAAAATAATCATTATTTGGAGCTGTGGTGTACAGGGACCCTTCAATGACTTCTTTTTAGGACGACAACTGTCGATTATTTTAATGTTTTTAATTTTTTGACAAGCAACTTAAATCAGTCATGAAATTAATTAAAGTCAAATAACTCTTTCAATCAGCAAATCTATTAATCATTATATCCGCCAGGCTGCAAATCATACTTTTAGTTTTGTGTGTGTGTGTGTGTGTGTGTGTTGCAGCAAAAGGCATTTCCGGCAATCAGGTGGGCTAAAAACAAGGTTAGCTGGTGAGCTGCAGGAAACACTTTGGCCTGTGTTGTGGTGCAAAAAATGACATCTATAGAAGAGTTTGACCTCCTCATGAGTCTGCAGATTAATTCCATACCCGAAATGTTATGATCCACTAAAGTTAGGCACAATATGAGATGAATACTGTAGGCCTGGTGGAGATCTGCACTCTAATCAGTGCAGTTTTTCCGCTTTGGTCAATTGTTTAAGCACACTGGCTTTTTATCATGAAGTCTAAGATTATTTTCATGATGGATTATGAATCAAATAATTTATTAAATGTCAGAAAAGCAAGAAGTACCCATCACAGAGCCTGAGGTGATGTCTCTAAATTGGTTCTTTTCTCCGACCAACAGTCCAAGATTTTTAATAATACAGAAAGAAAAAGTAGAAAACCCACCATTTTTTTTTGTGCATTTTTTGCTGGAGAAATTATTCAAACAATCATCGTTTCTCGACTGATCACTTCAGCTTTGTTCTGTTTTGCTGCAGCCTCTTTATCTAGATGTGTTTGCCTCCCGCTGCCCGTCTTTGTCTTTGCCTGAGTACATTTTTGTCTTTGCTTCTGCTCGTGCCAGGCACAGGCCGATAACAGCATTAGCTTGTCTCCTCGTAACAGCAGATGATGAACTGAGAGGCGGAGACGGTGAACGTACGGCAGGATTCACATCCACTCTTTGTGGTTCAGACCTTCTTCTTCTTCTCTTCCTCTCTGTACTTGAATGGATCCTCATAAGCTTCCACAAAGCAGTTGCAAGTCTTGGTGGAGTCCTTAATGCAACAAAAAATACAAATCATGCCAAAACAGTAAGACCAAACAAAAAAAAACTACAAGCCAAGTATAAAGATAGCTGTAGTGACTTAATTTCCCTGGTGTGGGATTAGTTAAGTCTTGTCTTATCTTATAAAACAGCAAACAACAGAAAACCCAGAATAGAAGCAAAAACGAAACTGTCAAAAACACTAAAAAATACCTAAAAAACAAACAAAAAGCACGTTGATTGACAGGGTCCCGGCCTGGGTGGGCGGGTTCTTCTTATTTCTGAAGCTTGCTCTGACAGCCCATCACAGCCGAGAGGGCTGCCGTGAAACTCTGCACGTCTTTGTCCTCGTCTTTGTCACAGCCTGAAGTTAAACAGGTGAAGTAATCGCTCGTCAGGATGATCTGCTGGGTACCTGAGGAAAATTACCTTTATTGTTAAGAAAAGCGTATCTGTAATGGGTTATGGGGACATTTATGAAGACATTAGACATCCATAATGGGATTAAAGTGAGTGAATGGGAAGTCTTTAAAAAGATATGGTCATTTCAGGGAATCTTTTGTCAGCTGCTGAATAGAGAGGTGCCCGTGTTTTGCATGAGAACAAAATGTAAAACTTACTTCTATCCTGAAATCCTTTCTGTCAGCTCTGCATTGTGCTCGACCACCAACACTGTTTTTGTAGCCAGGCGGCGTCCATTCATGCTGAACTGAAATCTATAGTCTTCCCCTCTTAAAACAAACCCGAGAAAAAGAAGTGATGAGTAATGTTAAGTTTGCTTCTTCAAAATGTTTTCCTGAGGTGGTGAGAGGAAGTAGAAGCGATAAGAGGGCCTTCTGGTGTTTGACCGCCGGGCCTCGTTCTCAGCTTCAAGCCCATTAGTTTTAATGTATTCTCGCAGCAGTCTCGTCTGCATTAGGACACTGATTCTGTTGGCGCTCAGACAAAAGCATTAAACACCAGTGACTGACTTCTGCTCGAAAATTCAAATAGATTCAAAAGCAGCCTTAAATTCGAAGAAATTCATAGATAAGACTGCTTAGCTTGCATTGCCTTCATGCATGGGGAATTAACTTTCTGTTGACTTGTTCAACTCTTCATGAACCGTTCTCACAGAACCCACAATGAATGCACCGGGCGTGTTTGGGTCGAGGAGAGGTTTTCTTAAAATTAGAGCCTTTTAATTACAGATAAAACATGCAGCTGGCTCCAGCCTGGGTTCTCCATTCAGTGGATTTCTGATACCACTGCCACTTCTTTCTCAGCACTGATACTTACTGCGGCTTTTATGTTTTCATTATGGTTTCAGGACGTACCCGTTCTCATAAACACGATGTCTCCGGAACACCTTCAGAGAATTTATTAAAATTTGGCACAAACATTCACTTGAACTCAAGGATGAACTGATTGGATTTTGGTGGTCAAAGGTCAAAGGTCACTGTGACCACACAGTAAAATTCACACAGTAATTATGACAAAATTTCACATGAATGTCTCACAGGATGAGAAGGTCAAATGTTCTGCACGTTAACATTTGCTCAGATACTGAATTGGCGACACGAATCTTGAAACTGTGCTGATTGTTTAGATCTTCTGTGCTGCCGGGTTGAAGATGTGTGTGAAGCAGCCACGTTTTACAATGTGTAGCTTGTAGCGACATCCATGTTTGAAGTGTTGTAGTCACCACAGGCTCATTGGTTCTGCTGATGTTGAGCTTCAGGTGATTGTTGTTGCACCATGTGATGAAGCTCTCTGTCTGTCCTCTGTCCTCCTCTGTAAAAATAGCCTCTGAGCGGAGACAGTAAGAAATTATTCACTGGAATCACACGTCAATATAGTGATAACTTCAATTTCACCAAAAAAAATGCACTTTTGATTAAATTCCTTAAAAATCTTCGCTACAGTCTGGACAGACGTAGATGTGAACTGCAGCTTAATTGATTGGTGGAGGCAAACAACCACGAGGCGTTAATTCTAGTTTTCTCATTTTCATGCGGAAAAGAGCTGACTAAGCAGCTCGGCCATTAGTGTCAAGGCACCTGCGGTTCCTGGTGGTAACAGCAAGTGCGGTTTAACACCACAACAAACGTGTATCTGTTGGTCAGAAACAAAATGTGATCTGATTTCACGCTCCACACAGTGCGAGCGGTGGTCCGCACAGCAGCGGCAGGGCACAGTGAACGCAGTCGTTCACACTGGTGAGGAGATGGAGGTGTGCAGCCTGTGCTCTTCATCTCACAACATTTCCTTGTCAACAGGATGTAAGTCTGAATTGAATGCTGTCAGATTAATGTAAAGTCTGCAGCAGCACAACATGTCTAATCGTGTATTTCCACTGTTCTTTCTTGCCAACTGCGTGATGAATAAATTAATATCCAGTAAAATGCTTTTCATACAGCATGTGGGATAGTAGGACCCAAACGAGGTAATACCCTGCCTGTCAGATATTGTAAAACATTCAGCAGAATTCTCAAGCAAATAACATTAAATGATGAAACTGATGTGAAAATCTGTAGTTTTCACTGTTAGAAGTGGTGGCGAGCGTCCCCCGTGCTCACGGCGCTCATTAAGCCCTCAGTGGCGAAATATGGTTTAAAATCCATCAGCGGTGCGGCTTGTGACCAGGTGTCAAATATCACGCCAGCGTGCAGCTCTTTCAGCAGCTGTCAACAGCTGCATGTCATCAAATTCATCTCCATGACATCTGGACAGACCATGTGCTGATAAAGATCCTGAAAAAGTGGCGTTGAGTTGAGATTGTTTTTGTAAAATTAAATGACAAATATTGTTGCGTCCACGCTGCTGAGAAACGTTTACATGCAGTCAGTGGTGCTCATAAGCAGATATCAGAACTCTGTCACTGGTCGTCGCTGCACATTTGTCGTCTACGTACGCTTCTTGTCAACTCGTTTGACCCAGTGAAGATGCAGCAGCAGACATTAAGAAGCCACCTGCAAAGAATCGCCAAACGGAGCACGAGCGGAGGAAAAGACTTTCCTGTGAAAAGGTGTGCTGTGAACTGTCCACATCCAGCAGATAAAACAGGTGCGTTTTATACAGGCTCAAAGAATTTCAGTCGTCCATTATTTGATAACATGAAAAGAGTGAAAGTGGCTTAAGCTATTGCTAACAAACAAGCTGAACATGCTGTTCCCGTGTCTTCCTATGCTGAGGATTTAGCTTTATTGAGGTTGCACGGTGTGCTCTTAATGAATTAAGAGCAAAGCTGTGATCCGCTGAATTATGAGGGCATCACAAAAGCCGAGCAGGAGGTTGTTTGCATTGTGTCTGTGTCCAAAAATGGAGAGTTAACTTCACGGGTTTACTGCACCGGCCATAACTGCCACCATGTCCCGGCTCGCACCTGAGTACCTGACGTAAAAATAGTCTGTGTGCTCTGCATATACTGTAGGTTGAGGTGCAGGTGTGAGCAACAAAGACGCAGGGAAAAGTTTGAGGCTAGAATGAGTAAAATGGGGCAATATTCTATCAGGACAGTTAATATTAATAAGAGGTTTAGATGAAGTCCTGCCAGTGGTGTATTACAGGATGTGCTGTCCTGTGCTGCCATCATCTATACTGTACTCCTATAGTCTGTTGCCCTCTGTGCCAAATCGCCTTCATAATGATGATGGAAGGTCCAGGATGACCTCAATCCAGCTGGTTTGTGGAGATATTAGTGAATTAAAGCTGATGTCAGCACTGCTTGACACACTGTAATTTTTAGGCCTTCATTGGAGCATTAATTTCCTGACTTGAGCATTTTTAGCACTGTTTCAGAGCCTAAATTAAACGTACCTCTAACTCTAATCTAACAACCCCTTTTAGTCAAGTGAGGCCGGTAAAATGTCCACAGTTTAGAGCTGATTAGTTCACTTTTGTGTCTGTAAGAGCACATTGGGTTCTCATAAGGGTGGGAACTCATGAACACAAACAGCTGTGTTGTAGTTGTCAGAGATGACAAGCAGAAAATGGACCTGAATGCTCAGTAGCTGAGCCTTTGTACTGAACCGTCAGGCGGGCATGACAGGCAAAATGTCCAAACTACCTTCTTTTCTGCAGCTTCTCCACACAGTTAGTCCAGTGAGATACAGTAAATGGCTCCAATTCACTGTTAAGATTTTTACCTTGGACAGCGTGGGCTGTTTTTAAAGCCTGCCGTGTCTAAGCCTCTGCCTCTCATAGGGCACCTTTATGTTCATGTTCCGATAAAGTTTTCATAATGAAGTCTGTTACAGTTTGAGGCTGAGAGGTAAATGGAAAGTCTGCCTCAGAAAGATGCTGCATGAGTCGTCTTTTCAGGCAAAGAAAGAGCATTTCCAGACCACTTATATTTTATTCAGCATTGTGAGTGGCACTTTTGTGATCTTGTAACCACAACAAAGCAGACGTTTAGAGTTACGCAGGCAGCTGGCAATTTATGAAAACAACAACCTGAATGAAAAGAGACAGAACTGAAGGAAGAATTGTTAGTAATTGTTACTCTGGGTTGCTCGTTTACTTTGGGCATAAATATTGTTTACTGATAGCAGCAGCAGCAGCAGCCTGATACGCGATGTCTGACCTTCTTCTTCAAATAATTGCTGTAACATTTAGACTGCTTTTTCCATAAAAATGCGAAAAACAAAATGCGAGTGTGGTGCAACATTCTTATCTGCAGCCCGGGAGCTGATTGAGGTCAATCTGTGATTTGCTGCCTTGGCCCCGGGGACCGGCTGTGATATCACCAGAGGGTTTACAGTTGCCCACAGCTCCCCTCGTTTTACATATCTTCAAACAGTTCGCCTTCGCCTCCTGCGAGGGCGACACATCAAGTACGCAGAGTGTTTGCATTGTCTGTTTTTCATGCACTGCTGAAAATGTGCAAGGCAGTCTCCCCTTGGGGCTACAGATGATTTATTCTCTTCTATCTTCACTTGTTTCAAAGATGCCAAAGGCTGTGCTAATGTCTCGCTCACCTGTTGTCAGTGTTTCAGAGGCGAGGCGGCGTGTCAGCGTGACGCCTGCACTCTTAAATTTCATGATTTGCCTCAACTGTCAGAGAGCCGTCAGTCGATATTACTTGAATAGTCAAGTGGAAGCTTCTTTGTGAATATCCTCCTGTGTCATTGCACACAGAATAAGGCGTAAGCTGGCAGCGTGGGGTCAGCAGTCAAATTGCTGCGTGCTTGCTCAGACACTGGTTTCCCATCAAGAGGGCGACGTTGCCCTGCAGCCTGTCGTCCTTTCCGCTCATGTGGTTTTGGGGCGTTCAGGTGCTCGTGGGAAGGCAGCAGAGTGGTAATATGTGGTGTTCCTGGAAAAATATCATGCACGCTTGACGGAGTGCTCTCCCCTCTGTGATTTTTATTTTCCATTAGCGGCCAATAAGCGAGCAGTTAATCAGAAAGCTGAAATAAGAAGGACGGCAAAGACGGCTCAGCAACAGAGAGGACCTGGATACTGCTGGATAAGAACATTATAATGATCAAGCCAAGGGCTCTTTAACAAAAAATAAATCTGGTTTAATCTAATGGAAAAGAAATGTTATCTAAATCCCTGCATCAAATCAAATCTGTTTTCATTGAGACGACCCAGAGGGATCAACCAATAATATTCACAGCAGCTAACAGTGAGACCGAATCTGCAGTTTTGTGCTTGTATTGATTCTAAAACGTCAACACAAACAGCCCAAAACCCCCAAATAATCGATCAACTACAAGAAAAAAAAATCACACATTTGAGAAGCTCACAAACGTTTGTTATTTTTGCTTCTATAAGGACTAAGACAATGAATATTACAATGAATATTTTTTGGATTAATCAACTAATCGTTTCTGCTCTATTTACATACACGTTCTTTTCCCGTAAACAATCAGGAACGTGCGATTTAAAGGCGGCTCTGGTGAGCATCTCAACATCAGCCCAGAGTTTCTTTCATCAGGATTTCAACAGCTGCACACTCGGACTGATTTTAGTAATTCTCTCTCAGACTGTGAAAGTGAGGGACAGGGGTGGGATGTTGACAAGTGAGGGGGGGCTT
Organism: Chaetodon trifasciatus; assembly: GCA_037975065.1. Classification (NCBI taxonomy): domain Eukaryota; kingdom Metazoa; phylum Chordata; class Actinopteri; order Chaetodontiformes; family Chaetodontidae; genus Chaetodon; species Chaetodon trifasciatus. The sequence goes on from JBBMOE010000018.1 coordinate 7,228,318, forward strand.
GTCCTCATTATTCCCAGTGGAAATCACGCCTTTGCTTGTTATCTGTGTGCTGTATGTGTAAACTTTCACAGGGACGCAGAAGGGGAACACAAGAAAAGGTTATCTGTGCGACACCTTTCCGCAACGAGCCGGTTAGAAGTGCTTTTCATGAGACATGAAAGGGCGTTAATGAAATGATGGTCACCAGCTGCTGATCGGTGCAGAAGCTGCAAGTTTGTGTGAGTGTCACTAGTTGCTTTTTTGCCTCTGGCTATAGTTTTATTCTGTGTGTTTGTGCGTGTGTGTGTGTGAGTGAGTAATATCATTACCTCTGCTCTGATTCCCCTGATTTGATCAGCAGTAGCTCCTGGGTTTCATATTCCCAGCACTAACGCCATTGACCATCAAAGACAGCTAAAGAAAACACTGGACGTTCGCTGTTTGTCACGCAGTCACACATCCTGTCTGGATTTAATTCACTTTGCCTGCTACACTCATCACATCGCACACACACACGCGCGCGCACACACAAAGACAGGTGTCTGCAATCATCCACCGTGCACCAGAGGAAACTTTTATTTAGTCTGCATGTTGTAAATTAAAGCATTGGATGTGAAATTTTTCACAGATGGCAGCAGTTCAGGTGACCTTTTTCCTGGATCAGCTCCACCGTGTGCTGAACTTATGGCTCTCTTTGTGATACTGGTTAAAACTTTAATCATCCCAGTGGAAGAATTTGGAGATACTGTATATGTTACTTTATACTTCTGCTCCTACTACTTAAATTATTAAAACAAAATGTAAATCAAGTGATAAATTATGGTAGGGTATTAAAGGTTAGGCTGTCCAGCAGTATATAAAGTGATTTAAATTAGCCACTCCTTTACCAGCAGCAACATCAAAGTTGATGCATTCATGTATGATTAATAATGATTATAATCCAGTCATGGAATATTTATGATTCTGCACTGTAAGCACTTTTACCTTCAGTACTTATTTGTAATACATTGTTGGACAATTACTCTCTAACTTGACACTTATTTATTAACTGACACTGTCCTCGCAGTGTAACATCATCATTAATCTGCAGTGATGTGGGTGATAACACACCCGGACGTGTCCTTGTTTACAAAAATATGGGACAAAGTGGAGACGGCATGCAGCACAACATGCAGACGACACCTCAGAGCGAGTGACCGCACATGCACTGCTGGTTAAACTCAGTCCTTTTTAGATAATTTTTACGTTATCGAAAATGCATTTTTCCATAAGCAGTGTGTCAGTCGTGTGTGTTCGACTCTGTGAAGCCTTTAATTTTTCATCAGTTCCCTCACTTAAGTCTCACCTCCTATAAAACACAGAAGGGCGGCTCACTTTTTGGCTGCAGTTCAGCCGAGCGGGCCTTAATTTCACTGATAAAACGAGGCAGTAAAAACTTTACAGTTTACTATGAATAACATTTGCTTAGTAGTAAAGTATAATATGAGCAAAACAAACAGGGTTGTGGTTAGTTAAAAAAAAGATCAAAGAGGACAAACATCACGGATGCACACGAGGTTCATAACCTTTATCTATATTTTGCACATCATCCAGGCTTTCTCCTCATTACCCAGCATGGTGTGTTTCCTGTTTTAGCTCTGACGGTGCGTTAAGATGAGCTGAAGGGTCCGTTTCATGTCATTACTTGAATGCATGTGCTTCTCTTAGGGGGAACAGTGTGTCTGGAACAGGTGATACTGACAGAGCAAACAATATCCCAACATTTACCACCTCAGTTCGTACTATCACTCTGCTATGAGGATACGTGCTGATGCTTTCTGATTTTATTGCAAGAAATTTAGAGGAAATATTGTTATTATTACCTCTGGTATGGTGACCATACAGGTAGATTCATTTGTTACATGCTGCATTTCTTGATGGATAGTCAGATGAATTGTTTAGTCAAAGTAAATTTGATATTATTATCTTCTCTTTCTTGGTGATTTTACATAAAAAAAATAAACACATAGATTCCAAATGCCTAATCTGATCCACTTGGGATGAATATAATCACATCAGATACACAGATAAAGCTGGAAAAATATTAACTCCATACATACAAATGAAGGACACAATCTAAAGAAAAGTGACATGTTGACCTCAGATGTTAAGCTTTGTTAGTGATAGACTTTTACAGACAGTGATCCATATTGTGCTGCACACCACACACTGATACCTTTTCTATCACAAACAGTAGCAGCAGCTTTCGAGCTTCTGCTGCTGCACGTTTTCTTGTCACACCAAAAAATCTGTAATTTTTACAGACCATCATGCAAACCAGCAAATGAAGCCATGCCTAGAGACTGCTGAGTGCTCAGCATTTCTGCGCCTGCCGTCTGTCTTCCTTAAAAGGCGGAAAAAATTGCTGACAGCTTTACTTGAACTTCCTCCAGCATAGTTTGACACCCTGCTGATAATCCTCTTGTGAGCGACCTTCGGATTCTGACCCATGTTTTTACGAATCATTTGCTGTAAACCGGTTTGCTTTGTTAAAGGCATTTCCAGCTCGTGCCTCTTTCACACAGGCTCTCACAGGCTCAGGCTCCGCTTGTGGTTTGGCCAACAGGTTCTGTCACAGAGGAGAGACTCGCATCTCTGAGCTGGAAATTTTTTACACGTCTAAAGGTGTCAACAGTGTGGCAAGGTCGAGCTCGGAGTTTCATTTGTGCCTTTTTGAGTTACTGCGTGGATGATTTTGTTTCTAAGCACTTTTTTCTGCTGTTTTATTAAATTTTTTATGTAAAGCACTTTGATGCTGGCGTAGAAATAATACAATTTGAAGTGAACTCACTTGGCTGCCAACTACAATGGAGACATTCTGTTCACTTACGCACACACACACACACACACACACACACACACACACACACACACACACACACATACACCCACACATACTGGTAAACTGAGGACTGATGCTGTAGGAAGTGAGTGCACTGCTTGTTTCCTGTCCATGTTTTTAGCAGTTAGGTAGATGTTGTAGAGCTGCAAAGGAAGTGTAGTTTAACGCTGGCGGCGGACTCATTACTTGCTGTTGTTGCATTGTGGAGCATTTCATCAGGCGATGCTGCCGGACTGCAGACATGATGAAATATTAATCAGCGTTTATGAAATAGTAAGTAAGAACATGTTTCATACATAAGTCATGCATATTTAGCTTTTGAAAGTTATGGAAATCAAATGCAGCGTAGTTTGTTTTGGTACGTGTTTGCAGGCTGAGTGACTGGGGCGGGCTGGACGTTTATCAGGAGAAGGTTTTCTGGCTGCGGTAATAAAATGTCCGCACATTGTTGAGTGCTGTTCAAAGGAAGTGGTCTGAGTAAGCTCAATCACTGTGTGGATTTTCATCCCGCTGTATGTTTGTATTTGGTCTGTATTTACTGCACTCAAAGTTAGTTTCCCCCTCTGGACGGTTATTTGTACAGTTTTCCATAGAACCAGTGAACACAGTGTGCTGCTTTAGAGCTCCAAAAACAAAAAGAAGCTACAGTTGTTGAGAAAAAAGAGACTTTTGTTCATGTTTGCAGCCTGTAGAGCTACATCAAGGTAATGATGGCATGAAAAACCCCCGCTTCAGCTCGCTGCCCGGGTACTTTTTTCTTTATCAGTTTCTCATCACGCTGGCGTCTTTTTGTAGCGTTCAGGAAGCGGTTAACCTTGATGGAGGATAGTAGCGAGGTCTATAACGGCTCACGAAGCAAATGGAAATTGAGACTGCAGCCCATGCTCAGTCATTTAGATAACAACAGAGAAATTGGCATCCATTCACACAGAGGTACATTTGTCCATTTTCCTCAACCCTTAAAGGCATCGTATCGTCCTGATGGAGTGTTTACTGTATCATGCAAATAGAAATGAAGCCAATATGAGAATAACATATCGCTTTCATCTTTGTTTCACCTTGTTGTGAGATATGATTTTATTTACACCATGTGGTGTCAGATGGACAAACACAGGCTACAGACAGCCAATGGGAACACGTTCAGCATTTTGTGGCACACTACTTTAAACTTCGTTTCTACAACTAGGCCACTAAAATGCATCTGTGCACTTTGCTGTGGTGCATCAGACCAATGCTCACTTTCAAATGTCATTGTTTCCTCAGTGCATTAACTTGAAGTCTTACACTCCAACTACTTGCACATTTTATTGCTGATGTATTTAGTTCCAGGAAGTGAAAGTTTATATTCTTCTGAACTCTCTCTCTCTCCGTCTCCTCACTCAGGTCTTTCACTCCTGCTGAAAGGATGATGTTGACAATAATGGGAGGCGGCCACGGCCGAAGGTGCAGCCCTCGCTAGAATCGCACTTTCTCCCCCAACTTCACCCCTGCGCCGTCATTCGCTTCCGCCGTCCCTCCCCCCGCTGTCATGGCCAACCACCTGGAGCTGATCCAGGAGCTGCAGCAGCTGGACAAGGTGCCCAGCCTGGAGAGGCTGCGGGCGGCCCAGAAGCGGCGTACCCAGCAGCTGAAGAGATGGGCTGTGTACGAGAAGGAGATGCAAAACAAGAAGCGAAAGGCTGACAAGAAGGGTCGCAATGCCAACAACCTGCAGCAGGAGTCCAAGAGGCATGTGTCGTTCGCTGCCAGCGTGGCACTTCTGGAGGCGTCGGCCAGGAATGACCCAGATGAAGGTAGGGGATGGGGCAGTAAAGAATATTTATGATGTGTGCAAATTAGAAAGTAGAAGTGTGGATTTATGGGGAGTGAAAATAATGGCCCAAACTATATGAGCACTCTTAACACATGTGGACACACAGAATACAACTGCTGTAGACTTATTCTCCTTGTAACAAGGCAACGCTCTAAAAAAATGCACCAGGGCTTCTTTCATACGCTGAGAGTCCGGCCCAGCACAAAGCTCAGTGATGCCACATTTGAATAATTACTCTAATTTCAGCCTCACCTCACTACTTTAGCTGGATATCAAAATGCCAAGGTCAGGAAAACCATTAGCTGGGCCTGCCCACTTAAACTGCCAGTGGAACTCACTCCGTTCGAGCTGAATTTGTTCTGCTAGGAGACTGTTTTATCATTGGGAAATAATGGAGTTGTCACACTGAGATGAAACTCTGCCAGTCTTTTAATTAAAATTTCTACGGATGGTGCCCCCCTATTTGGAGATAATAATTGTTTTCCACCAGTACAAACAGTCCCACGATGCTGTGGCAGTGCTAACAGTGTGTCAGCGATGCAGGAATGATAACAGGCTGCTTATCGCGTAGACATGACATCTTCTTTAACTTCACTTTAACTCAAAATTAGATTGAACTTTTTTTTTTATCATAACAAATGCAGCCTGTGGCGGTGCTACTGTACATTCTGTGCTTGTGTAAGCTGTCTTTACAGATATGGAAACGGCCACGAGACCGACGTATTTCCACAATAATTCTCAGAGCAGCTCTGCACTGTGTCTACACACATACACGTGCACACATACGCATACGCACATACGCTGTGAACTGGCATGGAGCTGGTCAGTGGAAGTGTTGGGGTGTGTGTTGTCTGGATGGGCTGTGGATTTCACCATCATGTCTAAACTAAATGGAGATTTGATAAAACCAGCAGGCGAGAAATGGAAATCACCTTATTGGGTAAAATGGAAAAACTTTTTTTTTCCCACACTGAAAAAGAAGCCAGTGATGTTGCTGTTTCTGCTGATTCTGCTGCCGCTGCTTCATTACACACAGATAGAGGTGTTGTTGTGTGAAAGATTTGAAAAACGGTTTGAACAGCATTAAAAGGTTTTCGTCGTGCGCTGCCGTGCGGTGTGTAATTCCCAGAAAATCTGCTGAGCCACTTAGACTTCAAACCAGGATGTTGTGGCTGTTGGGGACTCGTGTAATTCTGTCGAGCGGTTGTGGCAGAAACACGCAACATCTACTCATTTACTGTCATTTCCAGGAAACTTGTATTTAACAACACTGTACGCTTGCATTCAAGGATGATTTAATGATATATATCAACAGCAGCTTACAAGAATTGTTAGCAGTACATTCTGCGTATTTAAGTTAAACACGTATAGTTTAATTAAATGTCCAACGCTTCTCTTGTCGTCTTTTGTGAGCCGTTTATCCAGCTTTGAGAGAAGAGACGAAACACAGGAAGCAATAGGCTGAACTCTGCTGAGTCACTAGTTTTTCTTACATAAAGAAACAATTCTTTGTACAACCTTTGAATGCCATCTGGCTGACTTGTCAAACGAAAGTAATTTTTATGATTTAAGCGGGTACCTCAGCTGGTGTGTGTCCAGCTTGTAGCCTTGACCAAACAGCTGATTATGTTATCGTGTGAGGATTTTGCGTAGTAATACAGTAGGCTGAATAAATGTAGAAATAACATTAAGCTGCTGTTGTAGATATAAACGTCCTTTGCACTTGTATCTAATACGCAGAACAGCTGCAGGGATGTTAATGTCATTTGGTGTTTTCCTGACTTCTCATGTGCGGCTGTAGGTTTGACGTTTGTCGTTCATCAACTGTTGAATGGATCGTCATGAACTTTAATAAACACATTTATGTTCCCCTCAGGACGAATTGTAGTAAATCTGCTGATCCTCTCTTCTAATCTGGCGCCGTCATCAGTTCGAATTTCAATTTGTCCACTGCTTTGGTTTATAACCTCATACCTGCAAGAGTAATGGCAGTCCCATTAATCTCTGCTGTGTGTTTGAGTTTAGGGCTAATTAGCCAATGCTAGAATGCTAACATCAGTGTTTCCCATTAATTATCCAGACTGTGGAGACCTGTCACAGCTTCATAATGAACCCAAATTATTTTTACACTTCTCATAATAATGTAAGCGATCTCTAACATTGTGTTTGAGCTGATGCTTATGAGAAGCATCACTCACTCACTCACGTTTGCTGTAATGCTAACGTTATTATCAGCGGCTCTGACTGTTTTCATCATCTTTGGAGCAAGTTGGCTCATCGTTTGAACTCTTTTGCTTTGCTTTGTGGGTGTGACTCTTTCGTCATCACCATTCATGTACAACCAATGTGTTAATGGTTGAATTGTTTGCTAGAGCACAAAATCATTTATAAGACGACATTTTTCATAGATCTAACCTCTTAATTTTGCTCTGTGCACCAGATTTATGCATTTATCTTTAAGATATACAAAATTCAACCTTCAGAGGGTCTGAGGTCCACCCACCACAGTCTCACATAATTCTGTGGGAAACACTGAACATGCTAAGCTAAGATGGTGTGCATGCTAAATGTTATGCTTGCTACCATCAACATGTTGGCATTGTCATTGGGAGCCTGTTAGCATGCTGATATTAGCGTTAAGCTTCAAGCACCACAGTGACTAAGCACAGCCTCACAAAGCTGCTAGACTCTTGTTTTTATGTAGCTGCATTTATATAAAGATGTATATATACTCACTCCACTTTAAAGATCATCAGTAATTAGGTATTTTCAGCCCCATGTTTGTTAATAATAAACATGCACTTGTTAGTTTTTGGACTGACTGTGTTCAGTTTTTATTCATTTTCACACATCTGAATAAACATACCAGCCAGGCTGTGGGAGTGTGCAGCATTGGACATGTTGAGAGCACATTTCTTTGCTTTGTTTTGAGCATTACTGATTTGCAGAAGCTTTGTCAGTTCTCCTTTGCGCTGACAGTGCCTGGGCATAGAAACATTTGTTATCAGTGCCGTTTAATGAGGGTGACCATGAAAGAGGCAGAGAGATAAAAAGAAAGGGAGACGGGGTGTAGCGTTGCCCACACAGCTCCAGTGGCAGCTGGCTAGCTCAGGAGCCTGATAATCTCCTCTCGCATTCCCTCTGGTCCCCAAATGCTCGATCAGGCATCATGACTCCACACGCTATGCTGCTCAAGGCAAACTGTTCACAGTCTCTGGGCTTCGTTTATAAAAATATTATGTGACAGTGTCCTGTATTCTCTTCTGCAGCCATTTCAGAGAATGTAAAAATAGGAAAAAATTTTGTGATCCTGATGGAAATGAGCATCTCAACGCTGACTTTCACATTAAGATTCATTTTCATAAATCGGGACCAAAATTTGGACCTATCATCTGCAGAAACAATGACTAACAAAGCCAGTGTGAGCAGTTACGGACGTGTTAAGAAAGAAAATGAGCCTCGTTTTCATGAAGAGAAAGGAAGGGAGAAGTAAAAACAACAGAAAGAGATTGATTTTGACCTGAGGCTGACTCCACCAGGCTCCAGGCCATAAGAAGATGAATGGTTGGATTGGCTGAACTCCTGTTTAATCCCTGATTGGTTGGATGGAGTGAGATGTTTCCTGTGTCTTCTCTGTGGTTGCAGTCAGAGCATCAGTGGGTTGACTGGAGGATATGTGTGTGAGCGCACACTGACAAATGTGTGTGCGTTCATCGGTGTGCATGCCTTCTTATGCATGGAGTATTTGCTGTGTTGTGGATCTGTGAACAGTGCAGGTGTCAATGTTTATGTGCTTGTGTTTAAGTGTGTATATTCGTGTGTGTGTGTTCTCTTTCCTCTCCAAGCTGCAGCTACAGTGTCCCTTTCATTATAACTTCCTCACTGGAAGCTGTGGGAGCAGACTCACCAGGCCGTGAGGAAATGCAGATATAGTAAAGCCGCAGAGGACACAATGTGCACTGGAGCTGAAGTGTGTGCGTGTGTGTTTGTGTGTGTGTGTGTGTGTGTGTGTATGTGGAAGGAATAGGCTGGACTCTATTGAGTCACTAGTTTTTACTATATATTCAGGTTGTCTGTGTGTACTTTCTATACTTGTAAATATGATATCTCAGGAACACCTTCAGGGAATTTCTTCAAATTTGGACTCAAGAATGAAGTGATTAGAGTTTGATGGTGAGAGGTCAAAGGTCACTGTGACCACACAAAACACATTTTTGGCCATAACTCAAGAATTAATACACCAAACATGACGCAATTTCACACAAATGTCTCAGAGGATAAGTTGATGAAGTGGTGACATTTTACCTCCAAAAGGTCAAAGGTCAACTTCACTATGACATCAGTAATGTTCTGCAGAAACACTTTTCTGGCCATTATTCAACACCATAACTCTTTTCAGTAAACTTGCTTTACATTTGAAGCTCATACAGTATTTTACATTTTTAGCCATGCAAGCAGAGGCTGCAGGGACGGCAAAGGCAACGCAGCACTGATGTATCTCGACAACTGCGGGATGGGTTATATGATATTTTATACAGACCTTCATACTTCCCTAATTTCATCAGAAATTTTGGATCGCACAGTGTGTAGTAGAGCAGATGTTTGTGTGGGTTTGAGTGTTGTGGTCTTGAGATGCAGAAAGGGAAATGAAAGCGTTTGCATGAGCGTTTGATATTGCATGAAGGTAAATAAACTTTTCACTGTGTGTCTCCAGTTGTCTCTCTGCCTCCTTGTCTGCTAGCCAGAGAAAGAAGGGAGAATTGTAGGGAGCAGGAAGAGGAGGATGATGGGATAGGGAGGGATGCATCCTGAATCTGAGCCCATTTCTTTGCCCTCCAGCTGCCACCGTCCTGAACCCTCTGCCCCCTCACTGTGATGAGGGCTGATGGCTGTGAAATTACTGTGAAGCACCTCAGTGTCTCTCTGTGCAGCTCTCTGACTATTGAGACTGATAGGTTTTCTCCTCTCCAGAGAGCTGCAATCCAGCAGCCATTGGGGTCAGAAAGGACGGTCAACACACACACACACACACACACACACACACACACACACACACACACACACACACACACACACACACACACACACACACACACACACAGTGTATAGACTGGACTGACATTTCCTCTTAACACCGCTGTATTATCTGATTTTCAAACAACTCTGATATGACTGATGGAGGCAAGATTGTCTGTGTAAAAGGAAATATGAACTGAGGTGTGCTTCACGCGTTGGAATCAATAAATGTAAAGTATACAACACCTTTAAAAAATAAAATAAAATAAAACTATACAAACATTCATGGCAATCAGCAAATGTTCGTATCCAGACATGCAAAGCAGCTCATTTTTTCTAATTAAGCCGACACCATCAGGTCAAGTCAAGGTAAACAATTGGTGGCAATCAAATCACCCCGCTGATTAGCTGACTGCAAGTGGGCGAAAGTAGCATGGCTGAAAAGGTCATCCAGTAATCCTGACAGCTTTTCAAAGCCTCCCGAAACAAGATAGTGAAGTGTGCGATTCTCCTGACGAGCGGCGCCTTGCAAGCCTGCCCTGCTCTCTCAAGGAAGTAGCTCGTGGGACGTGTTGGACTGCATCTGAAGGTGAAAGACTGTGTGGTCGCACTCAGAGGCAGAGTGACAGGAAGTGTCACAGGGACACAATAGTTGTTAAAATATGTAGATAACAGAGGCGTTAAAGAAAGAACATGAAAACTACCTGTTCCTTAAAAAAACAACTTTTTTTACTCATGTGCGTTACTTGTAATGCACGACCGCTCACCCCTGTGTGGGTGTGAATGTCAGACGATCGGTTTTGGAAAGCTACAGAAAGTGTCAGACGTCAGGAAGGTTGGCGGAGCACTTCCATCATCCGACAAGCACAAACGCCTTAAGTGGCTTTACCCAGCTCTTAATTTAAGGGCCCGATATAAATACAGTCCATTTAGAAGTGAAAAAATTACTACTGATTGTAAACTTTCCTACTTTATACTGTGGGTCTTGTACAGGTCTTTGATTTTCTATTTAAATTGCGAATTAGTCATACTTGCATTTCATCACCTGCACGCTGTCAAAACTCTATTTTATGAAGTTTATGACTGGTTTTACTATGCATTGATGTTTCAGGCATTTTATGCAGCAAGTTACAATAAGTGCATTTTATAGGATACATAAATTCACAAAGACAACAACCAATTTAAACAGATGAAGCAATCAAGTATCCATGAAGGAAGATAATACACAGACACCTGGAAGGGTGCAGCGTGTCTGTGGATTGGACTTGATTATTTAGCTTTGGATGTTAGCTAAAGCTAGCTAGCTAAAGCTAAATAAGAAGCACGCTAGTTGCCGTTACTGGGTCCAACCTAAATAATTAAAAATCCATTGTAAAATGCGTAAATTGCGACAGCATCAGTGCAACTTAGGTTTCTGAAAACGATCCACAGTGTCGCCACAGACCTGTGACTCTGATAAATGATTTAAGGAAGAGGCTGTTTGTTGCAAAACATGCAGCAATGACAAAGCCAGTTGTGTTTTGCCTTCCTGAGCCGAGTGTTTCCCACCCCAGGACTCTATTTATTCACCCACTCACATGGCAACACCCAGCGCACTAATTACCACTTATTCTCCACTTAAAATCATAACTTGTAACTTGATGTCTGAGAAGCCACGCTTTCGATCCACGTTCCCTTTTTAGCCGTGCGGCTTTTGCTCTCGGTTCACCGCTGCCTTTCTGCCATGTCATCACCATATAAATACAGAGGAGGAATAAATCTAGATTTCAGGATAGAAAAAAGTACTCCAGCAGCGAACGCCTCATGGAAGGAGAATTCGCATGTGGTTTTGACTTCTTTTTTTCCCTCTTTCTAGTTATTTGTGTGCAAATTAGGTCTCGGTGGAGCTTTTGTCTTCTTCTTCTTATTATTAGAGTGGTAAGGCCTTCTCCTCAGAGGCCTCTGACAGGCTTAGCTGCTCCCAGGCATATGGCAGCAACACAGTGGCATTAAAAAGACGCACAAGAAGACGCATGCAACACAAACAAAAGTACGTCACATCAGATGCAAGCTGCTGAAGAAACTCTGACCTCTGACAGCGATGTCTGCCGAGTCTCTGTGTGTCACCTCAGTTCCTTAAAGCACCGAGCTCCTCTGCAGATTCTCTGCGTCGAGATCTTTTATTGGAGCGTAATGAGCCGAGCACATGAAAGGGGATAATGTCAAACCAAGACGAAAGAGAATCGGTAAACTTCACTCTGCGCTCACAGACATAAAAAGATGGACTCTTGAACCAGATTCACCAGCTAATAGAAGTTATCCACCCCATCTTTCAAATGCCTTCAAATACTGTAAAACAAGCACAGTGTTTAATGATTATTCGTTACGAGGCCTTAAATATCTTCTGACAATCGTTAGTTTCATGACTGAGCCTTAACCTGTTTTTCATAAGGCAAATATGTGATGAACCTCTGTTAAAAAGCCACCAGTTTCTAAAGGATTTCAATTTCAGTGTGCAGTAACAAGTGCTGAGCAAAAAAAAAAAAAAAAAAAAAACAGGAGGCTGTTTACTCACATGTTTACTCACATGCTCAGCTAAGCTCTAACCTCTGACCGTCGACAACTGCAGTGTAAGCCGGTCAGCATCGTTTGTCCAAACACAAATCACAAGGGTGAGCGGTGTGTAAGGACACCAGCGCGTGTGTGTGTGTGCGCGCGTGTGTGTGTGCTGCAGCACAGAGACAACACATGTGCAGCATTTAAAAAAACACTGCGAACTGAGACGACACAAACACAGAAATGCAAAAACACAGGCAGCACGAGCAGATTTAGAAATGCAACAGAATGGAAATGAATTCCAAAACAAGAGAATTTTCAGGGGACACTAAATTTGGTGGGCGTGCATCAGTTTTTAGCGTCCCCTGGAAACCTCTGTTGTTTTTCCATTGTGTTCTGCGTGCCCTGCAGAGTGTCTGGATTTGGTTGTTGTTGTTTTTTATGTTGCTTTTGAGGTTTTAGGGAAACTGTAGTCCATCATTTCTCATTTCACACATCACAGTTTGAGGTGTTGCACTTTTTAATGTTAAACCATGTTTAAACGTTTCACCCCAAAAAGGCATTTTTAAAATCCTGTAGCACGCAAACCTTTTCAGGCCTTCTAAGTAAACTGGAACTGGAATCCAGTCGATGGACAGAAAATGAATCAGCCACAATTTCGATAATCAATTCATCGTTTAAGTAATTTCTTAAGCAAAACTTCCAATAAAAATTAGCTCCAGCTTCTTGAATGTGAATGTTTCTCTGGATTTCTTAGTGTTTTTTGACAGTAACATGAATATATTTATGCTTTGGATAAACAAAGTGAGCATACTGGGCTGCAGGACTTTGCAATGGATGTTTTTGGACTGTTTTCTGATATGTTATAGACTGAATGATTAGTTAATTAATCATGCAAACATTTAAGATTAATCAATAATGCGAGCCCTACTTCATATCATCCACTTGATATTTAAATATGACCACTGATCAGTAATAAAATCTGATACATAATACCCAGTGCATTAATATTATTATACATCATTTTATACTGTTTATTGCTCAGATGTACTGTGAGGATAATGAATTACTCGTGTGATGCCATATGGCTCTTTCTGGATGCTTTAGTCATTCAGTCGTAAGCCTGAAGAAGACTGCGACCGTTTCTGCCCTCTCTGCATCTTTGCTCATGACAAAATTAAGCCGCTTCACTTGAGGCCAAATCAAGGCTCCTCCACCACGGGCTCTTTGCATCTTTCGCTTCTTCCTCTCGTGTGATCGCCGTTGATTTTATGTGACATTTCTGAGCAGTTGATTACTTAAGTGGGATTCAGCATTTCATCCTCTGAGTGGGGCTGCAACAATGACAGGGTTGAGACCGACAGATAAAATGAATCTTTGTGCAGCAATCTATTGAATGCCGCTGTGATTAGGAGGACTAGTCTGACTCTCCAGACATCAGCAGATTTTAGCAAATGTGTTTTTCCACTGGGCTGTCTTCATCACCATTGCTGCAGTTACTATTGATATTCTTCTGTCTTTTCTGTCCTGTCAGACCTTTGTGATTAGGGCACTTTTTTCGTGGCGTCTCAGACAGCCTTCAGGTCAACCAAACTCTTTCTCTGCCCTCTCTTGCCCCGTCTGTCTAAATTAACATTCCTCTATGGGCTCATCAGACTCCTCCATGTGTTGCCGCTCTGCCTGGCACACACTGGCACTGCTGTCTCCGTCCCCGCCATGCTGGTTCACGTGCCTCAGTCTGGGCAGAGGGGACTGACTCATCCTGGTCATGTAACATCATTTGGGATTAAAATTTGTTGGGAAAAGAAGTAAAAACACAAAAGTGGAAGCAATGTGATTGATTGAACTAGTATGTGTGCTGTATAAATGTGTGTGGTATGGTGTCGGGTTGGTGCGGTCAGTTCAGAAAGAGCAGGATGCACTGGACCGTGGAATTATTAGGATTTTGGCTTATTTAGCTTCATAATTGCACATGTTTCTCGGCCGTGTAACTGTCACACAAAAACAAAGGGTCATTTATTGAACTTGAGCACAGCGCTGACTCTCTCTGTTTCATTATGTGCTCTACTTTCAGCACAGATCTAATTTATTCCATGCCGTTAAAAAGCTTTTCTGGTGCCTCTTTTTAAACTGCTCACACTCCTATAATGATAATAATTATTATTATTATTCACTGCTGGTTTAGACGAGGTCTTAACTGAACCGTGCTGCTCCAAGCAGTAGCGTGCCAAAGAGCTCACTGAGATCTTCTCCCTCTCCACTCCTCTTCCACATCAGTCAAATCTCCTGGGAGAGCCGCGACTCTCAAGTTAACTCTTATTTCCATGGTAACTGAGGCAGACATGGAGAGGTCCAGGCAGCCATGGCCCAGAGCTACTCAGCTGCAAAGGCACAAATTGCGCATCATCATTCCTGCTGCTGCATGGGACAGCATGTGGGAGTCTGTCAGGTGTGGTTGTGGCTGCTGGGTTAACTCGCTCTCAGGTGAAACTGTCACGGATGGAAATGAATGTTACATATTGAACAAATATCAGGAACATTATCTGAGAGTGATTTTCACATTACAGCAAGGGTTGGACTTCAATGTTAAGCACTCCGCTAAATATGTAAAAGAGAAATGGGAAAGAGAAGTTAATACTGACATTGCAGATAATGATTGGCAAAAAATGTGGAAGATAGACGACACATCAGTCAGCTTACGTGTAAGTACAGGAGATTCTCCTGGAAAAAACAGATATTTCTTTGTTACAGGCAAGATGAAGGGTAAGCTGTTATAGAGACGTCTGATATGTTGGAGCGAATGTGAATTATTGGATGCAGATAACTCTTATTGAGGGCCACAAAACGACAGCTGGCAGCCAGCTGATGTTGTTAAAGAGCGACAAAGTCTGTGAAGTGACGAGGTCGGGCTGCTCTGATGTATCAACAACACATCAGACCTGAAGTAGAAGCTGTGATTATAGGACAGATATCAACAATGGCTGCAACAATACTTTAAATTATGAAACTGTGCAGGTTTAAGTAAAGAAAAAACTTGATTTGGAGGAATTAATTGTGTAAAAGAAGAAGAAAGCGTCAAAAAGACGCCTTCACTCCACCATTATCTAATGTTGCAAATGGGTTTAGTTGTATTGAATGTAACTGACATGGTGATAAGCAGTCTGAAGTTCTGTAAAAACGATCGATATGTAAAAACAAGCACAACTGGAACAGTTGTGTGCATCACTCCGGCAAATGCTCAGTGCTGACTTTAACGCCGTTCATTATGCAGACAGGGAAGCAGCTCTGCTCACACGTCTCCTCCATCTTTATCAGCGTCTGTGAATGAAGACCACCTGCTCGAGCGCCGGCCTGCTGAAGTCGTTTAAGTGGTCGTGTGAGTCGGGCTTCATCCAATCCCCTGATTGCCTGTTCAGCAGCCTGCTGCTCCCCCACTCCTTCTAAACCACCTTGTAACATCTTCCAGCGTCTCACCACCTGCCCCCTCATACTGAGCGGACAGCCCTCCACCATACAGTAAATCCTGCAATAGGATTCTGGATTATCCAACGTGGATTAGGCCTCACCAAACCAAAGAGTGGCAGCGTGTTTCTTTAACACTTAAATTGGTAATGTTAAACCCTGGAAGGGCAGTGAGTGACCTTTCAGTTGGATATGGGACACTCCAGAAACCCCTGTGGACTGAGGATGGTCTGTAAAGATTGAATAGTTTTGACAAGCTTGAAAAATGACCTGAAGTAAGACAGTGCCAAAAGGACGGCGTTCAGATGTTGAACTGATCCGTTAGCTGAGTGTGTTTTTGAGAAATGTGATGAAGCTGACTGAACAAATATATTTTGAACTGATTGAGACATTGGAAAAAGTGAAAATGTGTGTTACTTTTGAGATATAAACCCTAATTGTATTGAATTAATTAGGATTGAAAAGCATGCAGGCTCAGAAAGCAGATCAGATTCTAGATTCTGATTGGACTTAAAATACCAATAATAACCAAAGTCTACTCACTTTTTACTAGAGCCATAAAATCCAAATGGGGGCAGTGGAGTGGAGCTGAGCTGGGATGAACAAATGGAAGCCACTGCAGCTGGTCGTAGCCTGAGGAGCTGTCAGTTCAACAACAAGGCCAAAAATACTCCTGTCCTTAAGCCTCAGATACTCCTAAAAGAACACTAATTTTCAGAATTGTCACCTAGACACATTAGATGTATTTAGCTCTTGAGAAATTATTGATTTTGTTTTTGGATCCAGCATCTATTGGCCAGTAAAGGAATTCGATCTGAAGACTGTTTAACATCGGCTTTAAAAGAGTATTCCACCGGTTTAGCATCGCACTTCTGTAACTTTTGCAGAGACGGTTCGGTGTGGCTATAACTTATGCTAGTAGCAGCTAATGTGGCCTCATGCCGCTAGAGATGAGGAGGTCTGGTAAGCGGCTCCCTGTGGAGATACAGAAATGTGTAAGAGTGTAAACTATGCGGAGGTCGTCTTCTGGTTGTGTTTGACCTCTGTTTAATTTGTGATGACCTCCCTCTGTGTCACAGTCATTCCCTGGAAATCTGCCTTAGTTCTTTTCCCTCCCTGTCTTTCTCCATAATCAGTGGAAGCCTGCTATCTTAATGCCTGTTAGCAAGCATACTGCTGCATAATCCAGAGTATTACTGAGACAAATACTGATGTTTGTGTCTCTTTCTGGTTTTGTCCTGTAGATCATAAGCATGACTTGAACACTGCTTTAGATTTGTATGTAGGTTTACAGATTGGTCACACAGTTTCCTGATTATGTCAAGGTCTGCATAATATAAGATACAAGCTGCAAAAAGCAATTGGAGCTCAATTATAAGAGCTAATTTCGTAGTTTAGGGTAGCTTGGCTTCAGGTTTGGAAGATTGATAGAGAGGGGAGGAGTATTAATTGAAATGCTTGGTAAAATGGATGGTTTTGAAATGTTTTTGCCTCTGCTCATCTGTTACTGTACCTGACATGATGTGACTCTGCACTGATATGACTGATTAAGAAGCCTGGATTAGTTCCTGACGGCTCAGGTCTGCTACAATAAATAGTCCTAAAAAAGTTGATCTTCTTTTAAATATTTTGTATCTTTAGCCAACTTTAGAAATGGCACCGTTGGCCTGTCCATCAGTCCACCACTTTGTCCCAGACTGAATTATCTCAACAACATGTCCTCAGAGTGTGAATCCTATTGACTTTGACGACCCCTGACTTCACCAGCAGGTCAAACTTTTCACATGTTAAATATCTCAACATCTACTCAATGGATTGGCACAAAAAGTAAGCGCTAATGCTAATACGAATGGCATTCCCATCATGTATTTTGTGCTAACTAGTAAATGCTAACAAGAATGCTAACTTGCTAAAACATTGAACATTGTTTACATTACACCTGCTAAACATTAGTGTGTTAGCATTGTCACTGTGAGCATGTTAGCGTGCTGATGTTAGCATTTAGCTCAAAACTTCTGAAGAAGAATCCTTTATTGATCACAGCACAACATGCATAGTTACAGCGGGGGAACTGCACACGCCATGCTTCACTGTACTTAAGTCCAATCTCACAGAGGAACAAACATGGCCGTGACTTTTAGATTAATGTATATTGAAGCAATCACAATGTGTCTCTTCATTATTCATTATTAAGAAGATGAGACGTAAGCTTACTCTGTCACAGATGCTTTCAGTGTTATCTTTGACCTAATTAGTTTGAATATATATTACAGCTCTGCCTCAAAGATTGAAAGGAAGCTAGACACTGTTGGCAGCGTCTTATGGAAATAAACTGTGAAAAGGCTCCATTATTTGAGATGGGGTTTATGGATTTGGAGTTAATCTTGTGAAGTGTTTGTCTTGAAATGAGCTCTTTTTCTTCATAGTGCCAGCCGACATTTGTGAAACCACAAAACAATGCCTGTGATGTGTCAGCGTGTCCACGGTGTCAGCGGGCCACCTGAAGGATTTGTCTGTTAATTACATTATTGCGACTTCTATAACGCTGTCTGGGTTTTAGAGTTCACATTGTCTTACCGAATCAAAACCTGGGCTCATTGGAGTATGTTTTGTTTATTCGACTTCAGTGTTAATTTGCTCACGGTGACCCAGAGAACACCTGCTGCATCCCAATCTACAGTTTGTGGCCTTCCCTGCTGCGCTATCGAACTACATCTGCTAAAGCAACGCAACATACAATTAAAGTCCCTTAATAGCTCATCATGTGGATGATAATTATAACACACAGTGGAATGCTAATTATATCAATGATCTTCTCTCCTAACGTCCTACTAAAACCAATGTCATTTATGGACGTGCCAAGTGGCCTACTTTCTGCACAGCCGACAGGAAGCCAGAGGAGGCTACCTTTCCTGAAGAGTGTTGGGAACATAATTATGTTATTTTCTGAAACCTCCTGCTGTTGATATGTTTGGGGCCATTTGATTGCTCTAAAGTCAAACTATCTAATTTGTGGGAAGTGATGTGCACTGATGAGTATGAGTGCTTCATCGGCCTTTTTCCATTTGCAGTAAATTAGTAAAAACGAATGAAATAGGTTTGTGGCAGAACCTAATGATGACAGAAATGAACACTTGCAATATTTCAATCAGTTATTTCAGTATTGCAAGCTGAGTGAGAAATATTCAAAGAACAGAGTAGCTGTGCCTTCAAAATGCTGCTCAGTTTTAACTGTAATCACACTATAAATCACCAAACTGGAGTTCAGTGAAATAATCTTTTATCGTTAATCTGATCTCTACTGGAGATGCGTGTGTGTATCTCATGTGTATTTATTGTCATTATTTTCAGACTTATTTAAGAATTTACAGTATATTCATGTTTCTTCTGGCTTTACCCCGCTGAGCGTTCACCAGACAAACATGGTTAGCATATTAGCATAGCTTTCTGCATGTCTTTGTTTTTGGGTTAACCCTCTTTAGCATAGCTTGAGGAAACTTTATATACATGTCGAGGTTTACTTTAATAGTTATAAACTCACTCGTTATGCTGAAAGTGAATATTCACTTCAGTTCTTACCCCCTACACTTTAAGTACGACTAGAATTAAAACACATTTTTACCTAGAAATCAGTATATCTAAGGTCAACTTTCTACAACTTAACAGAGAAGAAATTGATGTCCATGTTATCAACTGTTTCTCTGAAGCGCAGTGAGGATGTCAGAGACCTTGGTGCTATCAGTGATGCCAGTCTTACCTCCAGCATCACATCACTGCTTTCTACCTGACAGCTTTCTACCATTTGAAACATATTTCCAAACTTAGGAGCCTCCTGTCCCCGTCTGACTGTGAATAATTGATCCATGCATTCATCTCCAGCAGATTAGATGACTGTAATGCCCTTTTTGCAGGATTTACAATAGGCAGGCAGAGTGCTGCAGGCAGAGTGCTCACTGGGACTTGGAAAAGACAACAGATCACACTGAAAACACTTCACTGGCTGCCATTACAGCATAGAAATGATTTAAAGCATTACTGCTTGTAATCAACGGTATGCATCCTGAATATATTTCTGACCTGCTCACTGGCTATAGCCCAATCAGATGCCTCAGATCATCGAGCATCGAGTGTCTCCTGAATGTAGTTAGAATTAAAACCAAGACATCTTTTAGTCACTGTGGTGCTGTTTTCTGATGGCTTGACTGCAGCTGTTTCTTCTCTTAAAGGCAGTCTTCAAACGTTTCTTTTCTCTTAGGCTTTTGGTTAGAGTGTGTGTGTGTGTGGAGGTGTGTGTCTTTGTGCATGCCTGATGTAATCCATCAGCTAATACTGTAGTAGATGTAGCACTGGGGTTATTAAAAACTGTAACTGTACTTTATGTGTGTGTGTGCATTGTATGGGTGTCTGAAAGGTTTTTTTTATATATGTGGGGTATTTATGTGTGTCTCATTTGTTGAATGATTTCTGTGTTTGACTGTAAAACACATTTACAGTACTCCACATGACTTTACCTGTGCTTGACCTGACTCGAAGCACTTTCTCCTTATTATTACTACTTACTATTAAGTTAAGTATTATTATTACTACTATTACTATTAAGTGAGAATTCAAACTTCAGTTAGATCTTCAGTTGAACAGAGTCACAGGGCGCAGCCTCGTGTGTATCATCCTTGTCTTTGTATTTAATCTGACCTTTCTGAAAATTTTTTATGGTGCACTTAAGGCTGTGAAATATCAGTGTTGCCTGCAGTGCATTAGAATCTGCCCTCTCGCCTGCACATCGCTGTTTCAGGGGGATTATAAACCACACTGACATTTTAGGTGTATTACATAAACCATTTTCTCACAGGTATCAGCTAGTCTGTGAGATTTAAGGGATCCCGTGGCAGATGTTATTGCTGCACAACAAATATTTGCTTCTTCAATATAGCAAAGAGAGATCCTCTGGAAAGAAAATCAATTTTCCACTCGGACTCTGCTGCGTCTGAACTCCCACAGCCCCTCTCATATCACAATCTTTACTTGATCCTCACTTCACCGGCCGTTCCCCCATATCAGTGATCATTGGCTGTGAGATATGAGCCTACAGGGGGATCGGTATGAGTCAGCATGTTGAGATAACCATGATAGTAAGTGTATTGTACATTCAGCTATAGACAGAATGTCCCTTTTCCATGACAAGAGTCGCGCAAGTGTTATTTACCGTCTTTATTGTGTCAGCTGATCTTGGAGATCAGAGCATCGGCGCATTCAGGGTGCTGTGACGGGAGGCGCCCTCATCAATCATCTGCCAGGGGTTTCCTGAACAGGAAGGAGAAGGCTCATAAAAATGAATCCGAAAATGAAATTTGAAAGATCCTAAACTCCAAAGATGGAAGGTTGTGCTTGTACGAGCGACTCAGTTTCTCAGTGCGATCTGATATGATTGATGACAGCTCTTCGTATACGGTGTGATTGCCGTTTGAAGGTAGTTATTTCAAATTCAATCTGATGTTCGCTCATTTTTCAGGGACCCTTGATTGTCAATAAATAAACAACATAAAGCCACACTGACAAATATTGTATGCTACACAGATAACTGATCCTTAGCCACAGGTGATGCAGTGTGTAGCTCTCATATTGGTTTGTATGCATCATATACACTTCAGGTGCAGTGAGGATTATTTGTCAGAAACTTTCTGTCCATTTAAAGGATCCTCGGCAATTACTAACAGGATGTCGATTCAAGAATAAGAAATGATCCTATTACTGGCATCCTAGTTAATGTTTGACAATAACAGGCATGGTGGAAATGGAAGCTCCATTCATGTTTCCAGGAGCCGACGTTACATGATCCACAGCTGAAGCTCTTCTGCAGTGAAACTCTCCAACATGACTCATCAACAAAACTGATCAACAACTCTGTTAGAAAACATCAGGTTTTTTTTAATGACCAGGCTCACACCCTATCACATGTGCCATCGGTGTGTGACTGAATGGTTTGTGTCTATCCACCATCGTACAGATGTGTGTGTGTGTGTGTGAGAATGCAGACTGTATGAATACAGTCCATTTACCATTTACAAGTCAAAGCTATAAGTCTGTGTACAGAAAAATGTCAAGAGAAAGGCTAACTACAACTTCCAGGATGCATTTCTGTTAGAAACATCCAATCACAGAGCCTAAAGATGAAACTGATGATTCATTAGATCTGCATCTTACAACTGCAGAGATGAAGCCCTTTGAATTTAATGCTACTTCCTGCCTCAGTGATGGCAGCCAGAGCTCGTTAGTGTTTAATGTTTGGAGCCAAATTGAAGATCTAGAAAAAAACGGTGGTCTTAGCATAAACCTGCAGGGTTGTTACATTATCCAGGAAGGTCCTGGGTGTCTGATGAGTAACATTAAGTTCATTTCTGTTTCCATGAAATGAAAATAGACGTTAATGTTTTTTTAATCACGTGTCTTGTGCTGATTGTCACCTATTTGCCAGTATCTGGACCAGCAAAGGCAAGTCATTTTGTAGGCATGTTAATGGTATTTTAGAGTTTGTCATTTCCTAGAAAACACTAAATACAATGTTGACGAATCCTCTAAGGTTGCCCCCAAGTACCATTTTTTTGGGTCCGGCACTACTAGTAGTAATCAGTAACAAATATAACTTCCCAGATCTTTGACGGTGACACTGGTTTCACCTGCAGATCACCATCTGAACTGTAAAACACTCAACCGTCACTTTTGCTTTGTTTACACGAAAACAACAAAGAGGATTTCCAGTTTTAACGAGGGCCGACTTGAATTACAGAAACTAAATTAGTATTCATGATATTCATGACCTCGGTTCCACTTCGTAGTACACATTACTCTTTGTGTATAACATCTTATCAATAATCGGAGATCAGGAAACTTATGACTTCATTCCTGTATCGTCCAAGTTCATTCACTTGGGATTTGTTTCCATCTCCAACACACTCGCGCAGTATTGTGGCAGCGTGCAGAGATAACAGGAAGGAAGGGTGGGTTTCTCTTCCTGCGCTGTTGTTTGTTGATGTATCTTTTATCTTTTGGGCAGCATCTCGTCCAGCTCCAGCTCCTCCCTTGATGGGAATTTGTGGGACCTGCCCAGGAAGACATGCATGACATTTCTGCAGCGTTGTGTTTCTGGCTTTTGTGGCGGTAGATAATCACCACAGCGACCGCTCAATGGATTGTAATGGATTGTTTTTTAAAGATTTTTGTGTGTGTGGTCCCATAGGGTGGAGGTACAGACAGATAGGAATCACATTCAGGGTTTGTGCCTCCAGCTCCATCTCTATTTTACTTTCTCCCCCCTTCTCTCTATGCATCTCAGTACCGTAGTATCTGTCTGTGTGATGTATGACAACATTTTATCCCGTCTGCTCTCCCCTTTCAGGCTTTGTATGATCTATTCTTTAAGATCCCTTTTCCTTTCATCATAAAAGCCAAATGCTCATTGGTGGGATAAAAGGAAAGAAGTTGCACATTTCTAAGCGCCATTGGTCATTAAATGTGACTCTACATGCTGCTAATGAGACACGCAGGAGGCAGAATAAGGCGACCTCTTCATGAAAAACGACTCTGAATGAAGTAAATCACCACAGTAAATACTGCTGCAGAGGTGGGCAAGTTCCCAAAACGATCAGTCAGATCACTCCTCAGGAAATAATCAACAAAGTTGATTTTGATTAACTGTTAAGTCATGTATCAACCAAATATTATCTTGTCCCAGCCTCTCAAATATCAGGGTTTGTTGATCTTTAGTTTAAGTCAGTCTGATTGTGGAACCTATCGGCTTGATGATTTAGCCTGTGGAGGCAACAGCCAAATGTTTCATGGTTTCCAGTGTAAAACGTCCTCCTCTGTGCGTCAATCATTGTTTACGGTCTTCAAATGTGACAACAGCTCTACATTTAGGCTAATCTAACCAGATATATACATATAACTGTAGATAAAGCTAAACAAAGCTAATGTGTTCTCCCTCTTTTGCTCTCCACATGGACTCTTTGACCTGCATACAACCAAAGCCTGCTCAAACGTGATTGGTCCATGCTACTGGGACAGCAAACGCTTCTGATATCAAAATCTTGTCTGCAGATACTGCATATGCAGATTTCTGTTTATAGAGATTATAGTCGTGCTAATGTCGTGGCTCTGGGGATGATCGTGTCATTGGCCTCAGTTGTACTTTGCATTTTGTGTTAATTAGCGACTGTCAGCATGCTATTAGAGCAAGCTGAGGTGGTTAATGTAGTAAACATTGTTGTTGTAGTTAGATATCTACATGTAAACACTGACAGATGTTAGTTGTTTTGTGAACTCACATATCAACACGCTAATGCCTGACCTCTGTCATAGCTGATACGTGCAGAGATGAAGTCCCATTTATGAGGTTTTGACGTTATTTTGTCTCTCCCCCCTGTAAGTTTATGTGGCCGGGAAATTATCTGGTAATTACAGAATGTTAATTAGTTAATGCTTCTAAAAGGGAGGGTTGTGTGTTTGTTGTTATTTTTGTTTTGATGTCAATGTGCGCTCTCGGTATGCCATTTTAAAAGAAAGAATGTTTCAGCCATTGATCTGTCAGCAGGGAGGGATTGGCTCTGAGCTGTCCGATAGAAGAGTGCAGTCACACCAGCACACCTAACGTCACACAGACGATCACACTTTATATCAAGGTGCACATATTTACCATTAACTAGCTGGTTTTCAGCATGCATAGTGGCTCTTTATTTGTCATAAAGCACTAATTAATGCCTCATTCAACTTCTGCTCTTGCTATCAGTAGGCAGTAATTTGGTGGTTATTCAGGGAAAACTCTTAGTTAATGGCCTTGTAGTTGTAGAATAAGGTCATGCAGAATAAGGCATTAATAAGTGCTTTAATAAAGAGCCAATGTGCTGCATTTTATAACCAAACAAATTGTCTAACAGGCAAAAAGAGACAAACATTGAACTGAAATGGAACTGATTGCGCTAACTGACAGATCTCAAGTGTGCAGAAATGTCTGTGGTTAATATATTGGAGAAAATGTTGTTTTTCACTGGTGGTGATGATGTCTGCTCAAGGTTTCTCCATTTTAACAGTCAGGAACAGAGACAGCTTGATTGTAAAGTTGCCTCAGTGTTGATGCTTTAGTTTGTATTGCTGTGTGCATCTCTGCGGCAGGTTTCGACTTGATGAAGGAGGCCGTCATCATTGACATTCACACACCACCATCTCATTGTAACTACAGTAAATTGTGTAAAAGGAAGAGTATTTTTTATTTCATGAGCACTTTATTGAACCCTGTTTGCTCAAATTGGTTCAGACAGACCAAAGATTGAAAACAAAAACCAAATATTCCACCCAGACATGAAAAAACTAAACAACAAAGCACAACATAAAATATGCATTAGAGGAGAGCAGAAACAAAACAAAGCAGCTGAAACATTCATAAATATTAAGTGACAACATGACTGTCATATTGAACCACCTCTCCCACTCACTCCTCAAGGTGTTTACACTTCTCTGCGCCTTACTCTCCTTCCCATCAGTCTCAGCGTCAGAGACATCACACATCATAACTCAAACCTATTTCATCCTAACAAATGCATCAGCGCACACCCTCCAAGAGAAGGCAATTTAGCACCATTGTGTATATTTTTGCGCATGCCGCCCGAAAAACCAATCAAACATCGAGCTGAAAGGCGGCGGTGAGTGCGTCAGTGGTGCCTGCGTGTGCATTTGTTAATCTCACTCTGGGTTCCAGCACATATGTTAACGTACATCTAATTTCCAACCTGAGGAGGAGGCAGAGCTGCCCGACTTCTGACACCATTAGACAGCTGTCCTCCTGATTACCTTTCCAGACTCAAACCATGTGAAACCATCACTGCGTGCATTCAGCAGAGGAAAACACAAACACATGAGTGGCACCCAGTTAAATAAAACAATCTAAAAACAATAAATCTGCATTCAAGTGGAATTTTGCACACATGCCTGCCTTTATAGCCGCAGAGCTTTGTGCATCTAACACTTAGCATTAAAAGCTGTTGATAGCAGCGTGTTGCAGTGTTGGGGAGTGTTTATTCACTGTTCAGACTCTGTCAGTCATCCTAAATTTTTTATTTTCACACCACTGTATTATTTATCATGAAACCGCCAACATCTGGATTGTCTTCATTCGTGGTAAAATATAGATCTGTTCAAGCCGCATGGAACAGAAATGAGATGTCTGTTATCTGATCGGAGATGTTAAATGTATTTATTTCACAGGAATGTTTACAGGCCAGGATTTGAGCTTATTTGTACTTTTCGTGGATGGTTTTGTATTAGCGAGCTGTCAGACAGACTTAAAGTTTAACTTCATCCAGATCCCCACAACCTTTAGTACATTACTGTAGTAATACTGCAACCACTTGTTGAACTGTCTTTGTCCTTTCTGCTGGAGGCATTAAGCTAGTTAGCCGGCCGTGTTAGCGATTGCATCTGACATTAGCACAGATAAACACACTGTTTAGTTCTTTTCTTTCACTTTTGGACTTGTAACTGTGGATTTGGAAAGGCTAAAAAATTACAACATCCAGGGTCTTAAAATGAGAGATTTATCGATCTCACCACGAGCTGCCACTCAGTCCTACACACTGGTCCTTTCAGTGTCTTGGATCTCTCTTACTACAGCCCCAATAACGCCATGTCAGCATGTTGAAAAATCCAAAACCTAAAATCAAAATGTCTAAAAGGTTATATCATTGGATGTCTTTGAGGATGCCCTTTTGTCTGGCAAAAGTTAGAAAAGATAATAAATTCACACTGACATAAAACAGAAAAGCAGAATTCCTCACAACTGATAAGCTGGACTAGGTCATGTTTGGCACTTTTGCTTGAAAAATGACTCGATTATTAAAATAATTGTCGACTAATCATTTTTGTTATGCTATCATTCATGAAAGCACAGTTGAGTAATTTCATCAGAATGTGTTATTTGGTAGATTGACATAAACATGCTGTGTATAAATGCAGATGTAGCGTTTACTTTTTTGTGGGACTAACGGTGTGTTTGGATGTGTAATGCAGCGTGTTCACATGTTAGTCACATGTGTTTGTGGCTGATGACATGGCTGTAATAACTAAAGGAGAGGCCTGTTGAATGCTTCATGTGGCCACGTGTTTCATTTGATCAACAATTCAAAAAACTATTGAAATATTTGTTCAAGCTGCTGTTATAGCCAGTATTTGTCTTGTTGAAGCAGCTTTTTACAGAACACTGAATCCCCGCCAGCTGCTGTGTTGCTCCACTGTAGCTCAACCCTGACATCTCTTCCTATGGAGGCAAGAAAGAAGTGAATGGCTGCTCTGAGAAATCAACAAACAATCCTTTCATAAGCTCCAGAAATCCTCTCATTAGAACTTGTGACTGTGACTCACTGGTGAAGTCATTCACTTACGACAGTAAATGAAGAAACATGAAGGAAAAGGAAAGCTCAAGTAATTAAGGTTAAATCTGTGGATTGGATAAATTAGTGGCATTTTTGCATTGAGTACATCTGGATTTATCACATCTGTTTCATGGTTTTTCATCTCTCAAATGAAAAAAGATGATATCTTTTCAGCTGACCTGACTTTGTCATTGCAGCCAGTATCAGCACCTAAACCTCTTCAGTCCAAATTATTATACAGACATCAGTTTTGGTATTGACTCTCAAGTAACACTGAAGTATGGCAGACGAATTCTTTGCCTCTATTCTTTCACCGTTAGAATAGACAGCTACTGAGCTACTGTTCTTTTGGTCTTTTGGGGTATTTTCTAGGTGTTTGGTGTCTTGTGTAATGTTTTGATTTCTTAAAAATGATGCTGGGATAAATCATACATGCATTTCAAAAAGCTGCCTTTGTTATAGCATATCTTGGAGTATATCACAGCGCAGTAACTTATGCATGCTGCTTCAGGCTTTTTATATACTTACAATAGAGAAATACAGTCATATACCACTTACTGAGAGTCACAAAATGCCTGGAGCTTATACTTGCCTCCTCTGGGTAAAAGGAAATAAAAGTCATGCAATCAGCTATTTTTGGGAAATCTTGTGCTCGCTGCATCCGCCTTAATAGTTTTATTTAAATGCAGTTTTCAAGCCAATTTAAATTCAATTATAATCTCCTTAGACAGCTAAACATGGCATTTAGAAGATTTTGATGTACAGAAAAATACCTCTGTACCTAATTACAAGAAAATCACTGGCGATGCAGCTTATGTTCGCGCTGCAGCTCCTCCGAGATGTGCTGCTTACAATCCATGTTGTGCACCGTTCATGTACAACATGGCACTTCAAATCCACAGTGGAAAGCTGAGATGACGTGCAACATTTATTGGATGCAGTCAGACTGAGCTTGCACTTTATAACCTTGAGTCCAATTCTCTCTGCACTCAATGTAATATTTCACTTTTTTCCCCTCTCTTAGCTCTCACAGGAGCGCGCGAACGGTGAACCATTGGTTTCTGTGGCAGCATTTTGTTTGGTTTTGGTTTGATGGTCCTGGATTGTAGTGGCAGCTGATGTTAGACGTGTGACTGCTGCTGAGCTCCTGTGTAGACAGTTGTGATGTTACCGAAAGTGTTCTGCCAAAGTCAAATGTCACAGTTGGGTGTTGACATGCTCATCAGAAGCCTAGAGGTTGAGCAGATGCATGGTTCAGGAAGCGGTATAATAGAGTTAGACTGGTGATGGCTGCACTTCCATTATTCCTTTTCTTGCAGAAAAAGCACACCTACAGCCACATTTTGTGGATCACACAGTGTGTTTCTATAATGACCAGATGCCATTATCATCAAACAGCGCTAACATCTATCTCACTTGAAGGAAACTCCAACAACACCGCTGCTTTGCATGAGTTCCAACCTTTCTATTATTCAAGTTTCATTCAAATTCATCCTGCTGTCATGACCTGCTTCCTGAGCAAACCTCCCTCCCAAGTCTTTATTAGCTGTCACATAAAAATGCAGTTCATGTTGCGGGCACTCATTTTGGAGCTCTAGAAAGTGTGTGTGTGTGTGCCAGACACCCCAAAGCTGCATGCAGAGAGAATGAGCTGCATAAATGGATCGTACAGTGTAAGGACTATGACAGTGAAACACCCACCCACACACATATATATGTGTGTGGGTGGGTATATATGTATGCTGTATTAGACATATTTATATATGAGTATTTATCAGTATGCATTGACCTGCACATGTTTCTGTATTTTATACAAGGGCCTAACTTTCTCACTTTTACATTTTCTCAGTAAAATCTCTCTAAATGTGTCCTCTCGCTGTCCAGCTGCCAACATCAGCCACATTTTTCGCCCATCGCACGTCTGTAGGAACACATTTGCTTCTGTTTCGATGAATCCAGCTGTCTGCACTGACTGCGCAGTGGCTCACGTTTCACTTGTGCTATACACCCATAACCACGATATGTTCATGCTTCAGGTGTGTTTTCTTCGTACCTGAATGCATCCTGCTTAGATGCAAACGCAGGACTGAAGCTGCAGCTGCAAACACTCTGCTTCTGCAGAGCAGTGGAGCTGTAGCCAATGTTTCCAGTCACTCCGCTGATTTGTTTCTTTATTAATAGAGCAATAATTTTGTCTATATAGTGCAGGGAAAAAAGACCTAACAGAAAGCCCAAGGTGACGTCTTCAGGTGTCTTCTCCAGCCAACAGTCCAAACATGTTTAATTTACAATGAAAACAGAGAAAAGCAGAAATTCCTCACAAATTATTGGCTGGAACCAGGTAATGTTTGGCAATTTTGCTTGAGAAATGACTCAAAGATCATCAAAATAGTTATTTTTCTGTAAAATATACCATCATTATTCATGGAAGCACAATAAATCATTTCATCACAGTATGCTATTTCCTAGATTCATATAAACACACTCTTTACAGATGCAGGGTCTAACATGTTATGCACAGGTCCATACTGCATGTTTCAGCAGCAGAGTCAGTGTGTGTGTGTGTGCGTGTGTGTGTGTGTCCTCTTGTGTGTGTGTGTGTGTGTGTGTGTGTGTGTGTGTGTGTGTGTGTGTGTGTGTGTGTGTGTGTGTGTGTGTGTGTGTGTGTGTGGGGCCTCCGGATGCCCTGTATAGCCCTCTGGATTAGTTCATGTGTATGTGACCATTTTTCTGAGGTCGGTCTGAGAGACAGATGTGACAATTGACATCCCAAATCTCTCCCTCTCTTTCAGCATTCAGCGTCATAACCTGCTTTATCCACTCACTCTGTGTTGTTGTTTTTTTTTTTGTCTCTGTGAAATAAAGGCAGCTGGCAGCACTGCAAAAAACGGATAATGACATGGAGAGGAACCCTATGTGCCGCTGCTGCTTCCTGCTCAGGCCGGCGGGTTTAGCAGTGTTAGCAGTCAGGCAGCTGTCCAATGTGCAGCCTGTGATAGATGATATTTTGTGAATTAGGGTCTGGGGCAGAGGGTTTATCTGTTCGGACTATGAGGCAGACAAACAGTGTAATCCAAAGTGTCATTACGTCATCCTCCATCAGCAACCCTCTCCTCACACTCACCCGTCACTCATCCATATTTCCAAGGTCAGTTGGGTAACATCCTGGCAGGGCTGATAATTTGAGAGATTGAAGTTCCTTCAGGGATGCATCACGATAATGCAGTAAAATTAATGGATTGCAGGTTGATTGGTTGGTGATGTCACCGGGTAACAAAAGGTTAAGTTAAGATGCACCTGCAGGCTGTGTGAGCAATCAAGAGGAATTGGGTCGTATGGAATCTCATCATGCTTTTATCCTGCATCTATTGTTTGTTTGCAGCAGCCAGAACATCTTATTCCTCCTGAAGTATTGATTAGAACTGAACAACAGCAACTTGTACCAGTAAATTGGATGTTTTTCAGTTCTAAGATACACAACAGTGTAACCCCAGCAACAGTTTTACAAAGTGTTCCTGATCCCATCTAGTAATGTCCTTTATAACCTCGCTCCATCCTCGCTTGTGAACAACTGAGCCTTCCCAGGATGACCCTTTCAGACCCAATCATGATACTATCACCTGTTACCAATGAACCTGTTTACCTGTGGAATGCTCCAAACAGGTGTTTTTGGAGCATTCCACATCTTTCCCAGTCGCTGGTAGTTGCTCCTGTCCCAACTTGTTTGATTATGTTGCTGCATCAGATTCAGAGTAAACATATATTTAGGAAAAATCAATGAAGTTGATGAGGTAAAACATTAAATATATTGTGTTTGCACAGTTTCCCATTGAGTTTATGTCAAAAGGATTAGCAAATTATCATATTTTGTCTTACTTGTTTTTACACAGCAAGGCCTCTAAATGTGGTTTGACTTTGTAAGAGAAAATGTTATTTTAGACATCCAGATCTACTCAAGTGTTTCTCCATCTCTCTCTCCACCAGTGCGCTACCTGCTGAAGAACAATGTGAGTCCAGACCTCTGCAATGAAGATGGTCTCACCGCCCTGCATCAGGTAACATTGTCCGACTGTGTCCCCACATTTTGTCTTTGCTTGATTTGTCTGATTTGTATGTCAGATGGTATGTTCTCCACAAACCTGGCCTCTAATATGTGATCAGTGTCTTCTCTCACATTGAAAAGGAAAAATGATGCAAAGTAATTAGATTGGTTAGATTGGATTGGTTGTCAGTTGCAAGGGTCAGATTGGTTTGTCCTCCAGTGGACCAAACCAGTGCATGATGGATCCTCCTAAATGAACTTTCATTTAAAGGAGCAATAAGTAGGATTTAGTGGCATCTAGTGGTGAGGTTGCAGATTGCAACCAGCTGAATACCCCTCACCTCACCCCTTCCTTTCCAAGCGTGCAGGAGACCCTGCAATGGCTGCAAAATTTGCTAAAACATGTGAATGGCGCTCTCTAGTGCCAGTGTTTGGTTTGTCCTTCGTGGGCTACTGTAGTAACACTGTGAAGATTCAAGATTCATTCTGTATTGTAATGTACTTGTAACAACACCAGTAATAAAATTTTTGTGCTTGGTGCCAACTCAACTTCACGGTGCAATAATCAAGAATAAAATATATACATATAAGATAAATATGAATAAACTAGAGGTAGCATAAAAATAGAATAGAATAAAACTAGAATAAAAACACTAGAGGTGCAAGAGTGTGTGTATTGGTGTGTGTGTGTGTGTGTGTGTGTGTGTGTGTGTATGGCAGTATGTGTATGGGTAAAAACTGTCCTTGAACCTGCTGGTTTTAGTCCGGACGCTCCTGAACCGCCTGCCGGATGGCAGGAGCATGAACAGTCTGTGGCTGGGGTGGCTGGGGTCAGAGAGGATCCTCTTGGCCTTCCTGCTGCAGCGCTGGCTGTAGATGTCCTGGAGGGCTGGCAGCTCTGCTCTGGTGATGTGCTGGGCTAATTTTAC
Organism: Chaetodon trifasciatus; assembly: GCA_037975065.1. Taxonomy (NCBI): domain Eukaryota; kingdom Metazoa; phylum Chordata; class Actinopteri; order Chaetodontiformes; family Chaetodontidae; genus Chaetodon; species Chaetodon trifasciatus. The sequence goes on from JBBMOE010000018.1 coordinate 7,260,392, forward strand.
TACCCCCTGCAGTGCTTTGCGCTCCAGGACAGTGCAGCTGCCGTACCAGGCCATGATGTTTCCAGCCAGGATACTCTCGATGGTGCATCTGTAGAAGTTTGACAGTATCCTAGTGTTCATGTCAAACCTCTTCAGACGCTGCAGGAAGAAGAGGCACTGTCTCGCTGACCTTACAATCAGGTCCGTGTGGCGAGTCCAGCTGAGGTCCTCACTGATGTTGATCCCCAGGAACTTGAAGCTGCTGACTCTCTCCACTGTTGCTCCCTCAATGTGAATTGGGGCATGTCCTCCTCCCTGAAGCCTCCTGTAGTCCACGATCATCTCCTTGGTTTTGCTGACGTTGAGCAGGAGGTTGTTGTCACTGCACCATGATGTCAGTACTCTCACCTCCTCTCTGTAGGCTGACTCATCGCCACCTGTGATGCAGCCGATGATGGTGGTATCTAATGATGGTGTTGGAGCTGTCCTTGGACGTACAGTCATGGGTATAGAGGGAGAAAAGCAGAGGGCTAAGGACTCACCCCTGGGGGACCCCAGTGTTCAGAGTCAGTGTGGAGGAGGAGATGTTGCCAATCTGCACCATCTGTGGTCAATTTGTCACGAAGTCCAGGATCCAGCTGCACAGGGAGGAGCCGATATTCAGGGCCCTGAGCTTCATGACGAGTTTTGATGGGACGATGCAGTTAAAAGCAGAGTCGATGAACAGCATTCGCACATATGCGTTCCTCTGGTCCAGGTGAGAGAGGGCAGTGTGGAGTGCAAATGCTATTGCATCATCTGTGGACCTATTAGGCCTGTAGGCAAACTGCCTAAAGGAAGCAACATGACAGACTCTGTGGAAGAGGACCTGCTCTCTCTGTAGATGTAATGAGTGGCATAAGGTGTGATCAGGTGATTATACACTAATGAAAAGACAATTATGAATATTATTAAATGTTAAATGATAATCTCCTTCGGCAGCTAAATGTAGCATTTACATGCACAAACACAGCACACCGTTGTCTTCATCAGGATATAACCTGATGAAGGTCTCTGTACTGAAACTCATTATGATTGCATTTCTCTGACTGCACAGTGTGCAGGAGGCTTTTGATCGGTTGTCAGCCCGTCGTCTTCTCCACCTGTTGATCTTCAGCTGTGCGAAAGCTTTGCTCTTTAGAAGTTTATGTACAGAATGTCAAACAGCAGAAGAAGAAAGAAAGAAACAGACTGCTTTGACAACAGATTTAATATTTTTTTCCTCATCCAATCACCCAGTTGTTTTTCTAAGTGACTACCTTTAAATGTTTCTTCTGTGAAAATCATTGAAACATTGAAACAAAAAATCAGCTTGTTTTTATTCTGCTGAACAAAATATTGGTTCGCTGGTACAGAGGACAAAAGAAAATTGAGTGGAGGTCATTTTCTGTATCACTTTGATGAACAAATACACCTTTCTTCTTCAGGACTGACACAGCTCAAGTTCAACATTAGATTCAATAGAAAATACTAACAACTACAAAATCTCATTTTCCATAAGGTGCTTGACTTGCTCTTTCAAACTGTGCGAAGCGTTCTCCAGTTTATTCTGTTGTCACATATTCCACATCTCCCTGTTTTGCCTCTGTGGAGCAGTCAAACACTGTGACTCCTCTTTCTAAAACTTTTATTAGTCAAACCCAGCTTCACCATTAGCATCTCTGCCTTCATGGAAATATAATTAAATCACTTCCTGGTGTGATTAGTTTGCAGCGGTAGGAATTAAAGGCCTTGTGGAGAATAATGTGTTGAGGTTTTCTGACACTGAAAAAATGATTTTTAATAGTCAGGAAATGAGTTCTGTATTGGGGAAATTAGTCCATTTTGATGTAGGAAATTGATAGAGGAGATCAGGCCTATTTTCATTTGCTAATTAGAGCCATTACTTCCATGATAATCAAAGCTTCCACCTCACCCAAATCAATGCACCAACTTACTTTTCCTTCAAAACTCCACAGCTGTCTGTGTAAATAATGGATGGTTACTGGTTAGTGCTGTCAATCGATTAAAATATTTAATCGTGATTAATCTCATGAATGTCATAGTTAACTCGCAATTAATTGCAAATAATCACACATTTTTATCTATTCTAAATGTCCCTTGAATTATCATTTTAATACTGTTATCAACATGGAAAAGTGGATAGGCTTGCTTTGTGCAAATGTTTTTTATTGAAAACAACAACGTGTAGTGTTTTATTTCACACTAACATTCTCACTTTGAGCAGTCGTTCACATTTGAATGAAGCAAAATCTCACACAATTTAACACTGTCAATAAACAGATGAGCAAAAAAATAAATACTTGGTTACAAAAAAGCCCCTTCGACAACCCTTTCTAAGCGATCAAAACAGGGTGATACAAGATAAAGTTACAAAGTGCACATCATTGTAAACTAGGACTCAGGCTATAGTGCAGTTAAACCATGGCTTAAACTTAAACTTAAGTTTCCTTTGAACATAATAGCATCTATATGCCTCTGGTGAAAGCCATCCATTGTCGCTAATTCGCATTAGCCGTGTGTTTGGCCATCAAGTGGTATTTCAGACTGGATGTGCTACAGTGATAACTCAGTTCACACCGACAATACACACAGATAACTTTGGTCCTGTCAGTCGACCCATCTGGCAACTTTTTGAAACTGACCTTTCCATTCAGAATCTTGTTTGCATCCATTTCGGCGTTTCGCGCTTGACTTCCACACAAACTGGAGAGCGTTAATCTCGCGATAAAAAAAATGACGCGGTTAAAATTGATTTGCGTTAACGCGTTAATAACGCAATATTTTTGACAGCACTAATGGTTACATGTCTCATTTGTTCACAAACCCACCAGTCTTTATTTGAAATGTTGTTTTTCCTTCATTCCTCTGACTTTTAGCTGGTTCCTGACACGACAGTGCAAGAGATCAGCCATCGTGCAAACATTTGTTTAGACTCAAGGTTGCGTGAAACTAAGTTATCATTAAACATCAAATCAAATCCTGCGGCCAGTTTCACAAAGATGCTCTCCTTTGAAGTAGGACCAATGTTGACTGAATTCTGGGTAAAAAGGACATTTTTCAAACTGAAAAAACACGTCTGACCGAGCAACTGCGTCAGACTGCTGCTCAGCTCTGTTCACTCCAGCAGAAAATGTTTGCCTGCAGGAAGAGTTCAGCTGAAAGGACCTTTCACTTGGAAAATTCAGCGAAGAGTGTAACAACTGAAAAAAACTTTCAGTGGTATTATGTCTCCGTGCAGTGAAGACCTGTGGCAGAGCTCAGATACTGTGTCTTCTTAATGTGGCACGACTGGCAGCACTGGCGCTAACTCACCAGTCAGACTCAGGATAGTTTCCTTGGACAAATGAAAATGATTGATGACGTCCTCTCCAACAGGTCGCTGCTCTCGAAAAAAATCTCTCCTTTCTCATTTCACGCCCCACAAAATTGTTAGCAGACCACAAATTATAAGTCACATTTTACTTTTTTTTGGTCATTCGGTGGCAGCGGTCAGCAGGTATAATTAATTCTTATCACAGAAACACGGCTCTTTGTTGTGGGCTAGCCTGAGGCCAGCGTGACTAACTTTTTAGGCCTAAAATAAGTCTAACCTGCATTAGATTAATCTATGAGCAAAATGAACACGACAGACCGGCCGAAAATGTCTTTGTGGAACAGGCCCCTGCTCTTGACCTGAGAACACATTCTTCAGCACTGATTACTCCAACAGTCCCCAAAGCTGCTGCACCCACTTACCACACTGGTTCACCTGCTACAGGCTGGAAATGTGAGGAAAACAGCCCAACCTGTAAACACAAACAAGCATCCAAACAGCCATTGAAATGTTAATCACTGGAGAGGCTCAAAGAGTAAACTCAAAATCTAATTTTCATCCCTAGACAGTGTCTTTATGAGCAGAGTTGGAGATGTTTTCAGTGTAAAAGACACCAAGTGGCTCCTCATATTCAAGTGTTTTCAAAAGGATGTGATGCTCTTTTATTACCGTAGTTTCTTCTCCGCTTCCCATCCTTCCTCGCCCGCCTCTCCTCTCATTTGTCTCTCTCCACAGTTTATGTCCTCTGTCTTCCTTTGCCTCTTTTCGCTCCACCTCAGCTAACACAGCTTTCCCCGTCGGCCACTCAGAGCCTAATATTCAGGCTCCTGCTGGGAGGCAGAAAAATGAACAGGGGGAGAGAAAATTGAAGTCCATCAGTCACCACCGGCGTGGCTGGTGTTTTAGAAGCTGTGGGCTGCTGAATGTCGAGAGATCAGATTGACCTTTTGGCTTTGAGTGTGTGTGTACCCGATAATCTGCTATTTGGATGGGTCAGCCTACACACTGTGCTCAAGATGAGACCTTTTCACATCTGCTACGGTTTGACAAATAGCTCCACACACACACACACACACAGGCAGATGGGGTACACAACACAGACAGAAACACACATGGAGAATTCATACATGCACGCACGCACGCACGCACGCACGCACGCACGCACACACTAACTGTATGGTGGAGGGTCAGATAAATGAGGGAAAGTGGGGGTGATGTTTCTGTAAATGAGATGTCACTCCTATCTAGGGTTGGTCTCCCCTCACTGATATGAGACATCAATCAATGGATGGCTCGCAGGGGTACAGCATGTGCCAAAACACACACACACACACACACACGTCAATATTCAGTGTCAGCCCTTGAGAAAAAGTTAATGCTTCATGAAAGTCCCCTACGATCTTATGTTCTCCTACACTTACTTTGTTAGCTCAAGTTGGGGTTATGTGGAGGATAAATGGAGACCTTTTGTTCAAGGTTATGCGTGTGTGTGTGTGTGCCTGGGCGGATGTGTGTAAGGACATGTTCAAATGCAATTAGTGCTGCATCAAAAGCACAACCTCCTCATTCATTTCAGTGAGACCACTGTGATGGAAACATGGCGGTCCTGACATGGAGGACTCAAGTTTTGCGTCAGTCAGTTGTTGAAGTTCAAGCACACATTCCTGGCTGATTACTTAATAACACATATTTCTACTGTTAACCTCACTGTTCTCAACAGTGAGAATACAGTGATTGTCGCCATGATTCTGACCAATAATATTACAAACCAGTGTGCACTGCTTGGTGACTAATGAGCCTTAAAGTTATGGATGCGTTACTAATGCAATACTTTAAACACTATATCACAGAGTACATCCATATCTTGCTTTTTAAATGAAGAACAGCACTGCTAACAAAGCTGTGTGACTAAGACATTGCATGTTCTGTGGCTGCTTCACAATAAAGGTTTGCTAGAGGACAGCTTTTAATGTGAAGCAGCAGGAAATGTTTGGTGCATTAGCAGTGACTTAACACAGCTCAGATACGGCTGAAAGTGATCAGTGGAAAATAAAAAAATGGCTAATTTCTCTAAGTATGAGCGTAGGAGTGAAACTAAAGCACAAATATCCAGTTATGAGCTGGAGAATATTGAGAAAAACTGCACTTCCTGTCTACCTGTTGATCCAGTTCAGGGCAAAACCTGGCCTTGGTTTGAGCTTCATGTCGGCTCTGGTTGGTTGGTTGCTAATGGGAGTTCTGCACCATATTGTACAATAGTCCAGGCTCCTTGACCATATTTCTTTTTGTCACCTGTATCAGGAGAAACACGTTTGTGAAACACTCTCAAAGCTCGAGAGGAGACGATATCCTTGACAGCAGATGCTTTCAAACTCCCCCATGTTGTTCCACATTTTGTCGAGCCGCAGCTGTTATCCGAGCTCTTGTGTTTTGCTTCAGGACCCTGGGATGGTGTGAGTGGGCACGATGACCCAGAACATCAATAGACTGCTGGAGCTACATTAAAAAACATTTACTTCTATGATTCAGCCATTCAAATATTTATGCACAGATGACAGATGGGGACAGAGATGGCTGAGGTGGGCTTTTAACTTGTCCTGTAATGGATTCGAGCTGTGAAGTTATGAGACTGCATTCCAGTGTGATCCCGGACTTTTCATCAGTCATTCAGCTCTTCATTACTTCAGCCTCTTGAGGACCTTAAACTCAGGCCTGGCTGCCTTTCAGTGTTCTTGTGCTCTCTCACTCTGGTCTCTCGTAGCACCTGCTGTGTCTCATGAATGTGTTTTCGTGTCTTTCACAGATGTGATTAAGTGTTGATGCCCTGTTGGACAGTATGTGAAGGAGAGTGCAGAAAAATAAGTGTTTGCAGATGTACCTGAGCCCAGAAACTGTCCACTGTACTCCAGCAGCTGAGTTTCCCTCTTCATTATTTGCATGAGTCCTATCAGCTCTGATAAAATTTAAAGCCCTTTTATCCTTTGACCTCCTGCAGCTGTACTCTCAGCCACCTGGCCCTGGTCCTGCCCACTTAACCCTTCAGTGTTCCCCTCGTGCCACTAGCCCTGATCAGTTTTCTTAGTTCCTCGCCATTTTGCTCCTCAACCTGGACCACAGTCCTCTCAGCCCACTTACGGATCCTGCCAAGACTGTTGCTTTTGTTTTCCGGCCACATTGGGCATAATCTGAGCCTTTGTCACTCCCATCCTTGTGTGAATAGTTTTCATGAAAGGCACATTATTTCCTCGCTTGCCTCATTGTCTTGTTGCCAAGACGAGAAGGGTGGAGGCTAGGAGTTTAGTCTAGGGGTGAGTTATCTTGTGGGTGCAAGTATGTGTCATTTTTCTTGTTTTATTTTTTCCCAGAGGGAAAGAGATTAGCTTAGCAGTCAGCTAGCAGGCGGGCTGAAGTATGTGGGTTTATTCAGAAGGAGGTTAGGAGATTAGCCTGTTTGTGAGCTGCTGTGTAGGTTGCAGTCTCTTGGGTTTTTCTGATGACATCTGTCATACTCACTGCTGCAGGCTGGAGCTTTAGATGTGAGCTAATCCATCAGTGTGTCAGATGTCTTTGACAAGCTTGTATGTCTCTTAAGAGTCTTGGTTTTGTCAGTTTTATGAGGCCGCACATATTTCCTGAATTATATCTTCAAGCTTGCCAATTACCAGACTCAGACAGAAAATGGAATCCATAACTTGCTCTCTGAATTACCATCTCCGTGTAACGAGATGTACAATTTGCCAATTTAATACCGTCACACACAGTGACTTTGTGACTCATACACGTCTGCCTTTTCCTTTGAATCTGTTGTCTCCGCTGCTCTCTTGACATCATTTACACCGGAAGTAGTTGACACAAATAAACCAGCCTCCACAGAGAGCCACTTCTGCTTTTGGCAGCTTTAAGAAGAAGCTCATATAGACCCTCGCTCACTCTGTCTCTCACCTTGCTTATCTGAACATCAATCATAGTGAAGGCCTTTCACACCAGGTCCAACTGCATATATACCCTCTGGAAAAAGAGGTTGTGGTTTTTTATGCACATAATCCTTTCAGTCATGTTTGGTGCAGATTGCTTTAGAAAAGATTCAGAAAAAAGAGAAATCTGAAGGCGAGCCTCCTCCTGCGCTCTGTGACCAGGATCTCCAAACCGAAGCCTTCATGTTCGTTTTTACTTTTCATGCCGCCTGCCTGCCTTTAGCATCATGTAGCTCTCTTTGCTTCTCATATACATATCACAGTGATTTCTCCACAATCTTTAAACATCCTCTGCTTAAAGAAGAATTTCAGGCAAAAATTTAAACTCAGGAGTAGCACATGTCAGCAGGAGGCTGATTACATGCTCTATTTCATCCAGCCTGATAATCAGACTGAATAAACGTTGTGTTTTTAGCTGCCTGGGAATTGTTATTTTGTCCAGTAGCTGCAGTAGTGGTTTCTTGAAGCAGTTAAAGTGAGACTGCGAAACTTCTTCTGTTACCAGTGAGCGATGGTGCATTCAATTCCTGTTTTACTTTTGAGACAAAACCACTGAAAGGTTGATCTTTCACATAGTGTACGTAGCGGCAGCTCAAGAAATACATAAATGAATTTAGTGATTTGACTCAGCATTGTCTGTTCGTGTCTAAAGTTTGCTAACGTTAAGCGTTTAGCTACATCAATCTCATCCACACTTGCCACCATTTTTGTACGGTCATTTTTCTGACCGAGATATGGACAGCGATGAAGAGGTGTGTAACCAGGCCCACGTTCTCAGACAAATCCTGGCTCTGAAATTTCCCACAGGTCAGACTTTGTTTCTTTCGGATGCATCACGTAAGCAGCAGCTCTGTAACACAATATAGATTGTCATTTTGAGGTCAGTTAGATTTTAAGTCGCAGGAACAATGTACGGCACAGCACAGCGATCCTCGTGTTTGGACTCTGTGTAAAAGCTCTTAAATCTGTTAATCTTCATGAACATGCTTCTCACTGCCACTGAAATATCGCTCACAGGATGTGTCTGTCAGCCCGTTCTGTTTCCAGTCAGTCAGCGGTTGTTTTCAGTGCATCTATTCCACCTCTTATCTGTCTTCCTGCTATCTGCCCTCTGCATCTGTGAAGTAATTTCATTTCCTCTCTTGTGTTATATATTAATTTATGTCCCCCCCCCATTGCGCACACACATAGACACACTCACACTCCTTCCGTCAATGTGGTCTAATAGTCTTTTTTTTATTGTTGTTTAAGCATTCAGTTTAAGATTATTTTTTTCAGAGACAGAGATGGAGTACAGGTGACTGAGAGTGCAGATTGAGGTCTAGTTTTAAGGCTCACAGCGATGCACATGGTACCAGAGGTCACGGTCTCAACCACTAAATCATCTCGCAGTCGCACCTGCTCACCTCGATACAAAATAACAGTTTGTTCGCCCAGTTCTTGCTGGTTGGATCAAACTGAAAAAAAAAAAAAACCCTCTAGCGCTGCAACTAGGGCCGTAAAAACCCCCTAAAAAACACAGAGGTTCAAACCATGCAAATAACAATTTTGGTGCATTATGTCCTTAAGAGGGAAAACCAGTACAAGACTAGCAAGAGACAGACTACTTCTATATTATTTTAACAGAAACATCTTTTCAAAGATCTGCACACTATAAAATAAACACATAAAACAATGTTATTTTCATTGCCAGTTAATCTGTCGATTAGTTTCTCAATGAATCGATTAGTTTTTTGGTCTTTAAAATGTCAGAAAATGGTGAAAAATGTTGATCGGTATTTCCCAAAGCCCAACATAAGGTCCTCAAAAGTCTCACTTTGTCCACAACCCCAAGATGATGAATCAGACTCTTTTTTCTTTGAAAAATTACTCAAACCGATTAATCAGAACAGAAATGGGACATGAACTACTTGCTAGTATATCTAATTCCTGTGTTCTCTGGCGTTGAAAACACAGTGAGAGTAGTTTTCTACTCATTCATTGTTGATACATTTGTCTGTCACTGGCGCTGTTAGCCTGCTAGCTTTGCTAAAACCACCTACAGGTCTAAATCCAAATCATATCAACAGTATGCTGAAGAAGACTGTTGTTGTTGTTGTTGTTGTTGTTTACATTTTCCAAAGTGACTTTCGTCTGTCTCCTAATCTGCCAACCACTTCACTTTCTTGGCAACTCCATCCAGTCGGTTTATATTGCTGTTTGTGCCTGTCTCCGTATTACTGTCTGACTCGCTCCTACTCTCAGATACTTCAAACCTCAAGAGATTGCACTTCAGCTCATCCTCTATGTAAATCCATGAAAAACAAACACAGTCTTCCCTGCACACCTCGGCTTCTCAAGGTTTATATGGCGAGCGTGTACGGCGTGGGGGAATATTTGAGGACGGGCGTAATAGGTGAAAAGTTCTTTCATGGGAAAAGAAACTCTCTAGAGGAAGTGAATCACTCAACACAACAGATGTTTAACAGCATCTCTAATTTAATTTGTACCTCACAGTGAATGCAGGAAAGACAACCAGTCAGACGCCCCTCTGGGATACACTCCTTGTTATGTAATAGCAGTATTGGTTCCGTGTCTGAATAAGCACTGGTTAATGTAGTCATGATGACAATCTCACTAGGTGGCATCAGGTCGCATCTCTATAACACTTTGATCGTGGATCTAATGCTGTCAGATTAATGCCGAGGCTGCAGCAGATGAAGCAGCAGTGTGACTTATTTCATGCCTGAAAAGAGCCAGACTTTGGCTCAGCACTACAAGTGCGACCGAAACCCACAGGACAGGGTGACCCGGGGAGTAGACTGGAAAATACTGCTCTGTGAGTTACACCGAATCTGTTCATTCATCCGTAAATGTTATTTCTTATTAATGACATTCAGTGAATCATGTTATCCCTTAATTCTTATAGGTCACTTTACTTGTCGAACTCATATCAGACTTTGCAGGCTCAGGTGTTGACACTACTTTACTATTAATGCCTGAAACTCAGCTACTTTGGCCACTAGTGCTACCTTTCCGCTTTTGAAACAAGCGTATATTGTTTTGTTATGAGGCACAAAAAGAAAATAAAAGTATTACTACTTGTTGTCTAAAACTTTTGGGACTTCCTTTGTATGGCAGGTAGAAACATGCTCAGTTGTGCAAAGCTGAGCAAAATCCGTTTGCTTTCATTGAAAACCATTTTATGGCACAGACGTCATAACTCTTGTAGTGTGTTGCCTGAAAAAGTTGATAATAGGGCTGCAGCTATTCACTAATCCATTAATCTTCAGTCCTCCAGAGCCCGAGATGATTTCTTCAGTTGTCTTGTTTTGTCCGACCAACAGACCAAAAGACATGAAACAGAGAAGAGCGGAAATATTTAGGAAGCTAGAAGCAGATAATTTTTAAAAAACAAGTCAAACTATTAATCGATTATCCAAAAAATGCTGATTAATTGAATTGGTTGACTGATACTGACTGTTTATATAACGTAGGTTCCTATCAGTTTAGATATAAACACCACCACAATAATTAAGATGATACAATAATCACATAGATCTACACAGAGGCTTTAATGTTTGTGTAAAAGAATAACAGTCAGGGGTGTTGAATTCATGTGTGTTAGCTCTGTGTCGGTGCTCGTCTACTCAGTGCGTACTTGCCCTGAGCAGGATAATCAGTTGACAAAAGAGAATCATTTATTTTTGTTACTTCCTTTTTATTGCCAGCCATTTTTCTTTTCATTTTCCTCTCATTGTTTAAAGTCTTCAATGAATGGCTCTCAGTGGGTAGAATCATAATGCGATTAACGGCAGTCATTTTTTCTTTTTGGGATTTTACATTTCATCACGACACCATGATGTCTCATTTTCATTTCAAAACGGAGACAAAACACTTCAGCGGCTGCTCACAGAAGTGAAGGTGCCCTTCGCTAAAAACATGCAGCGCTTTCTGGGAACAAAGAGATTTTTTATGACATTTCTGCTTTAATATGTGCGTGTGATCGACGAGATTCAAAGTTTATCAGCACAAATCATAACACAGGCTCCTGCTGAAACGTCCCTTCCGACTTTGGAACAAGACTCAGCTGTGTGATTATATCTGACCCTCCTCCTGTGACAGAGTAATCTCATTCTTTGACTCCACTGTGCTCCTCGTAGCCTCTCTTTGTTGCTTTCCTTTCTGGTCTCCTCCATCGTCTTTGTTCAGCGGCACAGCGCCGCCACACTTGCACCAATTAGCTCTGATGGAAAAAACTGCTGTAGCCGACAGCGGCTTAGACTGGAGGATGGTTTTCGTGGAAAAATTCTCCTTCCTCCCCACCCTATAATCACACCCAAGTTTAACAAGGAAAATACTTTCTGTCCCTCTCTGTCTTTGTCTCTGTGTCTCTGTGGATGGGTGTGAGTTATGGGTGTATTTCCAGTGTTGTCTCAGATCCAGGGAACAACCCACGCACAGTAGGCGAGAGGTCAGAATGACTGGGTCCAAATTGGCTTAATGTGCTCTCAGTTCTGTTCTCTGTAATATGCTCTTAAAGGACTTTTGCAGAGATAGAGTTTGACTTCACAATGGACTCCTTGTTCGTCTGTGCTCGTGGTGACAAATGAGTCTCTTTTCATCCCGTTGTTGCAGTGATTAAGGTGCTGAAGCGTACAGTACGGCGTCATTGCAGCACAGCTGAGTACTCACTGTATGAATTATATCAGGCTGAAGAGCTCCTTCAGCCAGCATTTCATTTTCCTCCAAACAAGAGGAAACTGTGGACCTCGGTCTGTCGCTAGACCTCTCACATTACTCGATGGTTGAGTTAAAAACAGCAGATACAGACATGCCCTTCAAAGTGTTAAGTCTGTTATGCTATTTTCTTTTTGTCCTCTCAGCCTTCACCTCCTGTGCACTCAGTATCACTTCCACCTTTACTCCTCTTCATCCATTTCTTTCCATTTTTACCACCTTGTCATACTTCTCTCTGTCTACCTCAGTCTGGGGTTTTAAACCAGCAAATGTTACAGTTTCAGTAACTAAACAAATGTCCTCTTTTCCACTTTACTGTCTGTTTCACTGCAGTGTTGTATCGATAATTATGAGGAGATGGTGAAGATCCTGCTGGACCGAGGAGCCAGCGTTAACGCTCAGGACAATGAGCTGTGGACGCCGCTGCACGCTGCTGCTACATGTGGCCACGCAGGGCTGGTCAAGATCCTCATTGCACAGTAAGACGCACAGACACGCTCCACCAGGGATTCCTGCTGTGATATAGAGGAGCTGTCCTGCCTCTCCTGAAATAAAGCGCCTCCGCCTCAGAAAGAATTATTGAATGAGTAAGGTGCCTGGAACCATCATGTAGTAAAGTGATGTTCACTAATCAAGGCTGCACATTGCAGGATCTGTAACAATCAGGTCCTTTTATGCAAGAAAAAAGTCACCAGGCTGAAATTAGTTTGGACACATCGTACCCCATGGAGTCTGCATGAAGTTGAAGTTAAAGTTTCCATTGACCTGCAGTGCTGCCCTGTAAAGCTTGTTCACACACCCCAGTCTGAAATTAACAGCCACATTTTTGTTGTGCTGTCAAATGTTCAGATATAACTGCAACCACTGTCCCCAGTGGGCCACTGTAGGCAATTTGTGGTAACCTATGAATTGTTTTTAATTGAGTTCTGGCCAAGAGAAATTAGGCGTTTCTGATCCAAAAACAACAGACGCTGCAACCTGGAGCAGCAGAAACTGATGGTAATGCACCTGGCAGCAGAGGAAGTGCCAAAACCACACTTACTGCAAAAAAAAAAAAACACACACACACACACACACACATAGCATTGTCATTAAAAAAATGAATTACAAAAACAAAGATTTGAAAATGGGACATGGCATCGTTGTCCACTTTTTCCAGTTGTGGGAAAGCAGCAGAGGACATAAAAGGGCAGGCAGATATTGTTGAAGTCAGTATCAAATCAGCTAAAAAGACAAATTAAGATCCAGTGCAATTAACTGGACCTAAATGTCATGTGTTACATCAGACAAACTACAGTTTTAATTACAATTTGCTTGGGGTCTTTAATTCAGACAGCAGAATTCAAAACAACACGATATGATCATATCATCATGATATCCCAGTGGAAGTTAATAAAGAGTAATATTGAATTATCTCCCAGCCCAAGGACACAAAATGATTTACAATTGGCACAGATTGATCTGTTATTATGAGCCATCTTTGTAAAAGAAATTCAGAACTCAATAATGCTGAGGCAAATATGTCCTCATGTGCATTTGATTCTGTTACGCTGAAGCATTGACACCTGAACATATGGAAATACAGCAGTACATGATCATACAACTGGGATTTAAATCCTCTGATATAACAACATGCACACACACTCACATTGTGCCTGACTCTGGACGTAAAAGGCAGCATTAAAGTAACTGTATGCTGTAACTCGAATCACAAAAATAGTGCTGCTATCTGTTGACATGCACGACTTGTCGGAGTCCTCATCATTTCACATGGGGCTCATTATCCTCAGTGAAATTACTGATTAAGAACCACTTAATAATGCAGGCCAACTTGTTCAGGACTGAAAGAATTTAATTAGCGTCATCAGTAATGCTCCAACTGAGATTCATTTTGTCATTCCTGTCCAAGACTTTGAGTTATAGATCAGCTTCTTCTCAGCATTTTTTGGGTGTGTGAAATACAGGCCTGTTTTACTAAGAAGATTAAAAACATTGCTGATGTAAACAAACCTTTTACAAAATCTGAAAACATCACAAAGTTATATTTAGCTGTTGTCTAGTCCTCTTTTTTGGATTAAAAGCTTTTTATTTTTTACCATCAAACAACTTTTCCTCATATAGTCCTCATGTTATCAGCCAGTAAAAACTAATATTCCAAAGGTATATATTTATCTGCTCTTCTCCACACAGCGGTGCAGATTTGCTGGCGGTCAACTCTGATGGTAACATGCCCTACGACCTGTGTGAAGACGACCCAACACTGGACATCATTGAGATGGCGATGGCCAACAGAGGTATGAGATACCACGAGCGCAGATGTCTGGGTTCACAATCTTTAAGCTGTAGCTCTCAGTTGATAAGCACAGTTTGGTCCTTCCTTGAACAAGTTCGGGAACTTATCAGTCTCACAGTGTCTGCAGACAGATTTAATAAATAAGATAACGTAGCTTCTCCATGTACAGCAATTATTCCATTGGAGGGAGTGTACTGTGTCTACTTCCTCCAATATTATGCCAGTTAGGTTTAACTTGTACCACAATCCCTTTACCATTACAGACTTTTTAACCTTCATAGTTCTTGTACAACATGTTTTTATGAAGCTAGGAGTCAGACTGAAATAAGACAGATGCAGGATAACTACATGTACCTATACCTAAACTCGTGTTCAGTAAAGCCTGTCAAGTCTGTCAATCGAAGGTTTGACAGGCTCTGTCAAACCAGCAACACTAAAATCCTGTCAAACTTTCAACGTCCAATGATGAAACTGTGGCAGATTTATCACTCAAAATTCTTGCTAGTTTTTTTTAAATAGGTCCTGGATTTCAGACAAGATGTAGAGAAAATCAGGTTTCTCACCTGCATCATTGATTTTCTCCATATGAGAGCTGACACTGGCAGGTTTTATTATCTCTAGAAAGCTAGCTAATTAAGCTAACATTAGCTGAGTTTTTAATGTTCCAAGCTGAGCCGTGTTACATTGTTCATTCATTACAGTGGAGAGCTGGTTAGACCTCATATTGTTTGTTTGAAAAAATAATCGGAGTATTCATTGTAACCTCATGCTGGTCGACTGTTTAGCTTTACATGATTTATGATTAATTCATTCATTCATTCATCTTCTATACCCCCGACTATCCCTTTCGGGGTTGGGGGGGTGAGCCTATCCCAGCTATTTATGATTAATGTTTCATGTTTTCTTTTTTATAAGGTTACAAGAGAAAATGCTTTAAGGATGAGGTTGCCAAACATAATGCTGTCTGAATGTAAAAATCCAAAATCTCCAAAATCCAACAAGTGCAGGACAGGTTAGCATAAAGTCTGATAGCATCCAGGTCTAACTGCTACACAGTGGATTTGCTAGTTGTGAACTGGGCTTTTTATTTAACGTAACCTGTAACCGTTCACACTAATTGGTTAATGATGTGCTCCTTTGAAAGTAATGCCTGGTGACGAGTGGAGGTAGTAAGCTAATTAGCTGGACTTGCTACAATTGCAGCTTACATTAAAGCAGATAAACAAACTGTTTAATTCTTCAAACTCTGTTAGTGTCAGAGCATAGACAGCCGCATACACACATCTTGTGGCATGTGGAGACATTCAGACCTTGACAGACCTGCCGTGCCTTGTTATGATTGCTGAGCTATAATTGGCTGTTCAGGCTTATCTTCAATATTGCACAGTTTTGTTTATTTGACAGTTGTCTTGGGCCTCTCTCCGTACCTGTAACATGCAGGATAAAGCGCTTTTAGCCTGCAGCAGGGTAAGAGAGACTTTTCAGCTTCCTGCAGTCCTAAAAGTATGTCAGCCACAGGAACAGATTGTTGAGGAAGAAGGCAGCGGGGTGGTGACCTCAGAAAGCACTTAATGTCCTGCGCAGTTTCAGGATTGACACTTCGGGGAGCTCTGGGATATTCATAGTTCTCTCACTCCCAACGGGACGCAGATTGGGATCCTGTATATTCATGCGTCACTGTAAACAGCCGCTGTTCGCCTTTTGTGACATGACTGAGGAAAGAGTTCAAGGTGATCAGCGCTGACATGCACATCAGTGAGAGAGGAAGGGAAACTCGCGCTGTGTTTTAGATGTGTTTGCGTTTGTGCCTGTGTTTGTGTGATACAAAGAAAGACTGACACAGAGAGTCGGGGTGACAGACGGCTTTATTTACGCTGGAGTTAAATCACACTCAGCCTTCTTAACGTAAGCTGTCATCAATGTTTTGGTTTTGTTTTTGGGTAAACAGTAACGTCGACAGGAAGATGTGTGAGTACACAGCTGGAAACAAAGCAGTGAAATCTGTGGCTACGGGGGCTTTGAGTTTCAAGAAATCCTGTAGTATGAATGCCCAGATGACTGCTGAGACGTGGCGGATTTAAAGGAACAAGTCAGCATTTTGGGAAATATGCTCATTCGCTTTCTGGAGCATAGTTAGATGAGGAGATGGATACCACACTGGTAACTTAACTGGTAATCCCAACGTCGCGCTCACCTTCCCTGATGGACAGATTTGGCAAACGCTGGCTCCGGCAAAACATCGTATATGAGGGCAAGCAGTGTGAGCTGCTTGAAGCTTTCCAAATTAACTTCAGTTTTATATGAATAATTTGAAAATCTTGCTGAGTTCGCCTGAAAGTGAACAGAAATTAGTCCCCTGGATTAGCTACTGTAGCTAACTGGGCAGAAAGCTCGGTTCCACTAGCGTCTTTAACTGAACGTCAGTCAGCATTTCCTGCTTTAGTCTTCATGAAAAAGTGAATTATGTTCCTGCATTTGACTTCTCATATTCTCAGACATTTCACCATCCACTACAGCACATGCTATTAGAAACTGAAACCTACAAGGTTTAAACAATGTTAAACACTGATTACCTTGTGATTAGCACAAAACCCCTGACAGCTCCCATGAACATTCACAGCTGCAGCAGTGTGGGTACTCGTTCTGTACGGCACTGGCTTGGTTTTGTCCACATCCATAAAATTCACCAAAGCTCTCTTCTAATGTCATTTTTAGAGGTATGCAATCTGCAATCAGAAAAATGTACTGTGTTGGTCTGTTTTGCTGATTTTATAACCCATCAACTCTTCACCTCAGTTGAGCTGTGACATTTAGCCCACAAAGGTCTGGGGATTATGGGTAATGGCATTTGTTTAATGCCTCTAAAACCAGAAATATTAAATAAATAATGGTATTAGATTGTTTTCCCTTGTATAGACATAAGAAGTGGACCATATAGTGTACTGTTGAGACAGGTTCTCTGTGAAGGCTGGATTTTTAATTATTACTGTTGTGTCAACAGGATTTTTTAATGAGGTTTTCTTCCCGAAGGTTATGGTTTCACATCGGCTCTCAATTGGGATCTACTTTTGGGCAACTTGTGGCTAACTAAATTAGCATCCTATTTGTGTGTACACAGTGGTTTGTTTACATGTGAGGCTGTGGGCTGCCGTTGACTTAGTGTGTGTACATGCTAGAGAAGTAGCAGCAAACAAGAGAGGGTTGAAAAATGCTGAAAATTTCCCTGGTCAAGGTGCCTTTCAGCAACACAGCACCTCCTCAATGCCTCAGTGGAGCTGCTCAGAGGTAAACAGGAGAAAACTATGTGGAAGCAAGGAGCTGCTGGAGAGCTCAGTCATATTTCCCCATAATTAAAGGAGAGAAAAACCCCTGTTGTGATAAATACTGCTTTGTAAACAAGAACAGGGTTAATGATTTTGATGGTTTTAACAGTGAAAATAGGGCACATATCACCACATCGAGTGGGTTTCATCCCGGACGTGAGATTATATTGGAAACCCTCATAGACAGAGAGAGGATTGGGGCTCGGAGAGAGAAAGCACTGAAAATGAGGTTCTCAGCTTACAAAAGGGTCTCTCGAGCCACAGAATGCAGATAGCTGTACATTAGGTGAGAAGAATGATTATTAAGCCGATCAAAGGGAGTGCTGCACTGCTAATTGCTCCTGTAATGTTCTCAGCACTGTACAGCTGGATAAGACTTCTCTCTCCAGAGATGCCACAGGGATGGGCACACCGGCGCTCACACACACACACACACACACACACACACACACACATGCAGCATTTTCATACGCAGCATTGACTGATCTGACTCTTCCTTGATCCTCCCCTGTCGAGTCCAGTTCATCCGTGATGAGCCGCAGTGATAAGGGGGAAATGTGTACCGGGAGCTGAAGCGGTGAAATAGAGTGGGGAATGCAGAGTAGTCACACCAACAGGCTACACCGCCGACACAGCTCAAGTCATTTTGTTCCCCGATGATGGAGGGATAAAGAAGTCCAGTTTAGACCAGTGATATACATGGCTGTAGCTTTGGTGATTTTTGATGATTGTTGATTTGATTTAGTTCTTAAACAATTTAAATGGCCAGTTAATTGTTCAAGTGAGTTTTGGACTGTTGGTCTGACAAAACAAGCCATTTGCAAGTCACACTGGATAGTTATAGATGCATTAATCAAAAGATTAATCTATATTGAAAATAATCCTTAATTGCAGTCTTAATTTGATCTGGGTGTATTTCTCTCTGTCATCTTGGCCCTTTGTGGAGCTACAGTCTTTGGTGAAAGGGGGAGGAAGCGTGAGTGAGGAACTAATATGGGATGAATTTGTTCCAAATGCTCACTGGTACAACTGCCAATCAAGCAATCTCCCTAAAAAAAAACATACTTTATTTAAGACTTAAAATCTCCACAGAGTTAATCAATATTTCAAGAGAGACGTTTGGACTGCTTGATTGTTGTCAATCATCCTAAATCACCTCCTAATTGGCAGTGGAGGCTTGTCAAAATAGATAGAGAGAGGAGGTGTGACCTGACGTGTCGTGTATCCAGTTGTGCTTTTAGCAACAAATACACAACTAACTGTGTGTGCTGCCATCTATCAGTGAGCCAGTCAGAAATTTTTCAGGTATTTTTGTCTTTGCAGGACACAACTACCTATACTTGAAGTATAGCTTGTTTGCAGATGTGAGGTGGAAGTAGTTTTGTTCCACAGACTAATGTTCGTCGGGGTCAATTCTTTTGGTGGCACGGTGGAACAAGGGTAACACTGTCGCCTTACAGCTAGAAAGTCCCGGTTCGAATCCCGCTGTGGGCGCTGGTGGCGTGTCCTCCACCATGCCTTCAATGCCTGCTCCGAGAAAAAGGGGGCCTTTCTGTGTGGAGTTTGCATGTTCTCCCCGTGTTCACCCGGGGTATCCTCCATAAAAATATACCCCCATTAAAAACATGCAAGAAGATCACCACCTGACCAATGGTGACGAAGGAGAACTGGGTCCCCGGGCACCGCTGTCAGCTGGCAGCCCACCGCTCCTATTCTGCCGCGGAGGAAGGCAGACGATGGATGGGTCAAATGCAGAGAAATAAGAATTTCTCGAAGCATGGTGTGTGAATTGTGCATGGTGTTGCATGTGTGATTAAAGAAAGTATGTTTCTTTCTTTCTTTCTTGTACCTTAGGAGGTCCTGGAATCAGTTAGATTTTCAACTTAAGTGTCTCATTTTGTTATTTATGTGATGACATACTGACAGTTTTTTCAGTTTACTCCTTTGGGGCATTGCTCTGCTGTGAGGCATCACTGTAGCTAAATCACAATATGACAGAAACAAGCAAGTACACTTTGTGACATTAGTACCACAGAGACTCATGCTGGCTGGCAGAAACAACACAAAATGCCAAAGACAGTAATAGCCGGAGGGATGCATTTCATTTAAGTCGATGAAGAGGGACTGTCATTGTCTTGATTCCTGCGCCTTTAAACACCCTCTGGCTTGAATTCAGAGACAAATACCAGTTTACCTCCTCGCCATTGTTCAGCACCTTCATCACAACCACTGGCCATCACATGTCGGTGTGGGCCATGAGAGCGTGACATTGAAACAGAAGTTTGACTTTAAAATGGCTGTTTGGAGGCTGGCATGTTGGCTGAGTGGATACATTTGCCTTCAGCTTCACTCATCCAGGTTCAATTTATAACTCTGTGTCGCGAGAAAGGTCGAATACTGTCAATAACATATGCACAGTCAGGTGATGCCTGTCTGCCTTTACTTTTTATGTTAAGTATAAGAGGCCAGTTTTAGGGGATTGTCCTCTTTGCTCCAGAAAAATAAATGCATATTTAATTTTTTTTATTATTTCCAGCATTTGAAGGATAATTAACCTTTTTCAAGTGGCAAATGAATTAAAAGGGATGTAATCTTATTTGCATTTGCAACACTTAAGCTAAGCTATTGTAGCTTTAGACCTCATTCATCCTCCAAGTGACTCACATATGCAGACACACACTACGAGAATGTCACACTTCTGACTGACAGGCTGTTTTCATTATTGTCAATCTGACATTTCTTTAAATTTGCTGGACAGTACAGTACATTACTGCTGAGCTGTGGGAGAAGAAGTCAAGTGTGGCCGTCACAGTATTGAGTCCTGCCTGGCAGGAGGGAGATGGATTAAAGGAGGAATTTAGAGTAGCTGTGACTGACAGAATCACCTGAGCTTCAGCTGCGCCAAAACCCACAGAACTCTTTGCCAGAAGATGGTCAGAAAGCCAACATGAAGGTGCATGAAACTGCTGTCTGCCACTCAGACCAAACGGTCATTTAGCTTCAAATACTTCAGATTTTCAAATACTGTAGCATACGCAGCTCCTGTCTGCTCATGTTAAAATCATTGAAATAATTATCTGAAAGTTTTTATAACCTTTAAAATTACTTTCATTTTTTATGTTATTCAGAGTGATATTAAGGACTCATGTCTAGGTTTGGCCCACTGGCTAATTGTGCCCATATAGATCACTGCAACATAACAGAAATCAGTAAGTGCTGCTGTCCATTAAAACTTTCTTATTTCTCTTATTTCTTCCCTTGAAGCCTCAAACTTTAAATACCTGCAGAGAAGCTTTTATTGTGGAATCCATGAACCATTGCTTAAAGAAAAGCTCCAGTGTAATATAAAAAGCCTGTCAATCCAGACTGCCTATAACACTCACTTTGTGAAGTTTTGCTCACTTTTTTTATGTTGTGTCCCTGTTCCATTATACCAGAGCTGCGTCTTAGTAATAAACCGTCCCCGTCAGCATGCCGCTGTAGGCCATCAGGAAAAAAGAAACCGTCTCCCTTGTGACTAACACTGTGGTTCTGCGTCTGTATTTAATTGACAGGCATCACCCAGGAGATGATCAATGAGACACGAGCGTCAACAGAGAGGAGGATGCTGGGAGACATTCAGGAACTGCTGAGACAGGGAGAGGAGGTCAACCAACAAGACTCTCAGGGAGCCACACTGGTAAGACTTTGTGCTCTGTTCATTTTGACTTTACCTATTGCAATTTAAAACAATCTGACTGAATGATCCCCCCCCCCAAGTTTACCATCTTTTCAGCTATAAAAACATTATAGCTGAATCAAAATCTTATCTTCTGTTAGGACCAGGATATAAAGACACTGACAAAACTTCAGACAAAACATAAAAACAGTACAATCAATGTTTGAGTCTGTTAAAACAAAAAAGTCCATACAACAGGGTAAAAAAAAAGCATTATACGTGTATATTTATCTTATTGATTTAATTTATTTTCAAGGGGCCATCACATACATAGACAAAGTGCTGCTAAATGAGGAGAGCAGCAAACATCTGATCAAACATCTGGATGTGATGTCACTACTGTAGTGTGATGTCACTACTGTCACTACTAAGTGATCATGGCTTCTTTTTTAAAGCAGCTACAGGAAATCTGTTCCTGGGTCTTATTTCTGTAAGACTAATTCAGGTTTAACCAGTATAAACCAGCACTACCAATAACAACCAACACTGCTGCTTCTGAATTAATACACAAGTTGTGTCCTTTGAACAGATTTCATTTGAAAGGTTTAAAAAGGAAGTAGGTCCGTGATGGGACCCATGTGGTCAGCAACAGCAGCAGCCTGTGCAGACACCAGGCAGGATGCATCATTAGGTTCATGCAGTTTATGTGCTCTGACACCGGTCTTGCTATGTTGCCACAGAAACTGGGATTTAATAGACCAACCAGTGTTTATCCTCTGTGTTTGCTGCACAGATATACTATCCTTTTATATTTTGTTACATGAATTTTATTTGTTACAGAGACAAGGTTCAGTCTTTTTTGGCTGGGTGGTTGTAATTCAGTTACCGGAGGGTTAGGGTTAGGTTATTGTATCGGTGGTCCCAATGCGTGCATATGGAAGAAAATCTAAGCTGCATTGGACGAGTTTGCCAAATGAGTGTAATGCAATATTATCCATGCCACGAGCAACAACACAGATGGTGGTAAGAGAGGACATGATCCAAAAGTTGCTTAGAACATCATGCATTATAAAATTGACTATGGAGCTAGAAATAAGGCTAAGTAACTCCAGTTTAGCTGCCTCCAAGCCTGCAGCTTCTGTCGAGAGTTTAAGCTGTTGTGGGTGTGTTTCCTATAAAAATAAAAAATAAAAAAAACACCAGAAACCTTACACAACTCTTATCAGATGATCAGGTATCACAGGTCTGCACTGAGAGGGAAAAAGAAAATGGTGTATAAATATTCAAGGGACCATCTTTATTATAGATTCACCTTTTAATGAAAATGTGCTCTGCAACACTGGCTCATGGAGCTTTAAAACCCTGAAAGCTAATCAGGCATTTAGAGACTCATTATAATCTTCTTAAAAGCAAATCAGCTGTATGATTTTAAAATGCTCTGCAGATATGAAAGTGTTTGTGAGCGCTAAATACACCTGCAGTCATGAATAAAAAATGATGTAAAGAGAGGTTCGAATACCTGTAATGACAGACATATGCATGAATGGAAAAACAATGGTGATAAGTGACTGAGAATCATAGAAGCTAAATTTCACTAAGTAATGCGTAAACTGATGCAAGATCAGATTGGAAATTTACTGTATCCACGTTAGTTGTTTTATTACTTGTGAGTGAGACAGCCAAAGCTATCTGAAATGAAAAATAATCCATCATGCATAAGCATAAAGCTTGCACTTACAGAAAAAAAGATGTGTATTAACAAGAAGTGACTGGATTTGAAACAAAAGGTAAAAGTGTCAAACATAATTCATGACACAGAGCTGCATCAGTAAGGCAGTAAAACAGTCCTGACACTCATCCTTATAGTTTGACATGGACTGTGTACTGTGCACACTATCAGTGGAGACATGCAGCTGCGTGATTCAGACCTCTGTACCACTGCACTGTAACACTTTTTGGACAGGAAACAATCTTTTGCAGCGCTGTCTGCAAAAAAGAATGAATCTTTTCTACTGAGACGTTTCAGAGTTCGTTAGGAACTGGATCTGCACTGTTATAAAGTGCTTGCAGGAAATAGCCACAGCCTGGCTCTCACGTTTTCTCTCAGCTACTAAGATTTTATCTATTACCAAACTAACTGCCAGCGATCGAAATAGCAGCATTACGGACTTGAAGAGTACTCGAGTACTGTGGCAAGTAGTGACTGATTAATGTTTTCCTCTCGGGGCTGACCGTGTCTTTATGTGCTCGCTGCTGAGATCGTTCAGCTCTACAGACATAAATACTCGGCTGGGCTGCTGGTGATAGCAGCACCGCTACATACTCAGTGGCCCCAACGCTTCGTGTAGATGCTGAACTACAGTCCGTGTACAGAAGAGACTACTTGGGGGCTGCGAGGCCCTCCGGATTTGTTCATGTACTAGTACTTACTCTTGTACTGTCCCTTGTTAGCCCGTGGGTGTTGTTCCTACAAGGTTTATGAACCACAACTTGCTTTACTTCCACACAGTACCAGCACGTTGTGTTGGTGTGCACATTTTGGGCCACAACTAGGACTTTGCCAACCTTGCATGTTACGTCAAATGCATAAGGCAGTCATCTGTTTTAGCATTATTGGGGGAGTATACCTCATAAAGTGGTCACTGAATTTGAAGTTCAGTGCGCTGTTGCATTAAAAAGTACAAAAAAAATCATTAGTGTATAATTTCCTGAGTGAAGCACATAATGTCAGATGCCTTAATGAAGTCTTTATTATGTATCAGGACTTAAGCCACACTGAGGAAACACATTGACAGATCACTGGATGAAAATAGCTAAGGGACATTACATGGTAGTAGCCCAAAATAACCCTGCTAAGCTTCAAAGTCTTACCACAGATTGTCTGATTGAGCTGCTTGTCCCCGTGCTTTATG
Source organism: Chaetodon trifasciatus (assembly GCA_037975065.1). Taxonomy (NCBI): domain Eukaryota; kingdom Metazoa; phylum Chordata; class Actinopteri; order Chaetodontiformes; family Chaetodontidae; genus Chaetodon; species Chaetodon trifasciatus. The sequence goes on from JBBMOE010000018.1 coordinate 7,284,605, forward strand.
CGTCCTGTTAATCTTCATTCGAGTATGATGAAGCAAACTAGAGCATGCCTTATTAAAATCTCTGGCAGAGAAGACAGGAAGAGACCTGGAACTGGGTGGAAGTTATGTAAGGTTAATCTTTTGTTTTCCACTGAAACATTTTGTGTCCTTGTTTTGATGTGCAGGAATAATGATTTTCATCTCATGGTTGCAAATGGTTTGATCAAACTCTTACGATGTTTTTTTGAAAATTTATAAAGTCATCTCAGTTTAACTTACGCAAAGTGATAAAGTCTCTGAGAGGGGGAGAGGAAGTAAGGAAGTACTGTCAGTGTGAGAAATCTGACAGAAAAACAAGGTGCTATCCAAACAATCAATTCATATTAAAATGCTGTAAAAATTGACTGTCAAACTCTTGCATTAAATTCATGTGAATAAACCTTTATTTGCGGTTCACAGATAACAGAATAATATTATTTTACAAGCAAGCTGAATTAATTAGTTAAGTTCAGTTGTACATAACAAAGGAATTCTACAAAATGCATTGAAAAGACAGAAGCATTTTCAGTCAGGTCAGGCAAGTTACAGTGGTCTCTGTGATCACGGTAGGAGAGTCAAATCATTTAGTCATCCTCTAAACTAAAAAAAAAACTGCTCACTGCTCAGTCACAGGGTAGACCACCCTCACGATCACTCCTACCAGCAGTTTAAAATTTGCATTTCACCCAAACGGCATGTGTTGAGACTGTTGGCCAAAGCTGGATAAGACAGAGAGAGCTTATCCCAGCATGCTTTGGGCAGAGTTAGGGTACACCCCTGACAGGCTGCCAGTGATACTGTGAGAGGAAGCTGAAATGCTCTGCACTATGCAGACATTATCAAACTTATGGTTGTTCATATTTGTGATGTTAGCAACGCGGCTCTCAGTGTAGCAGTGTCATTCAGTCTACCACAGAAATACCTCAACAATGAGATCTTAGTTTAGCATGTATGCTAAACTAAGAACGTTAACAGTACATCCTATACAGTATATCAGCATATTACCATTGTCACTGTGAGCATGTTAGCATGCCGATATTAGCATTTAGCTCAAAGCACCACTGAAACCATCGACAAGCAGTCCTGGCAGACTTTACTCTCCCCTCATTGCTGCACTCACAGTTTAAAGTCTTGAGCTCCAAACAACACTGACTTAAATGACATCATCTGAGGCGATATGTCAGATTTTCTGTGTCTCTCTCCAGAGCCACAAAACTTAATACAGTGTTATTCATAGCACAACATCTCAACACAGACTTAAAATTAAGTCAGTGATGAGACTTTTATTTTGTAAAGATGCTGTGTTTGGCCAGATAATAGAAATCAGAAACCTAAGATTGTTTTCAGTGTTTTGGAGACCAAAGCAACAAATCATACATTAGCAGAATAGCATTTCTGGAGGTGCTGCCCTGCAGCAATGAGTCTCATTCATCCTCAGCACTCTCCCAAAGGCAATAAAACCAGGCAGACCCAAGCCCTCCAGGAAATGATGGGCCCTAACATCCCTGACATGCTCTAAAAAAACACCCTCTTTTTGATTGTAGCACTGCAGATAAACATCCACTTAAGCATGTTTGGTACTGGAGCCATTGACATAACTGATGTGCTATGACGTCTGAATCCAGCCTTCACATCCTGCTTTCCAATTTTTGGGTGTTTTGCTGTAGATACATTTACTGAGGGTTATAAAGATTGTGAGCTGTCACAGAAAAGGCTGCTTTTAAAAGACACCTAGACACATTTAAAATGCTGCAATTTAAGTGATCTTTCTCTGTATACATGCAGCACTGTGCTCCCTCTCCTGCTTTCAAGGAGACAGATAAAGAACAACTCTGTACCAAAATTGTTGCTGTTTGTAAAACAGAAACTGCTGTCTGTAATTACTTTTTATATGTCAGTTTGTTTTACTTCCATGATTTCATTTATTTTTCTTGAAAGTCATTTTTTTTTCTCAACATTTTGCTTTCCTCCTACTGCAGCAGTATTTCATTTATGTCAGTGAGTCGCTACAAAATGATGAAAATCACCATATCAAGTGCATGTGTCTGCGCCCCTGCAGTGTACAAGGCTTTGATTTTCTTCTGCCGGTTACAGTACGTCCTAATTCCCGCATGAAGATCAATAGTGTTGGATCTTATGGTGTGTGCATTTCTCTCTCTCTCTTCGGTAACACTACAGTTAGTATAAGCTCACGTTGTCACCAGTTGATCAAACTTAGTCCTCTGCAGTGATGAAGTCTTACTAACCTGCATGTCATGTCAGACCAGGTTGAATTTGAGAAATCATTAGGCTTCATTCCTAAAACAAACGAAACAAAATGAAGACTGGCGTTTGCTACGTATTATATGTGTGCATGTTTCTCAGATAGATTAACTGTGATTTGAAGAAAAGGGGAATAAACATCCATAGAAAGCCCCGACAAAAGCACAGGGCAACACTATTTTTTAATCTCATATAAAAATGAAGCGTAGCATTCAAGAAAAACTTTTAAAGATGAGTTTTCTCCTGTTGCTTCTTCTTAACGTAGCTTTTAGATTGTTAAAATGATCCCAGACCACTCTCTTCAACAGGATCACATGCAGTACTTTTTTGTATCAGCCAAATAGCCATACCAGCTTTAATCATCGATTCATCAAAAATGCATAAAAAAAATCACTGACTCCAGCTTCTCAAATGTGAATATTCAGTGGGTTTCTCTGTCTTCTATGATAGTAAATTGAATTTCTTTTGGCTTTGGACTGCTGATCAGTCAAAGCAAGCAATCTGACGATGTCATCTGGCTCTGGGAACTCGCTGATGGGCATTTCGCTGATTTTCGAACTAATTTTCTAATTCATTCGGATTTGTACTGACCAGCCTACTGGTGGTTCAGAGAGGTTGAAGAGGTTAAGACGAGAGTTAATATCCTGATAGAATAGGTATGATAAAAAGGGTGTGCAGTGATTCACTCGTATGAGCTCCTGGTATAATTGTTTCCTTAAACAGGTGAGTTTCTGACCTGCAAAGTGGGTCATCTTGGGACAGCAGGATCAGTTTCTGTCTCTAACTGTTAATGCAGTTGAGCTGTTCCAGCAGGATCCAGCACCCCATCAGTCTGACATGATGTTGTGGACCTAGTTACACAAAACAGTGATTGAGGGAGCCCAGTGACACACCCACATCCCCAGACTTGGACACAAATATCTGATATCTTATATGGTCAGCATATTTGTGGCAGTAGCAAATCATTCATATGCATCTGAATTGTGGCCTTAGTGTGAAATCCACACAGGATTTTATGCACAGAGCATCATCATCTACAGCAAATCCTATTCAGAAAAACCTTGCTTGTCCTCTGCCCTTGCAGCTCCACATCGCAGCAGCAAATGGCTACGTGCAGGCTGCAGAGCTGCTGCTGGAGGGGGGAGCTCGCATGGATCTGAGAGATTCAGATGGATGGCAGCCTCTTCATGCTGCAGCGTGCTGGGGTCAGGTAAGGTAAACATAACATGAAGCAGGAAACAGATAAGCACACACACGCAAAGGTTTCTGAAACCATTAATGTAATTTGCTGCTGCTGCTGTTGCTGTTTCAGATGCATGTGGCAGAGCTGTTGGTGTCTCATGGAGCTAGTCTCAATGCCAAGACCTTCCTAGAGGAGACCCCCATTGGTATATTTACACACCAGCACTCCTTTATCAATACACCTGGTGGGGGGTTAAGAAAACAAATGTCTTATCTCAGCAGGGTCTTGTTTCCAGTTTGTTCAGTCAGTGCAAGTTTTACATCATGGGTTCATTGTGGTGAAATGCTGATTTCTATCTTGTCAAGTCAAATCTAAACCTTTTTGTGCTATTTTATGTCCGCTTTTTTATTTGTCTTGATGGTAAATGTAATATAATTGGTAAAATTTGTGTCTGTGTATACTTTGACAATCAGTATAATAAACTCGTAGCATCGCTAAGGATAATAATTATCTAAACTAATTCAATTTAGAATCCTGGGTTTGTTTGTACGAGAGCAGCACAGCACAACAACCGCAGCTTCATTTGACAGGAGCTGACATTTCCTGCTTCTCATTTTAAGATCTGTGTGAGGATGAGGAGTTCAGAGCCATCCTGCTAGACCTGAAACACAAACACGACATCATCATGAAGTCGCAGCTCAAACACAAGACCTCGCTGTGTCGGCGAACGTCGAGCGCAGGCAGTCGTGGGTAAGTACTGACACCTGCTGGTGGTACCACTGCTACTACAAGTGGTGTTAAACAGACAGCATAACGGGCAGGATCAGCAGCAGATCAAGGCGCACTGTGTTTGTAGCTTTTGCTAAACTTAATTTAATAGAGCGTGTTCAATCTTCAGGTCCTTGACAGTGAAGGGAGTGAGTGCAAAACTTTTGTCTGAGTTCTGATTTTGCAGAGTTTTGGAAAATGTTTTGAATGCTTTGTTCACATTTGTTGGCATTTTTCTGAACTTGCACATTCTCACTGGAAACTGCTGCGTCCACAGAAAAGTGGTGCGGCGAGCCAGCCTGTCGGACCGACACAACTTGTGCCGTAAAGAGTACGAGACGGAGGCCATCGTGTGGAGGGGAGGGAGGGAGGAGGAGGATGAGAAAGAGAAGGAGTCTGATCAGGAGAACAACCAGGTGGTTCGCATGAGCCCTCAGGTCATTCACCTTTTATTCTTGTTACAAGCTTTTAAGAATTAGGTAAACCTGGGACACATAGTTCTACATTACTATAAACATCACATTATATGTGAGGATTCATCCTCTGTTTGACTGTATTTTGTAACTTCCTACACAGAACTTGCTAGACATACAACCTGACATGACTTTGAGATATTTTTAGCATAGCTACAAAAATGTTTTTGATAGCATGAAAATAATCATCTCTCCCACACATCACGAGTCTAAATGTCAGATTCTGGTGTAGGTGTAAAGTTAAAGATGTTTCCTTAAAAGCAGTCACACAGGAAGAAACCCACAGTGGAAAAAGTGTGATACAATCCTCCACCAACATTAGAGTGTACAGAGAAAAATGCAGCACAAACTATTTGAAAGTGAAGAGAGTTTCAGGTGCTTTTCTGCTACTGGAAAAAAAAAAGAAAAAAAAAAAAAAATGTTGTCTTGATCTATGCTATCAGTATTGTTCACACTATTAAGCATCCACACACTGACTGCAGCACAGTGAGGCATGTTATCAAGAGAAGATCAAGGGGAAAAATGCACTAAGTTGTGACCTGAAATGGAAATGAACTGATTCAGGCTGCAGAAAATACTTTTGTCACAAAAAAACTCCACTATACACTGAACAACCAAGTCCAAGGGGAGAATTTCTCTTTATAGAAGAAAAAATAAAAAAGGCTTTACATTTCACTTATTTTTAGCTTGACAGCCTGGGCACCAGATCAAAGATATCTGATCTCCCCTGTACAGAGTCATGCCTCCATGAATTTAATCATCCCAAAGAGAAGCCTTATAGCAGGATTAAAGTAATCTTCATTGGTGTCCTGCAGGTCAAGCCAGTCGAAGCTGTGGAGCTGCCAGACAAGCCCAAGCTGCCCACCATCCTCAAAGATGGCAACAGCAAACAGAACGGCCTCATCTCCACGACCACGTCCATGCCGCCGCAACAGCCCTCCAATGGCAACACGCCATCATCTGATAAGGTTGGGGTCGTCACCACCCAGCCCACCCAGGAGGAAGCCTGGCCAAGGGAGCGTGCTCAGACTCTGTCGGAGCTCAAGAAACAGAGGGCCGCCGCCAAATTGTTGAATCACCCCTTGTTTAATGGTCACCTAGGTAACGGCTCCACAGACTCCTTCACTGATGCCAAAACCAGCTCAGAGGACCCCCGCATGCCGCTGGTCTCCTCCAACGGCAATGCGGTTTACTACACGCCGGCCAGCGGTGACCCACCCCTCCTCAAACTGAGACAGCCAATGGAAGAAGAGCAGCCGAAGGTGCGCACATGCTGCTGCGTGTCGTAGCGCCCCGGTCACATGACTGTTGATGGAACAGGAAGTGTTTGCACTGAGAGAAGGAAAACGAGGAACGTCCTGTCGAGGGAGGAGAGGAAGGAAGGAAAGATGGAGTGTTCCTGCCTTTTGCTATCCTTTTCCTCTCCTCCTTTAAACTTCTCCCACAGAAGATGGTTGGATGAAGAAGGTGGAGAAACTTACCCTTGAACCTCCCTGCCACGTGACTTCTGCTAAAATTGGAGACACCTTCCCCAAAAGTTTCAAGTGTATCCGAGAAGGAGAGAGGAACTGAGCAGTGCCACTTTTTCCTCCAGACGTCACTTAAACAAAAATACCTTCTCATATATGGTGTTTCTCTACAAGACATGCCAAATGGATAGAAGAGTGCAAGAAGTTATCACTTTGGCCCTGCTGTCCCTGTGCACCTTTAAGAATTAAGGTGTAGACTGTTTTTTAAAGTTTTTCACCCTTAAAAAAGGTTTAGAAGTGGTGAATCAGGAAGGTAGAGAAGCTCAAGGTACAAGGTGCATGTTCTGCCCTCCGAGATGAAGACGGAAAAGAAGTTTTTTACCCTACATACGGATGGTTATCGTGTAATTAAACAGCATTTTCTGCAGGACAGACTCACATTATTGTCAAACCACACTGTTCTGCTTTTTTGTCATATTCTCGTCACTTTCAAACATGCAGGAAGGCCATCACAGAACGTCCGGATGTATTGTGTTACATCATGTTGTACTACAACATATCAGAAACAGCAAAACGTAGCAAAAAGAGATCTGCGGCATCTCTTTTGAAGTATCTGTCTTGTTATATACTGCCTGCATAAGTAAAGGGAAGGAATGCCATACAACAGTGTTAATATATTCAAGAGGTGTGCTTCTACAGCGAGAGATAAAGAGTATAGCAGTGCACTAGTGTTTGAGACTGTTATTATATTCTGTCAACTATTCTTCACCTCACCGTCCTCTCACGTCAACCCTGAACTGACAGCTCATGCTCTGTTTTCTGCACAACCCACTTTGTGCTCTCTCGTTTAGATAATTTAAGCAAACATGGTTGAAAATTACTGTACATTTCTTTATTTATGAAATTAATGTAATGTGTAAAAAAAAAAAACATTATGGTTCCTAAAGTTGAGTGTATTTATTATTTGGATGGTGTGTGGAGAGTGTGAATGCAATCTAAGATGAGCTGGAGTGTCTTCCAGCAAAGCACCTTCTGACATGGAAGATCAAACGTTCAGCTGATAGAGTTAAGGGTTCCTGTCTGCTATGTGTACATGTTATTAAAACCACACAAACAAGCCATCCTGTCGGGATGGATTTCATATTTGTGTCACTACAAATAACAGTGTTATTTGTTTTTGTTTTGTTGTTCTGGTGGCCATTGTGTGGCTTTATCTCCCAGTCACTGTGTTTGCTAACAAAAATTGTAAATGTTAAGTAATGAATTACTGTAAGTATTAACATGAGTTTCCGAACATACACATGGACTCTATGCTTGCCTCAGTTTTTCTTAAACATTAATCCACATATGGATCTGGTCTGTAGTGAGCCCACACTTGTTAGTCAGGTGTCCTTTCATGGGTTCAACATAAAATATAAACTTGCCAACCCAAAAAACAAGTAGTAGAAGAAGTTTCTCTGCTTAATTAAAAAGAATAGTCTGACATTTTGGGAAATTTGCCGAAGATCGATAGCACTCATGTCTCCATGCTTCCTCTGCTGGCATGTATTAAACCCTAAAAACTCATCTCTGTTCATCAATATTACAAACGTTGAAGTTTTTCCAGGAAAAAAAATCCCTTCGTGTCTTTACTGTAACTCCACACCTTTGCCTTCATTCAGTATGCAAGGATCTATGAATATGCAATTAGTCTCCCCTCTATCTCCACCCACCCCTCCATTGCTCGCCTGCAGCTCGATGATACCGAGCATACCCGCTCACCTTCGATTGCTCTTCAAACACACAAACCTCTGCTTGTTTTCTGGTTTGCTAGCTACTGCGCTCTACACAATGGAAAGTGGTGACACAGGAGTAATTCCATTAAGTATCCCGGGAAGTCTCTCCAGTGAGCCAGCATATAGAATATCAAACCTCAACTCAATGGAATGTGGCCATCCTTAACGTTATTAATTATTCCAGCGCTGACATGTTGAGTGTCTGCTGGGAAAAAATGAAGGTTGTTTCCCCTGTTTCCAGTGTTTATGCTAAGCTAGTCTGCTGCTGGCAGCTTCATATTCAACAGACAGATGAGAGTGGTATCAGTCTCTGCATCTAACTCGCTGCAAGAAAGCCAACAAGTGCATTTCCCAAAATGTTGAACTACTCCTTTTATCTAACAGCGGCTCCTCTAATCTCTTTGTGAGTGCCAACGAGTCTTCCACAAATTAGAAAAACAACTTCACTTGTAAGGACACCAACTCTTGAGGGAAGGCCTTCTTTGCCGTTATAGAGATTTGTTTGTTTCCCTTTTAAACATGTGACTACCCACAATGCCACTACCCCTTCATCCCCACAGCATCAACTGTACAGTGTCAAATATTTGTACAGATGCATTTGTAAATATGTTTGTATTAGTATCCCCTTATATGTTCCCATGAACTGCATTTACATGTCTGTGTTGTTACTGTTGAACATATAGGAAAATACAATTACCCACATTGATGGAAAGTGTTAGACATTTGGTTGTGGAGAGGGAAGCTGTGAGTCTATGTAGACCCTCTTTAGTAGTCCAGCAGTCTGAAAACTATCTGTAACGTCGAGTGCATCCAGGTGTCCTCATCATATTTAATATTTTCTTTCTGCTGTTGCGGTCCGGTGTCCACAGCTGACTTTTTCTGTGCAATTTTCTGCAAAGGTCAGTTTTCAATGTGCTCTCATAGGAGGCAGTCTGTTTTTCAACTCAGTTTGAGGAAGTGCAAATTAAGTCATGGTCAAAGAAATTGCTATATCCCCTATTTTTGGTTCCTTTTGCCCGGTGTTCAAGGCAGTGATATCATCATACAATGAGTCAGCTGAATTTCATTGAAACTACTCCAGATGTATGTTTGAGCTGCTGTAGTCGGCTCCATTTAAATTTCACTTCTTCCTCCTTAATAATGACAGTCACTTGAATTGAATTGTAATTTTGAACTATGGCCTGGTTGGTATTAGCCAGAAAGGGACAGTCAGCTGTTAAAAGCACCCTGTGTTCTCATGATAATGATCAAAGCTTGTGTTTGTCTACAAGCCTCGTTGTCTATAAAGGATAAGGTTATAAAGATGAAAAACTACTGATTTTGTAATTACTGGAATATATTGATGGTTGCATTAACATATTTTGAATAAATTGTATATTTTGAGAATTTTACATGGTCTCTTCTGAGTTGGTAAAGCTATTTTGTGTCATGAGGTACAATGGATTTCTTACAACTGTATTTAGAAATTTGCCTGCATGCCTGGATATAAACAATAATCTCTGGTCCCAAAGTCTCAAATATGAAGGCTTGATGTTTTTCCCCTGTTAGTTCACTGTGGATAGACCAAACGATTAATTGAGAAAATAATCAGATGAGACAAAGCTTCACAAATGGATGTGTCACTCGCATGTTGAGAGAAACTCTTACTGTTGCTCATCTTTTAAAAGCACCATTATGTTCTTCATAATGTATTCAGACACCTTATTGCCGATAAAAGTACATGCATGCAGCTCACGTCTGCATGTCGTACTCACAATTTATTTCCCCCTGAGACGTCTGCTGTCTTTGCCCTACTTCTACACCTCCTTTTTGTTCTGAAACAGGCAGAGGCTGGAGCGTCCTTCACCACACAGCTGTCAGGGTCTTGGCCCAGCATCAACTGCTTCCTTCAATGGTTTTCTGTGTTTTTTTTTAACCCCCCCCACCCCTCTCTATCTGAATTTCCTCTCATTCAGTGGCTGTGGGGTCAGCAGAGTCAGTATTTCTCAAGGCTGCACCCAGCAGTCGGCTATGCAACAGTTGGGTCAGAAAGACAAAGAAAAAAGACAGTTTGGAAGAAGTAATATTCCCTCACTTTATTGTGAGTCACATTTTGGAAAACAGTAGCCAGCGGCTTGGATGGTTCCTTCAGTCTACATTAGTCTGTTTTTAGGAGAGTGACTTCTTGGTCTGGATATAGTTGTCTGTCTTATCAGTATTTACAGTAAATTAGGCTGACAAGTAAAGCTGCTCCTGCCGGCTATCGTGTTAGCTCAGGGATTTGAAAAACAAACACTAACTAGTTTGTCAAACATCTACATCAGGTTACAGTCTTGTGTCACGGTGTCTTGAGCAAATGTTAGGGGAAATCATCTGAAGCTCCCTGTGTGCACAGTCAATATGTCTAAGGCGTATAGACAGAAACGAGGACAATGATGCTGAAAACACATGATCCACACTGCATTAACCTCCTCTGCATGGCCTGGCTTTGCTATTGTGCCTACACTGAGCTACACTGAGTCTAGGCCAGCTGGCTCCGGTCCCAGTCCTTCAGTCCTCTTCACTGAAGGGCGAAGTGGATCGGTGCCAGAAAGAGCATACAGACACATACTGACCACCCCGCTGGACACATAAATGGTGGGGTGATTATAGAAGAACTGAGGAGCAGTAACGAGTGTGGAAGATAAAGTAGGAAAATGAACCAATGCCAGGAGTTGCTTAGACACTGACTGCCATGACAGAGGGATGGATGGAAAAGAAGGGATGTCTGCACTGATGAAATAAAAGGAGGAATGCAAATGAAGGGTGGATGGCAGGACTGAAAGTGGGCCTGCTCTGGGAGGAGGTCACAAAGACTGACCAGCCTGCCAGCTTGTTAGAAGACAAGTTGCACAAACAGAACGGATGGATGGAGGGATGGCTCAGTGGGTCAGGACGTCTGTCGGCCCGGTTCCCAGGATCTGCCGGCCTTAGCAGGGCCTTGGTTTCCTGTTTGATATGAATTTTAAGATGTCTAAGTAGAGCGAGTCGAAGTCTGTCTGTCCTCCTGGTGATAAGAGCCTGTGGACGAAGGGATTTGCACTCAGAGATCGAAATCAGTTACTCACTAAGACGTGACACACCGTGTCTGTGCAACAGCTACTGACACTTGAAACTAATGCTGAGTGATATGAAATCATTACCACAACATTCATTATTTTAAGCTGCAGCAGTAGCGTGCCTTAATGGACTGCAAAGACAAACTTTTCATCTCGTGCCATCACCTGGTTGAAGTCTGAATTTGTACAGTACTTGACAGTACAAGAATCAGAGCTTTGACCCATCCTGATCGCCCTTCCTCCGCGGCAGACCAGGAGCAGTGGGCTGCCATCCGACTGGCGCCCGGGGATCCAGTTTCTTTTGTCACCATTGGTCAGGTGGTGATCTTCTTGCATGTTTTTAGTGGATTTTTTTTTAAGGAGGATACCCCAGGTGAACACGGGGAGAACATGCAAACTCCACACAGAAAGGCCCCTTTTTTCCTCGAGCGGCAGGCACTTAAATGACTTAGATTTTTAATTGAGACCATATCCCACCCATGTAATGAGCACAAGATGGAGTAAGTACAGTACCTGAAGAATCCAAAGAGCACCTGTATGTGATGACCATAAAGACCCAGCAGAACCTTTACACACTTTAGGAACGGGGGATGCTACTAAAGAGACCCGCCAGTTGGGTCATGACACATGCAGTCGGCCCTACGATCTAAATGACTTAAATTTAAATGAAAGGAGGAAACATTGCACCACACAAACAGTCAGGCTTGTTTCAGAAAAACCTGATCAACTGGTTTTCTGTAACCAAATGTGTGTGCATGTCTCCATATGGTCCTGTAGCTACGTGGCCTGAAGCCAGGTCTGGCTAACCCAGATAATCACATGCAATACACAGCGACCTGCACTTTAAACACTGATGGAAAATCATTTATTGGACAGACGATGAAACAAAGAATCAAATCATTTTGAATTTGAAGTACGGGTGAGTGATGAAGAGTAATGCTGTGTTTGCAGCTTAACTCCCACCTAAACATTGACCTGTACCACCCACTGAAACATGTCACAGACCAGAGCATCCCCTCATGGCAGCTGCATTCCCTGATGGCATCTTCGCCATGTCATGCTGCATCGGACTGTACTGTCTTCAGATGCTGTCTGATATCACAGATAATGAACTAGAGTGAACTTTCACGTTCAGTCGGGTTCCCTACTGGCAAATTAATATTTGATTCTTATCTAATAAAAGGATACTTTATGAAGAAGGGGTTTAAAATTATAGCTATTTTAAATCATCCCACATGTTGATCTTGAGGCTTTGCTGAGGAAAGCTCAGAGGCTCCATTGCTGCACTGACTGTGGGCCATTTTTTGTGGCCTCCTGCCAGATTCCACCCCCTTCTTTATTTCACCTCCTACTCGCTCTCACTCCTCTATCTCTGCTGCTTTTTGCCTCGAGTGTGTTGATGCATTTCAAACTGGAGTGTGTGTTTAAGAAAATAATAAATGTAAATGTCACAGACAGGAACTCTTTTACATCTAAAAGCAGGGCACATTCATGACATGATACCACACCTTCCACAGACGAGAGTCTGCCTTCTTTGATATACGACTATGAAATATTTGAGGAATCATGATGCTTTTTTCCACATTGAGGCAAATCTAGAGGGAAATTTCTGATCTTGTGCTTTCCCACCACTTCCTTTTTAGGTTTGGCTTTTGTTAACGTTTCTATCTGGTTTTGCATTGGCATGCAAATTTTTGAGAAACATGAAGGCAATGGTGCAAAGCACATTTACATTTACTCAGGCACTGGACATAACTCCAGGTACTTAGAAGTACTTTTACCATTTTATGCTTTTTTATTCTTCTACTCTGCTCCACTGCAGAGGGAAATGTTGTTTTTACTGCAATACTCAATTTATCTGATAGCTATAAGTACCATTACTTTGAAAATCAAGCAGATTTATATACAGAACAGACGATCATCTGATAAGATATGATGCATTTTAGTAAATCACAGTAATCAGCAGTATATTAAGTTATTCAAAACTGTTTCACCTCAACCAGCTTAAACATTAAAATACTGCAGTAATGCATCAGCGATTACATAATCTGACACTCTAACAGGGACAATCTAATGAGTACTTTTGCTTTCTTTTCTTTTACTTTTACTTACTTTTTTGTACTTCTATTAAAGTAAAATTATTAACATATCTAATATGATATTCACTATTCCTACCTAACATGAAGGTCTCAGTACATCCTCAACCAGAAGAGGAGAGAAGACAGAAAAAGGTTTTGGCTTCACTTAACGTTAAAAGGAAAAAACACAAAGTTCACGGATCCACCATGTGGGCAATGTGGGCATGTACCAAGTGATGATTGGTGATCAAGCAGCAATGCACCATACAGACTGGCTAATGGTCAGTGCGCATAAAGAGCTGGTGGCTTACATTACACTGACTCAAGATCAGTTTTTCTTAAGCCAACCTGACCTACTATCAGTTCGACTGTGTCAGTGAGAAGTGTGCAGGAAAAAGTGCCAAGTGGCAGAAAATGGAAGCTGTTAACCTAAAGCTCAGCGGGGCTGTCAAAAGACACCAAAGAAAGGAAAAAGAAAAGAAAGAAGCAGCCACAATAAAAAATATTCTGCTAATAGGTAGCTTTTTCAAAATTCAGCCTCAACATTATGCTGACAGTTAAAAATGACTTGTGATATCATTTCTTTCTGCGGGTTGAACAGCCTTATCTCCACACAACACTCTGTGACATCCTCAAACACAGAAGATAAGGGCCAACAATGACTCACAATGACTAAAACTGTTTATTGTGAAAGTCAGCGTAATTATGTTGTTTTGTTAACTTCATTTCTTTCTTTACCTTCAGCATGCTTGTACATGCACATTTTTCTTTTTTAACGGACTGTTTATGTCTTGATTTTGTGCTAATAATTGTTTAATATCTGGTGTCTTTTCGCTTCTCCTCACCAGGACAGCATGTTCAGAGATAACCTACCAGGTTAATAAGTTGATGAATAAAGGAATTGGCTCAGGATAATTGAAGCAGTAGTCAAGACTGAAGCTGCTCCTCCTCTACCTGGAGCGGAGGCTAATCCATCAGAAAGCATGTAAATAACAAATGGACCAAACATGAACTGCATGAACTGAACATTTTAACTAATTAGTCAACAGCCTACAGAGAATTGTATTCATTAAAATAACTGGAATGCTTCAAACTGGAGCTGCCTGCTTTAAAACACACACACACACACACACACACACACACACACACACACACACACACACACACACACACACACAGGGCTCAGTTGCACACACCGCAGACAGGTTTCGTGATGTAACTCGATTGTCAGAATTAACACGGTTACACCTTTAAATGACCCCTCCCTTCTCCTCAGACTTTACTATCTGCGTTTGCGCGTCAGCTCTCATTGGCTGTCGGTGGTAATCGGTCAACAAGGGGACCGGAGGGAGACAGGAGGGTTCAGGGCAGCATGTTTACAGCTACTTACAGTCATAATCACTTGTCGTAAACGATTAACTCGCTTTCCTTGACTGTTTTTCAGAGACGCTGAGCTCGATTCAGGGCGGATAATGTTTTTGTGTCGGCTCTCTGCATCGGCTCTGGATCAGGCGTTCAAGCCAGTGGGCTCGTTTCTAGTGCAAGTTAAAACAAACAGACTGAGGAACGGCACTTTGTCATTACACAACGGCCACACGCTTCAGGGACACCGGCGTTTCTGCGTGTCTGTCGGTGGTGTCGATTCAACTCGTGTGCGCCTTGGGAAACCACAACCGGAGCCGGAATCCTGCCAGAACTGGGAGTCCTCGTCTGGTTTTGTAGTCACGGACTGGGCATACTTGGACCGTGTGGCAGCTGTAGCTGTGAGTCTCTCTCAAAGCGTGCAAAGTGAAGCCGGCAAATCACGCGCTCTCAGGCAGCCGCTCGTCCATGCAAGCAGGCGCTACAGCAGCAGAGGAGAGCCGGTGTGTAATGTTCTGTTTACAGGTAACTGGGGGGTTTCCAGTCGACTCTGCTCCACCAGGACCATGCAGACCAGAGCCTCATCCACGAAGAGGAGCGACGCCGGCGAGGGACAGACGGCTGCCAACAACAAAGGGGTAATTTCAACAAACCGCTCGAATGTTTGTCTAACCCCAGTGACCAGGAGCGAACGGGTCCGAGCGGCCGTGGAGGACTCCCCGTATGGCTCTGTGTCCTGGTGGCGCCAGGGCTGACCTCAAAACCATGAAATATGCATAAAGCTGCCTGCCCGCGCCTCTTTCAGTATCAGCCATCATGTAGTAAGCAGGCAGGCTTGTTATACAACACTGCATGACGCGCACAGCTGTGTAGGCCGTCGACATGTGCAGGGAAGTCACAGTAGTTTGTACGTAACCGACCTACAATCACAAGCTGAATCTGATGTAGCAGAAGTGTCATTTACAGAGCTGAGAGTGAGCATGCTGACTCACTGTCCAACATGCTCACTGACACCTGACTCTTCAGACTGCACAAGAAACAAATGCTGGCTCCTTTTTATGGAAAACCATAAGAATGAGTCAGTCCAGGCCAATCTAGTCTGACTAAGACGTGAATTCAGTGAGCACATTGACATGCGCTCAGTTAGTGCTAAGTCAACACCTGTGATGTGGTAGAGAAGTAAAAATGTGGGTGAACCTGCAATGAGCAGTTCTGTTGAGGCACAAAATACTATTCTACTGCTGTGTTCTGTTTTCTCCTCGGTGCAATTAGGCTCACTCTCAATAGGTCGTTTCAATATAACATCACATCACTCTTTTGTTGGGGTGCGAACTGCAGATGGAGGGCAGGAAGTGATTTTCTGCATAGGAAGCACTATAACGCACACTCAAAATGCTTATGTTTCGCATTGTTTATGGTTGCTGAAATCATTCAAACTGAGAAACCACAAGGAGCTTTAATCAAGAAACAAAAGTTGTTCACAAAGGGTGAAAAAGGCAAGAAACTGACCGAAAAACACCAGAAAAATGGCTTGTTAACCGTCTGCGGTCTGGAGCAGCCTAGTGGGATGATGGTGGAAATGTTGTGGCATTAGCTATTGTTTTAAATCTGTAATGATAGATTCAAAGTAACCGCTACAAGCAACATGACTAACACTACATTGGCATTATGTTTCAGATATGACAGGTGAACGTAAATAAAGTACCCTGTCAGGTTTCGTGATGATCCAGGTCTGTAGTGGCGTTTCACTGGACCTTTGCGTGTCATTAACCTTGCAAACAACCATAACATAAACATTAATCCACAGCACAATAAAAGCTACTCAGCCTAGCAAAAATGAAACGATAGTCATCCAGTTTGACTTTCTCTTTTTCGAAGTACGGACACATAAAGTCACTTTTTGGCTTTTCTGCTTGAGCCTCTGACCCCCCACCTCCCGCTCTCTCTGTCTACACGTGTGTGTCTTTGTCTGTTGTTTGCATACCACTGTGATGTTGCATATCTGCATGTGTTTTCATGTCTCTGCAAAGCTGTTATCAGATACAGCAGTGCCACTGTTCCCCTCCCCTCCCATACACCCTCCCTGGCACAACTCCCTTTTGCCACTCGCTCACATGACCCTCCCACACTGCTGCCGCCTTTACTTTTAGCTCGGCCTGACTCGCCTCTGAAAAGCAAAGGCCTGCTCCCTCGCCCACTCTGGACTTTCTATTGTCCATTGTTGGCAGGCCAGTGAACACGTCACCAAGACTGTGGCTTCATCCAGGGGGGCTGGGGCCAAAATTTAGCAAGACAAATTGCAGCAAAGAGAAAAGATCTGTTTGCTTTCTCCTATTCCCTTCTTCTCCTCTTGATTAACTGTCTGACTCAGGCCTACAAAGACAGTCTGAAGCAAGGCATGGACAGATATGAAAGAGTGTCACTGTACGTCAGGCCAAATGTTGCACATTGCAGTGAATGGACAGCAGGCTGCATCACAACTGAATGTCACATTTGCAAACATCTCTAAGACTGTTGCATCACTGCCACATTTTCATGTTTCAAAGCTAATACATAAGTATTCTTGGTAGTTGGTAAGAGTTCTCAGCTTTGTAGGTGCAATGTCAAACTTCCATCTAAAACTAAATGCATTCCTTGCAGGCCTGAGCTACTTCCTGTTTTGTCAGGGAAGAGCTGAAGAAGGACTGCCTGTTGGCAGGAAATATATTTGAATTGCGTGACTTCCAATTGAACCACTGGACACGATGCCAGCTGCCATTTTTATGGTTTCAATTTCAGTCTACCAGCCCTAACCATCAAAAAGAAAAAAAACAGTAGCTTTAATCATAGTGAAACCTCCAATGAACCTGAAAGTGCCCCATAAGAGATTTTTTGTTGTAATGGCATTTGGTTTTGAGGGAGGGATATGATTTTCACATATGACAACAATTTACAGCTAAATGACTGTACAAAACAGCACAGCTTTATTAGTCAATTCAGCACTGAGTACATTCAGTACTGCAGCTTATTCTGAAGTACTTAAGTGTTGCATTTAAAAAACTTTTAGCATTTAGACAGTGTTAGTCTTTTTTCATAGATATAGAAAAACCGACCCTGCTGTGCTGACGTCTTCAATTCTGATCGTACCTTTTGTACAGGGTCTGCTGCATTAAGCATTACTACTATAGTAAAATGCAGCCCACAAGGTTTTAGTCAGTGGGAGGATTGTCTATTTACATGCTGTGCTATTAACATGCTGCAGGCTTTCTCTCTTTCTACATTCCTGCTTCACTTGCTGCTCTGAGTCACGTCTACACCATCAATGCTCTGTGGTGGTCTTAGTATTGTTGAGTGTGCTGTAGTTCACTAATCTGCTTCACTGCCAGCACACAGTGCAGTGACCTGCCTGCTCCCCGCTACATGTCAGACAGCTGGATTGTGCCTGGTGCTTGTTCATCTTGGAGAATGGTGTGTATGTGTGTGTTTGTGTGTGTGTGGAGGTCACAAACAGAGTAATGAGTGTGTTTGTGCCCTTATGAGAGGCTCTTTGTGTGTGCGCTTGTGAGAGACAGTGATGAACTTAGTTCATGTGAGTGTGTGAAAGGGTGAGTGATAAAGTGAATTACCTAAAGCACACAGCAGCAGTCTATGTTTAATCAGCTGACTCAGCTGCATGATGAACAGAGGGAGCTTGTAAAAAGTCCAGGCTTTGTTTAACCTCAACTTTCAACTAGATGACGCATAATCACGACACATTTTTTTTTTTTTTTTTTTTAAATAGTATGATGATGCATGCGTTTTTATATCTGACCTAAACTTAACATAGTTAGCTCAGTGAACTTCACATGTGGTTTGGTGTTTCTGCAGAGCATCAGGCAATTCTGGACTCACTGAAAGATAATTTGATTTGTTTTGATAAACTGTATGATCAGATATTGTTTTTTGCGCTCAGAACAGCTCAGTGACTCAGTAGTACCTTGTAAAGGCAAACCACAGTAACATTAAGGTTAAAAGGCCACGACTGGAATTGTTACATACGTATTTCACCCGTAGATGCCATCAAATTAGCTTTTAGATATCTATTAAGTGTTTTCGTGAGACTAGAGTAGCACGTTAATGTCATGCTTCAGTGTCACCCCTAAAGTATACAGTATACAAACACCACACACACATCGTCAACTCATGGAAAGCAAACTTTAAAGGTAATAATTGGCTGCTTGTTTGAGCTTTTCTGCCTCCTGTGTTTCAAGTCAAAAACTGTGACGTCAGTTGAACCAGAAGAGAAGCCTCCGTCTTGGAGCTCGTCAGTTTTGACGTTTGAGGGGTGCAAGTGGAATCTGAATGTGAGAAATGTCACGATTTTGTATGCAGAGCGGAAACTATCACCACAATTTTCAACCGCTTGCTCTTTGCCATTCATGTCTCTCCTCCATTTTTGTCTAGATGTGCACTCTGTCTCCTCAGACATGTTCTCCAGGGACTAATTTTCAATTCATCCTCCCATTTCATAGTCCTGCTCACTTCCTACTGTTGTGCTCTCTTTTTTTTTTTTGTCCAGGAGGAGCAGAATTTAAAGGAGGCCTCGACTTCTTCCTCATCTACTGCGAAGGCCCTGGGGGAGCCGGAGCCAGATGTAGAAAAACCAAACAGGACCCAGCAGCTAAAGAAAGTCTTCAAAGAGTACGGAGCGGTGGGAGTTTCCTTTCACGTCTGCATCTCCCTCATGTCCTTGGGAATGTTCTACCTCCTTGTATCCAGGTAACAAAACCTCAGATTATTGCTTTTTCTACAGGTGGGGGACCAGTGGTCACATGTAGTCCCCATTTTTTCAGAGAGTACATCAGGGATTGATTAAACTGAAGTGCAAAATTAATAAAATCCACCCATAAACATGTACATTTACCTTATTTGTTCCTATTTTTTTTGTTTTGAAATGTTTTTTTACCTTTTTCTTGTTGCCTTAATGTAGATTATTTGATACAAAGTCAAGATATGTCAAGCATGGCTACACTTTGACATTTCTAAATTATTCCCAGAGACTCAAACAGTAAGAGCATCCTTCTATACATGTTCACTGATCCCCAGCGGGAGAAGGAGAAATACTTTGAACGTGAGAGATATAGAGATAGACCATAAAGCACAATAGTTCACATTGAATGTATACAAGGCAACATATTCTGAAATTCTCCCCAAGTATTGAGAGAAAATGTTGGAAATCACTGACTGGAATATAAGTAGACAAAGCAGGCTGAAGAAAAACAACTCTGAAATGTATCAGGCATCACTTACTGATATTATCCAGCAGTGTGAGAACATCCGAGTGCAACATTTCCTTTAAACCTAAAGACGTGCACAGGAAATTGCTGACCCGTGGGCCGCTCTTACACAGAGGAATGCAGAATGTCTGGTGCAAAGGGGACTTGTTATGTGAGAGAAGGCAAAGTACGAGCTCTTGAAAACGTCCAATCAATCAGCCACATTAATACCAGCCCCGCTGTTGTTGAAATACTACTAGTGGGCTGAAACAGACACAGACACTGAAATCATGCTGAGCGCGTGAATAAAACATGAGTTCATTCTCTCATCTTGCAAGCAGTTTTTAGACTTTACAACAGCACATGCAGAATTGAAAATCTTTGTCAGCTGAAGCTAAATACTTTTCAACTCTGCTTTTCACAATTCCTGACATTTAATCCTCGTAAACATTCCTTGTCTTTGCTCAGTTATTTTATTTTCACAATGTGAAATGTCACATTAGTAGTGGAGAATTATTTATTTCGAGTTGTATTTCTTCATCACATTCCCGATGGGTCAGAAGTCTACATACACGTAGTATTTGGTGATGTGTAACTGAGTCCGGTTGTAGGCCTCCTTGCTTGAAAGTATGCTTGTGATCACTGTCCAATTTGAAAACTTGTGTACGACCAAGCTTTAACTTCCTGGCTGATGTCTTGAGATGCTGGTGCAATATATCCACATAATTTACATGGCATCGCACCACTTCCTCCTGCAGCAAAACACCCATAAAACATCATAAAATCATCATAAATCATCATGCTTCAAGGCACAGTGGATTTTGTGAATTTTAGGTGATATAATCTGTTCGTAAACAATAGTTGGAAAAATACCGTGTCGCACACAAAGTAGATGAAAAATTACTTGTCACACACAAAGCAGACAAACCGACATTCCCAAACTATAGTTTAACATGAAGTGGAGCAATTAAAAAAACAGTTTTAATCTAAGTAAATGTGAAATTGTAACTTCAAACATCAACTGTACATTCAACTATCTTATGTATTTTGCAACCTGCTACTGATGGTGACAGACAGTGAAAAGCAAACGCAGCGCAGCATAACCATAGTTTTGGCAAGAGTATCAATCCAAACAATTTCCAGGCCCTTATCTCCTTGTGACTGGACACATGCCAGGGGTTTGAATACCAGAGAGACTTGCCAGAGATTATCTGACATTTTAGATTTCCTTGTATATCTGATAATAGCTCTTGAAGTGAAAGCTGACCCTATATCCAGCAACTGTAGAGCATTATCACTGTGTGGCCACAGAGCCGACATGTAGCCTGCTAATACAGTGTCTGTGCTGGGTAAACAGTTGTCAGGGTGCAGACAGTTCTTTATATTTATCTGACTAAAGTTTGCTGAGTGTGACTGAACTGTTAATGTGTAAGAGAGATGCTGTGTTAATTGAAGCAGCTCTAAGGCTCGTGGTAGCACATTCTTCACATATTTATTCCCTGAATAGCTCAGATGAAAATGCCACGACGCTACAAAACTGTCTCACGAAAGCAGAGAAGCGTGTAGCTTGTTAAACCCCATTTGATTTGTGTGATTCCATACTTGCAGTGCCTTTTATGCTAATCAGTTTAAGTGGGTCAGAAGGCTGTAAAATAAGCTATTATAAAAGAGTCTTCAATGAAAACAGCCCCCCCTTGTGGAAATGTAGGTGGCTTGCACTTCTAACCACTAAGGCAGGTTGGCCTCATTTACTTTACATTTAATCTCTTGAAATCCACGAGGATGCAACCAGCCAGGAGCAACAGCTAAGCGATAACAGAGAGAAGTTGTTCCTGCAGCATGAGGCTTTTAGGATTTATTTTTTTGGGCTCTGAAGCACCTGAAAGTTTAAATGATGATTTTTCTTTGAGCTGTTTTCTAGTAAATGTTTGTTTTTGGTTTGTGGGCTGTAATAACACAGACAATAGCCTTAAAAAGTTGCATGAGGGGTTATATGGCTACAGTTGTTGAATGTCAAAATGTAGTCTATTATTATAAGTAGTAGTAGTAGTAAAATTATTACTCTGTACACACTCATAAATTCAGTATTTTTTATTTAAATTTAGCTTTTGATTTATTTCTTGATAGTAAAACAGACTGATACAAGACACTTGGTTAACACACACATGCTGAGGGAGGCATAGCCTGAAACATCTGTGTGTGTCTGTCTATGTAGCGCACTGTAGACAATTTGTGAGTGATCAGCCTAATAAGAATTCTTTGCACTTCTAACCACTTTTCTGTGTCATTTGTCTCGCCAGTGGGATCAATATGGCGGCCCTGCTGTGCAAACTGGGCTTCAGCGAGGCAGTTGTTCAGTCTAAGATGGCAGCAGGGACGAGCACATTCGTCCTGTCCTACGCCATCCACAAGCTCTTTGCTCCGGTTCGCATCAGCATCACTCTGGTGTCAGTGCCTCTCATCGTGCGCTACTTCAGAAAGACTGGTCTCTTTAAACCACCCACACCTGCACCCTGATGACCCCTCTCTACTCCTCTGCTGCCTCATTAAGCAACAAACATCCTGACTCTTAATGGCCATAATTAAAACCCCTGTATATATCCTTACTCGTTTGCCTTTGTCTAGAAATGCCTCATCTTTTCTCAGTTGTGGTTGTGAATTCAGGTGAAGTGTTTCCTACATTAGTTCCAGTTTTAACAGAATCAAAGTGTTAAATTGTGTTGCTGTAGGATTACAAAGTCTGTATTTGAAGTCATGCCTTAATACATGTGCATTCCAAAAACCAGAAACAAAGGCTGAAAAAGCTCAAATATTTATTTACAATCTGAAGTATGATCAGGGATTTTAAGTTTCAGTCGTAAGCTCTTTCAGGAGGCAGATTTGTCTCTTAATGCTGTGAAGGTTCCCTGTGGGGACAAGTGGAAAAAAGCTGATCTCTCTCCACTGCTGACTGACCATGTTCTGGTGTTCTGTGAATCAGCAGAATAATTTGGGCTCTCTGTGTCTCCTACCTCTCTCCTGTTCCCTCCTTACTTGGCCCTGACTCTCTCTCTCCTGCACTTTTTTTATTCTCTGCTATTGTTTTGCTTCCCCCCTATTTCTCTTCTCAGCATCCCTCCTGGCATCCATTTTTCTCCTCTTGTATCCCTTTCCTGTTCCTCTCCTCTCATTCTCTTTATCTTCTCTCCCTCTTGTTCTTTGCAAATGCCACTGCCCAAGCGCTAATTTGGAGTACATTAATCTCAGAGTGAAGCTGATTGTAGTTCATTGCAAGCTTTGGATGAAGAATGTTGGTTTGTGAAGGTTTATTTTTCTGATTGAATAGACTGTATTTAACTATTAAAAGGGAATGTTCTCCTTTATATTTGGTGTGTTTTTGTTATGAAATAGCACCATCACACAATTTATATTTAATTTGATGCTTTAAAGATTAAAGTTTAAAGAAATCAATATTTATTTTACAGACTTCTCTGTTTTGATTCACTCTCACTGCACTCAGCAGCGTTTTCAGCTGAAGCGGGCAGCTTTAAAAACCCACCATACACTGCCTGATCAGTACTATGTGGCAGACTACCTGGTGAACACTGGAGCGTTCAGCAGCTAAAGAGCCAAATATGTCACTCTGAAGGTGGTGGAGAGAAAAGAAGAGCTCAAAGGAGGCTGAATATTGGCCAGAAACACACCTGCAAAATGAATACGATGTTGCTCTGTACCCACCATGGAAGAGAAATCTGTGGTGAAATCTCTGGCATATCAAAGGTAATATTTTTTTGGTCTTGTGGGGGTAGCGGAAAAACGCTGTTAACACAAATCTGACATCAGTTTAAGCAGAAGGAAACTGATTTGTGTTCAAAGTTTTCAGATTTGTTGCATAATTGTCTATTTTAAATGCAGAGGAACTGGTTGCACTTCTCCTTTTTTACCACACTGGGGAGCTCCTGAACTATAAATACAACGCTGTTCTTTCCTCTGATGCACCTGCGTCATACAGCTCACTCTCTCCCAAGATTGAACGTCTTTGTACTCTTAATGTCTTCAAGATAGATACAAGTGCCATATCACAAGAAGGAGCATCACTCCCCAAGCTTATCAAACTTCTTAAGTTTTCTTCAGTGTGACAAATTGAGCATCTACAAAACATTGATAAAGTCAGCGAAAGCATTTTGTGAAATGACTCAAAACATTAAAAAAATGTACATTTGTTTTTGTCACAGACACATAACTGGATAATACTTCAAGACACAAAGAAAACTACGTGATCAAGGTTATGCTACCTGCAAAAGGGGTTAGGTCATCATACACTGACCAGTATTAGAATTCATTATTTCTGGCTCTGTTTTATCGCAGCAGGTATGGCACCATCTCTCTCTTTCCTCCCTCACTCTTTCCTTGAAGGTTTGATGGGTCAGCCAGCACAGCAAGCAAAACTCAGCTGGTGTGGTGTCCCTGAAGATCTGCAGTGTATTGAATGGTAGCTGCCTTGAACAAGACCTTATCTCCTGTGTGTGTGTGTGTGTGTGTGTTTGACTGAGAGAGCTTCTTGGTAAATTATTCAGTCAGGAGAGTTGTATAAGGAGAACTAAGAGTGCAAGGTGGTCTGTGTCAGATATCAACCCCGGTTTTTCAGGAAGGAGCTTTGGCAGCACTGTGACACGAAATGATACAAACCGATGTATGTGTGTGTGTGTGTGTGTGTGTGTGTGTGTGTGTGTGTGTGTGTGTGTGTGTGTGTGTGTGTGTGTGTGTCTCTCTCTCTCTCTCTCTCTCTCACACACACACACACACACACACACACACACACACACACAGAAAGAAGGAGAAGCCTGGGTCTCATTAGCCATGATGAGGACAGGGAGCTGCCATCGCCTCTCCATCCCCTGCATGTCCCCCATGGCTAGGAACAAATTGGTGACAGCGCTCCCAGCCACTCTGTCGGGCTACCTGCGATGCACTGGGCTCTGTCAGGCTCCTCTCCTTCCACACCGCTGTGCATTTGTGTATCAGTGTGTGCGTGTGTGTGTGGAAATAAGGCTTGCACACAGACACACACACAAGAATAAGAAGAGAGGGCAGACCAGCTCCTTGGTTACACTCGCCGTCACCTTTTGCTTGGCCCAGAACTGAGCCGTGATACGAGTGCACCACTTCATCCGGTCGGCCTCGAGTTTGATGAGGGGCCCCTCCCCCAGAATGAGGGGTTCAAGGGGGTTCAAATCCCTGCCTCAGCTCCCGACTTGTGCCCGCTGCACCTTTTTATTGAAAGTCAGATACACCATCAGCACAGAAGCATGCACAGTGAATCCATTATGGCTATATATTCAGACCCAGGCTGCATTTCTGACACAAAAGTTGGAAGGCGTGTGTGTGTATAGTAGTCGCAAAGTGCTGATGCATGCAGTGATACATAAACACATGGCGACAGCACATACCTCTTCACACACACACACACACACCTTATAGGCACACTCCAATTCACTTCCTGACAAGCTGCCTTTTTTCCCTTGCACCTTCTTTTATCTAATTTCTTCATTATTATTTTTTTCTCGCTATTTCCTCTCCATCATTTTCTGCACCTGCTCATTATCTCTCCTTATTACCTTTCCTTCACCGTCTCCCCATCTCCTGACCCGCTCAGTAAACTTGTTAGCCCTCCAGAGTGTCAGTGTCTAGACGGAGAGGCACCTATTCCGTCAGCCTCGCAGGTTCAAAGACATCCTGTGAATTTCTTTACAGGAAGGGCTGGCATAAAGTTTTAAGACGCATGCAGTAATACACACCGTGTACACAAACACACACTTATTCTCTCTTTCTCTCGCCTGCTCACAACCTCCACCTTCTTTTTTTTTTTTTTTTTTTGCTTTCACCCTCTTTTCTTCATATTTTTCCGGCCACTCCTCCTTCTCCCCCACCTCACCGTCTCGCCCTAACATTTCCTCTTTTCCTCCCTCTCCCCATCTCTCCTCTCCTGTCTCCGAGTTAAGTTTAGCAGATGCACCTGATGGCAGCATCATCCTGGAGCACCTGTCAGCTGTCTGCCTTCATCACGGCTCCTCCGCTGCCACAGGGGCCACAGGGAAGTAAACCTGGAGACAGTCGCTACTATCAACAGCTGCATCTTATTATTTTAAACACCGGTGCCAGTCAATTTCCACCAGAGAGGCGTGCATTTATTTTTTTATTTTTTTTTATTTTGTTCATGTCGCCTCCTCCTCATTGCTCCTCCGGATTCAGAAGCTCAGCTGTTAAATGTGAGCAATTATAATCGAGCAGAGAGGGAGGTGAGGTTGGAGACAGAGAGGCAGAGAGTTTATCCAGCCAGTGACTGAAAAGAAGGGGAAGAGGAGGCAGCAGCCATAAGTTGTCAAAGTGTTTCTGGCAGTTGTGGATTATGTTTTTGACTGTCTGTTTCTGTGACTTAGCTGAATGTCTGTCACCTGTCTAACAGGTCATTCAGCTTGCGCTTTGTTATATGCAATACTTCAGAATACTAGATGCAGTATACTGCCACACATAATGATTCTGAGACTTTGCCTTCAGTGGATTCGCAGTAATGTTTTTAGAATGTACACAGAAACACTGGGCATGAAAATATTGATTTGGCTGAAGGGCTAATAGGATTTGTTTCCACAAAACATTTCCTAGTGAAGATTTACTCACAATAAACATAAAACATTTTCAGCAGTAGATGCACGACTGAGAGCAAAATGAAATACAGCCAAGTAATGTAGAATAAAGCAAAAACACTTCAAGTTTCCAAAAGACAGACATTATAGCACACTATGTTGTAGCTGTATGCAGCTACAAGGACATTTTAAAGTGTTTTTTAATGTACTGTATTTGTCAGCAATATAACTTTTATAAATACACATTCCACATTATTACAACTGTATTTCACTGTATTGTCGTTCATTGTCTGTTTATACACAGGACGACACTTATGTGTGCACACAGGACGAGTGTATCTGGTGATTTCATGGTCACACTTCCATCCAGAATTGGCAGAATGCAATTGCGACGTCCGGACATCCCATATAATAGGCAGTCCAGGTGTTAGTTATCATACATTGGATTAGTTGATAGTGTATAAATGGTTCTCAGTTTTCAGAGATGTTCTGCAGGGCAGTTACCTTCTGATTTATCTTTTCTGTCTCCTTCCTACATACTGTGCACATACTGGCATGTAGGGAGGTGCATGCCAAGTCAAGAAATTATTTTTACCAAAATGTTCCACTAAAATCTCTTGTTAACAGTGAGGATGCATTTGAAGAGGAAGCATGAATTATGTTGTATTGTTGGTGGAAAGTGTTGAGCTTTAACATCTCATTCCCTCTTAAATCATCTCTGGAGAGCGTGTGCGCAAAACCACAAAAAGCAGTGACTCTTGTTAATGAGAACTCACATTTCTTTGTCAGTAATAGGATTCATTTACAGTATATTGTTCTGGGATGTTTCGGTGCTATGTTGCCATACTACAGACTTTAAAAAGAAAATTCTCTGTTTTTACAAGCTGGTTCAGGTGCAAAGGTCAGACGTGAGCAGACATTTTCAATTATCCGATTCTCTTAATTATCTAAACGCCTTATTTGGACGTCAGAACAAAATTATCCATTTCTGTTTTGTTTATACATGTGTGCGGCAATATAAGACTGTGCCTGCACACAACTACAGCAACTATGTTAGGTCAAATTTGAATTGGAAAGAGGCTCTGCAAGATCTAATGGAAAAGCACCCAAATGCAATACACTCACAATAGATCTGAGCAGTGAAAATGAAATAAAATGTTATCTTAAGAGAGAGAAATGACGGCAAAACTATTGATATCCAAGTTGCTGAACATTTTTTTTATTTCCTATCTTTAATCATTCTTTTATAATATTATCATACATCATACAAAGTACAAAGACAATGTTTAATGTTTAAGCTCACCAACTTCATAGATTTTTGTAAATATCGGCTTATTCTGAATTTGATGTAGCAACACATTTCAAACAAGTTGGGACAGGAGCAACTAAAAAAAAACACCAGTTTGGAAGACTCCACAGGTAAACAGGTTCACTGATAAATGGACTGTATTTATATAGCACTGATGACCACACAAGTCTACATTCACCCTTTCACACATTCATATGATGGCCACCTGCCCATTACAAGCTTTTAACCAGTCACACACACTCACACAGGGATGACATAGCATCGAGGGCTGTTTGGGGTTCAGTATCTTGCCCAAGAATACTTCGACATGTAGGCCAGGGATCAAACCACCGACCTTCTGATGAGTGGATGACCGCTCCACCTCCCGAGCCACAGCTGCCCAACAGCTAACAGGTGATAGTATCATGATTGGATATGAAAGGAGCATCCTCAAGCTCAGTCATTCACAAGCAAGGATGGAGCGAGGTTCACCACTTTATGAACACATGATTGTATAAAAGGAGATTACTACATGGGCTCAGGAAGACTGTCAAACAGTTCATTTGCAAATGATTATACTCTGTTTTACAGTGTCCCAACATTTTTGTAATCAGAGTTGTATTATCTTCCTCTTTGGCAGAGGCACAATAGTGATGAAGACAAGGGTCTTCTGAAGTGGCTGCTGCATCACGTAGGTTTCTAACTTTGACAAAGATGGAAAGTGAACATGTGATCTTCAGATTTCAAGACAAAAATGTTCACAATTGCCTCAAATTACTTGGATACTATAATAATGAGACACAATATACCAATAACCCAATGACTTGCAGCAAAACAAGCTGTAATACTAAATCAACATTTATGGAAACTCTGACACAGTATTTCAAAATCACAGGGCCAAGATGCTCAGTCATAATCAGATTGTTTGCTCTCTGGGTGAGGAGTGAACCAAAACTACCAGCAAGTGCAGAAACAGTGCCGTAAACCACTACAGAGATGCCATTACCGATCGAAGTCTGTTTGCGTGTACACACTTCATAATGAATGCATCTCATAAATTCTCCCTAAACGATTCCTCCTTAAATGATTCCCACAGCTCAGACTGTCTGCTCAGTGGAGGGCGCTCATGGATCAAACCATTAACAGGAAACCACGCCGGGCTGACGAGCGGAGGGCAACAAGCTCAGGCCCCAGATCATCACTCCGCCCCAACCCACCACCCTCTATAAACCTAATGGAAAGCAAACAGACAGACAATTTCTTTCAATTAGCCCGAACTGGCCGACCCAATAAATTTTAGTTTGTTCCTCAAGACGTAAGGGCCCTGTTGCATGTCCTGCTGAAAATGAAGACTAATGGGGTATTGTGGAGCTGCTGAGTGCTTGATTTTGTGCCACTATACCACTCGTCCCACTCTTTCCTTTTTTCCCCCCCCGGCCTTCCCTCCTTCCTTGAGCTAACTGGAATCAGTGCTGACCAGGCACAACACAAATGTTTAATACATTTATTCAGGACTTGGATTCATTTTCTGTTTTAAGCATTATTCCTCAGTAGTTAGGCGGAGCTATTCATCACAGCTTGACAACAGCCGTGAACGTAACCATTGTTCACCCTCGGTGTCAGCTGAAGTGATGGCCTGCAGAGTAAGACTCAGCCCCTCAGCTGCCTACTGAATTACTTCAAGTTTTTCTTTTTCTTTTTTTTACATATACAGCATGTTTTATGAGATTTTAGAGCTACAATTAAAACTGAATTTTTGTTGGGGATGTTCAAAATGGGCCACCGAGTAGTTCAACATCTTTAAGACTACTATTTTTCTGTGTCAGTGCCAAAGGGCTGTTGACTCAACCAGTGGTGGAAAAAGTATTCAGTTCTTTTGCTGAAGTAAAAGTAGCAACACCGCACTGTAAAATACAAGTCCAGGACTTCTTTTAACAGAATGTGATAATTTGCTAATCCTTTTTCACAATTGAAAGCAGTACAAAGACAATATATTTAATGTTTTACCTCATCAACTTCATTGATTTTTGTAAATATCTGCTTATTCTGAATTTGATGCAGCAACAACACGTTTCAAACAAGGAATGCTCCAAAAATACATGACTGGGTATGAAAGGAGCATCCTCGAAAGGCTCAACTGCTCATAAGTAAGGAACTATGCTGCTTATGAATGCTCATTAAGGGGACTCAAAAGTAAGTCTCATTCTGTTACATCATCATTACTGCCGCTTTCATGTGCAAGAAGCATTTTACAGTTGCAGCCGGCAGGTGGACGTGATGCTGGTTCTTCTTACTTTTCCTACTCCTACTACCGTTTGATAGTTTACAGATTTTTTAAGATGTTTTAAGAATATGTTTGAATGTAAAATCATGATGTGAACAGTAAGAAGTAAATGTGGCTGTCAAATAGATTTCCCTCGAAAATATAGTTAAAGTAAAAATTAGCATGAAATCTGAAAACTCAAGTAAAGTACAAGTAGAAGTACTTTGAATACCAGCTAATACTTGTTTACTTTCCACCGCCAGACTTTATGGAGCAGTTTTAATTAAAGTTAGATGAGATAACCATTAAAAAATACTGGTGGACGCCACTTTTCCTTTTGAAAAAACTGACATAATAGCAATGCCAATAACAACAATAAAGATGAATAATTTGAAGTATGTTTGCCATCAAGCGCTGACGTATGGTAGATCCTCAGGCCACTGCTGGTTGATGAGGAAAGAAACACAGTTGCTTTGTCACAGAGAGAAATATTAACTACAAGTGAACAGGGGGCAAAGAGACATTGATTTTACAATTCAGGACTCAATCAAAGAGAATTATGGATGGAAATACTACTGTGATTTGCCTGTGCTGCTCATTAAGCTTAACATCCACAGTGTATGTCTCCCCCCCGGCAATGTAGGAATAAGATTTACAGGAGCAGGTTAAATACAGTTCAATACTTGAAAGAGGTGAAGTCACATGATGGCTAATAAAGGTGGGTGAGCTGCAAGAGGTAGACGGAGACAATGTGGGGAAACGAGGAAAAGGGATGAGAGGGAAACGGAGGGAAAGAGGAAGTGGAGCAGAGAAGGAGGAAAAAGGAAAAGAGGATGCATATAACTAGTAAGACAGCGGGGCAGAGAGGAAGAAAAACGCCATTATTATAGCCTGAACAGATAAACTATGCATCAAAGTGTAGCGTTTATTGAAAAACCATTTTTATGTGAGCTTTGAGGGCATGAAAATGAGAGCCCTATGTTCAAACACATCAATACAACGCTGCAGCAGCCAATGTATTTTTTTCCCTTCTTCTTTTCCCCAAGATTCCCAATCAGATCTTGTGGCTCCCTGCAGGCTTTTATGCCAGCCACAAATGGTGCGACCGCCAGACTGACAAACACGCAATCACTCAGAGTGGAGAAGGGGATGAAAAAAAGCCCTCTTTTACTCAGCCTCATATCACAAAGGCCCTTTTAATAAGCCCATGAAAAAGAGCAAGTAATCCTTTGTAATGATTTCATTAAATGTCCTCATCACACCTGGAGATAATTCCATTATGATTGTGGCAATAAAATGAGGTTTTCATCAAGACATGCAGACAGAAGGAGGAAAAGCTATTATTCCTCTCATATTCAGAAATGACGTTGCCTCTAATATTATGATATTGGGCTATTTGGCAGAATTTATGACACTCAAGTCAATCCATAATGCTTGTGGAGAATTTCCCCACTGACAATACCAGACGCACAACGTGCTGCATGCAGCACCCGTGGAGGGATAATAATTTGTGGTGTTAGAAATCACACACAATAAAGAAACTGCTGTATTTTTGTTGGTGCCTTATAAGTGAGTGAAGGTTTTAAAATTAGGATGCTGGGTAGGGAGAAAGGGAAACTATCTGATCAGTTCATTCAGTTTCTTCTCAACCCCCCACCACCTTTTACACATTTTTTTGTCTCGATACACCTAAAGAGGCGTTAAACAAATTCAGCACCTTTCAAACCAAATTGCGTAAAACATCTTTACTTAGAAAGTGTGAATTTACCTTTTCTTCACTCTTTCCTCACTCCGAATAATTACAAAGGGTGAATTTTCACCAATTGTAATCATCTCGAAATTAATGTACCATTTGATTTTCTTCAGAAAAGCAGCTGTCAATGAGAGCACACACAAGACCTATTTGAACTGCTAAAGAAATGGATGTTGGCAGCAATACACAGTTCTGGAGTCAGACCAATTACTGCAAAGGTGGCATACAGTGGGTTAGGTAATGTTTTTGTAGCTGTGAGAGAAAAGTTGGTAGGCCAGGGTTAAAAAAAATGCTTAAAAAAACAAGCCCTGTGGTTGGCGATAATTCTTCGTGGGTTTGCCACTACAAGAAACACCTTTCACATTTGATCCATTGTTAATATTTAGACACTGATTAGCGCAGCTTTAAAAAAGGTGGGAGATCGATTTAAAATGACAGCAAGTAAAAAAAAAAACAAAAAAAAAACACACTAATGTTAATACAAGTTTGACCTTTCTGATGAGACAACATCCAGGTATTCCAGTTATATTTTTGCCTCGGTCTGGATAAACACAAACCTACAAAAAAAAAAAATCAGGTCGAACCTACAAAACATTACAGAGATAAAGAGTAAAAGAAAGAGAGTAGAGGGGGAGAAAGAGAGTTTCATTACAAAGTGTACCAAAACAGAACTTCAGCACTGCCACAATTCTGTCAGCTGGCAGGGTGGAGGTACAGTATAGGGCTCTCTACAGAACTTATATTATTGTTACAAAAATTCCAGTACGGCACAGAAAATGTGACAAAGGAGAAATGGCGAGGACACTGTGTGCTGTCTGGAGGAATTGGAAGCTGTGTGTTTTTGGCAGTCATGTCACAGCCCTTTTGAAAAATGCATCAAAGCAATTGCAGAACTCGTGGGACTGGGTTTGGGCACACAAAGTCGTGACCATCATCCAAACCTCAGTGGTGAGGATGGAGGGAAGCCGCTGCTTATAGTGGAGGGTTTGAAATGCGCTACTGTGCCACTTAATAATAAAAACAAGCGCTCTGCCAGACCATGGTAACACAGATTCCTGTAATTTCTGTGGATGTGCCTGCTCAAATGTAAAAAGTGTGTATATGTGTGTGTGCGACTGTGTACAGAAACGATTTGTCTGTGGTGGTGACTGGTATTTTTTGTGCCTCTTGAAAAACTTGGAAACAGATTGTGTTGTTTTTCATGCTTACATTCACACATGGCTATTAGCTGAAATGCCTTCTGCTTTAAGAACAACTCTCTCTTCCACCTTCTGCTCGGAGAAACCGCAAATAATGATGGCCACAGTCTAACTATGACTTTCTTACATGTGCACTGATGGATAGGAACTGAAATGAGATCACTCGCAGATGGATAATTCCCCACAGATGTCGTACTCTCCACTCATCTTCTGCTTTGTAATTCTTGGCCAAGACTTCTCTAAAAAGGAAAATAAGTTCTTCTCTCTGTGCGGTATTGCTACTACAGCTACTATTATTACTTCTACTATACTACTACTCTACTGTTTCTGGTAAGTAGGCCTATACATGCAGTATGATGATTTCTATGAAGGTCGTCATAAGTATTGACTGATACTGGATTTTTATGGTAGAAACCGATGTGGATATCTTTTATCCGTTATTGATTTCTTTAGTCTTTCAACAACCAGTAGTGTATAAACAGTGGGGAGGGGGGCTCAATCCTCAACCCTCTTCCGTGTCTGGTGAAATGTTGAACACGTCAATACATTCCATAAAAATGGTTCCAGGTTTCTTGGAATGTTTTTAGCGAGTCCATGAGAGAGAATCTCAGTTTCTCAAGTTTAACATTATATTGAACGTCTCTTAATCCATCAATCATGTGCAGGGGGGAAGAGTGTGTTTCCATTTCAGGAGAATCAAACGTCTGACCAGTAAAGTCCTGAAGGTTGGGCTCACCAGGTAGCAACAGAGATGACCGATAACGAATTAGGGGCAATGACCACATCATAAACCAGCTTATAGTTTCAAATATGTTCAGGCCCAAGTTTCAAGTTCAACAGGTGTATCCTGTAATCTACACGATGCAATGACAAAGCAATCATTGGGAAGTTTTGTTATGCTTTTATAGGTCTGAATGAAACATGTTTGTCAATGAGGACAGCAGTGCCTCTGTCTATTTCATTAAACATGGAATGAAACTGATCCTGATATTAATATTTGATCCCATAGTAAATCAGGGCAGCAACCAACAATGTTTTCATACAGCTCTCATTTTAAATTTTAGAATCCAAAAACATTCTAAATTAAGGTCCTTTGAATTTGGTAATGCGAACTGAGATGTACCCAATGTGACATGTTACAGCTGGAAAAAACACAAATAAAAAATGTCAGTGGCATTTTAACTATAGTATCAAACACATCCTTCAGCAAAGTGTTTCTGCACTGTAAGTTTTTTATTATTTAACAGCTGACATATAAGTTGAGACCAATGTATCTGTGACAAGCTAAAATAAGCTGATGTATCGGTTGGGCTCTAATTATAATGAACTAGTTCTGGCAGGACAGGTTGTCATGTCAAGCTCCCATCACATCCCACTGCACTTTTCTGGTGGTCTATTTAAAGGCCTTCTCTCTCTGTACACTGACTGCAGCCCTCCACAAGAGTCTGCTCTGTTAATATAAACCCTCTTTATTTCTAAGGTAAGTTTACACATCATATTGTTGTTCCACACGGTAATTGAACTAGTTTGTATCCAATGCAAGTAGCCACAGATGTTACGATTAGTATGTAGCTCTGTGGAAGGATACAGACTTCATAATAAAGCTGAATAAATGATGAAAAGCAAGATCAAACCTCCAACGTTAACCCTTCAAACCTCTCTTATCCTGTTTTTATTCTGCTTTGTTTTATCTAAACCTACAGGAGGCTAAGAAGTGCAAGATCTTCACAGCTAATGTTTATAAGCCTAATTGCAGCTTTGGAACATGTAGCGCCTTATCGGTGAGAAAAATAAAACATCTTATGGTTCATCATTTCTGACCATGTACCTGTAGTGAGAGAACAAGGGGAGAATACTCCTTAGGGGCCCACATAAGAAGGTTATACTACACTTAAATATACAGAATATTCAGACCATTTCCACTTTTCATGAGGTTAGTGTTGATAAAAAAAAAAAGAAAAAAAAAACACTGATTGAAAAAAGGAGTCTTTTTTGTTTTTCTTTACAAGAAATAAAAAATAAAGCTTTGAGACAAGAAGTTACAACTTGTATTACCCCTTGTATTTTGTGTATTCTGTGTGTCATCAGGGTAGGCAGCCTGTCTTATTTCGTTATTGGGTCTAAAATTAATGACACTCCTGGTCCTGTGTCCAATACCTGAAGTGGGACTAGAGGTGAACAATAAAGTCAATCTCTGTACGGTCATGAGTCATAATCAGAAAGAGAGAAATCAGTATCACAGCTATCGATTATTCAGACGCTATCCTAGTGGGGGCACATGTTGGGGTCACCACTTATTTGTACAGGGGGGCAGACTGAGTTTGGATAACGCTGCAGTATTCCCCGGATGTTTCCAAGTCGTGACACTGAGGGGACTCAGTACTCTCTGAGGAATGAAAGGAAGACTTGTTGAGAATTTATAGGAGTCCTGAGTGTGTGTGTCGGGTCATGTGGTGGATTTCTGGGATACAGCAGGTTGCATGACCTCACCGTAGTGAGGTGTGTATTCATCCAAGTGTGCATGAAAGAGTGTATGTGAGCTGGAAAAGGCTACAATCCTCCATAAAGCTGAGGGGGACTGCTGGTAACAATTCTTGGTGAGCTGATCATTACACACTACCCTTTTACATTACATAGTTATTTGTTCTGCTGTTAATATCAAAAAAAAGATTTGTGCAGCCTTAATTAAATAAACATATATATATAAAATATTGATCAAAGCCGCTTTAAGTATGCAACGAACAAAGAAATATGTAAAGTCACGTTGTTTTCAAAAGTGTATATGCAGTATGTGGTGGCGGTCTGGTCGGGGGCAGGGTCAGGACTGTGGGAACGCTCAGCCTACTGTATCCATTCTTACAGAGAAAATCTCATTAAAGCCACTCTTCCTCTTAGCTACATCACCAGTGGGAAACAGATTTGGATATTGCACTCTGCCTCTTCTTTTAAACACCCGGCCTGCGATCTGTTAGGGGGAACAATGGAGGAGACTGATGAGGGACGGGGAGCATGTATTGACTTTTTCTCTCTCCTCTTTCGTCTTAATGCATCTCATTTCCCCCCCATCCTCTTTTGTTGAACACCTTTCCTTCCCCATCAACTGTCATCAATCTCTCTATCCTTGCTGGGTGAAAAATTGCACCCATTACCTTTGTCATGCGGTATACAGAAATAGCGTTCTTTTCTCTGACAAACGTGAGGTAAAACAACTTACGGTGACTCACCAGACTGCAGGATGAAGGCAGTGCAGCATAAATCACTCCTAAATATTGGACAACTTTCATATAGTAAGCAGAAGTTAAAAGTTGCGGAAATGGGCGCACATCCCAAATAATGCAGGCTGTGCAAACCAAGCTTCTACACATGGTGAAAGATTTGTTATCCTCCTTACACTCTGAAATATTTATTCCATAGGCTGCTACTGGAGATAACAGTGTGTTTAGCATTTGGCCAGTTAAATGAGGTTTAGACTAAAGTTACTACAGCATTTGTTGAATTTTATAACCTCTTTAATAACTTTAAAGGCATCATTTGTTGTATTCAGTAGATAATCATTCAAGGTCATGTCTTAAAACAACTTTGTGCTGATGTTAAAAGTTAAAATTATGGTTTATCAAGACTAAGAGTCTAAAGCCATGCTAGTGGCTCTTTGAGGCTGTAGTGAGGCACAGCAGTGCCCTGAGATAAGTGCTAATGTCGGCATGCTAAGATGCTCACAATAACACTGCTAACGTGTCGATGCTAAACAGGTATAATGTTTTCTATGTTCACCACAGTGAGCATTCTAATATGTTTGCTAACTGGCACCAAACAAACAGTACAAGTGAGGCTGTTGGGAATGTCAATTTGCAGGTATCTGATCATGAAACTGGACAAATCTGAATTCTGACCTTATGATGGTGCCAGATGAAAATTCAGGGGTACATCAAACAGATTTCAATTTATCCTGTGGGGACCATGAAGGTTTGAAACAAAATTCATGCAAGTCCTTCCGATCGCTGTCAAGACATTTTACTCAAAACACAATTTCATGGTCATTAGGGTACAAAAGTTTCCCTCCAATCCATCTGGTAGATGTTGAAAGGCTTTGCTGGGTAAGTGAAACACTTAACCTGCTGGTGATTCCAGATGAAAAGTCAAACACCAAAGTTATCATGATTTATCCTCTGGAGAATTTCATGGAACCCGTCCAATAGTTGATCAGATATTTCAGTCTGGATCAAAGTGGTGGACAGATCGTTTTAGAGACTGACAATGCCATCCCTGGAGCCACAACACTAGTGTGGTTAAAAATGCAACCACTTTGCCTCATCCACTTAAGCATGATGAATGGTGAGAACACAATAGCAACCTTAAGTAAGGAATAGTAATGACCTGTGCATTTTGCACAGCATAGCATTTGGTGTTAATTACATTAGGTTGCGAAGTGCTGTTAAGGAACCTGAAAGGTCTGCAGGCGCTGCATCACTGACTAATCAATTGCCATTATCCTGCCTGGTACAAAGGTCTCGACCCGAGGGACATGTTGGACGCCACTATCACTTCTCTCCTCTTTACACTGAACGAGACGCTGTGCAAAAGCAGCTCTGTTTAATGGCCGCCAGGGGAGGATTTTAAAGTTTTAGAGTGATGACTGTCCATAAAAACAATAGCTTGTCATTTTAGAAACAACAATATAACACAAAACTATCCAACACAATGGCTGCACTCTGGGTGTGAGGTCTAAACATGAAGCCATTATAGGAGCAGGCTGCACTACTGCAGCACTTCCAGGATGAAATGATTGGAAAATGTCAGTCTGTATCTGTTGTGTCAGTAAAAATCTGAGTTTCAGTACCTGCAGTTTTGTTGTTGTGTAACACTTTAGGACACAGAGTACACAATGAGCCTCCATGGAAAAATACAGTGTCCTCAACAGATGTGATTATGAGGATTAGGACTATCTCACCCTCCCTCCCCCCTTCTCCCTCTCCCCTCTGACCCTCTCATTCATCCAGTGGGAGGGAGGGGAGGGGAGGGATTGGCAACAGGTTTCGCTGCGCTGGCCAACAAACCGTACTTCAGCTAACAAACATTCATTCACATGGATAAATTCATCAGACGTTAGCTGTCAGTTGTTTTTTTTTTTTTCCATATAGTTTAGTTTTTAGTCATTTCTTCTTTTGGAAGAACAATAAAGATGATTAAGACCATGTTTCAACATGCGAAGAAACATCCAGGGGTAGGTTGCATCATACTCATGTATCCATTGATCTCTGTGATTATCTCTACGACTAACATCGTGCTCTTTTTGTCATAATGATGTGTACACAAGGCCTAAAAAAGTGTAAGAGTGTAAAGTTTGTTTTTTTAACTTACTGATCTGTACACCTTTTCTGGGATGTTGTGTATGTTTTTTTCCAACTGAACATATTTAGGTTATCAGTTTTGAATTAACTATGAATATGAAAATATGAAGCTGAAAGCCTTAAAAGCTAGTAAGTGGGCCTTTGAATTTAGATTATTTTGTTACATGCCACATTAAAAAACAATTATAATTACTGATTTGATCATTTGCATTGTGTAAAACAAGTACTGTGGCTGTACATTATTGCCTGGTATCGCAGAGTTAATTTGCTTTATTACTATCATAATAAAATGAGGAAAGTAACAGAAAGACACAGATGCTGCCTGTGCTTGTTTTTTTTCTGTTGCCTCAGAGCTGTGCTGAGGGTGACCCAAATTTGTGGATTGACAGGGCTGTTTTGGCAGTGCACCAGAAAAGTAATAAGGGCAGCAACAGTATCGAACCCCAGCGAGTATAAAACACTTCCTAAATCGGTCAGGCTGAATGGTAAAAGGTGAAACACTTGCTTGTGTGGCACGCTATGAAGATATCAGCACCTGGGAGTGGACAGCTCCCTACACACAGTCCTGTCTTAATTATTTACATATTGTGTGTGTGTGTGTGTGTGTGTGTGTGTGTGTGTGTGTGTGTGTGTGTGTGTGTGTGAGATCAAAGCTGACCTGCTTCTGTGCGTTTTTGTGTGCGTGGCTATATGTGTTTACTTCAATGATCGAAGCTGAGCGTCTGCTGTCAGCGCACAGCATGTGTTCAATGCGCACTTCTGTGTGTATGTTAGCACTGTAGTGTGTGTGTGTGTGTGTGTATGCAGTGAAAACTTGCTGTGTACCATGAACTTTTTTTCCAAGGTTAACTTGAAAATGAGGAGAAGTTCATAGCTACATTATTTGGAGAATAATTCAGCAAAGCCATGATGGGTGAGCACAATGTACATGACAGTAGGCTGGTGTTGAAATATAATAAATAGTCTGTTGAGTGTCTGTGAAAATTGAGTACCACTCTGTAAACTGATAAATGGTTAAAGTAATTAACAAATCAAAAGCACTCACTGATTTCTGCATGTGAAATATGAGGTATTACTACTTTTGTTTGTCTTATAATTGCAAATGCAAGATTTGGGGGTTCTTAGACTGTTGACGAAACAAAACATGACACCACTGCCATTTTCACTGTTTTAAATGATATTAAATTGCTAAATCACTTTCATAGGGACTGATGATTAACAAAAGTCATTTGAAGATTTCACCTTTGGCTGTTAGAAACTGTGATATTTCACTTTATTCTTAATGATTACAGGAAAAAATTATCCGTCGATAAGTCTGCAGTAAAATAATTGTTATTTTGTTTCAGGGCAATTCAGAATCTTTACAATATCAATGGTGTGCATTTGCTCAGCTGCTTGCTGTCAAATTTCACTTTGGCACCTGATTACTTGAGTAAAAGGCTGATTCCACGCTCTGAGTCAGAGTTGTTAAATAATCCTATGCTGAGTGGTTTGATCATGAAGCTGAGGGAGGAAACCTTCTTCATCTCCAACCACAGCTTTAAGGTAGTGAATATCAAAGTTTTATCACCAGACACACTAATCAACAACAAGGCAAGTGGCAACATAATCAGACAGAAGACAGATGTCTAGATACAGCTGAGTAAAGACATCCGTCAGTTCAACCTGATCAAACTGTCATCTCTCTACAGCTTGACTAGATCTGTGTGTGCTGAGAACAGCTGTTCGTCAGTGGTGTGACTCTCTCTCCTGTCTCATCCATACACGATCACATAACGCGGCAGACAGGAAATGTATGGCAGTGTAGTGTTGATGAATGGAGGAAGTGCTGTGAGAGGATTGACGCAGCGAAGCTTTGGGTGTTTGACATATCACATTATCCTCTGTCCCCTTAATGTGCTTTTCTATTTTAATTCCTGTCATCATCACCACTTTAAACATCAAATCATCATGTGTGTATTAGCTTAGTTACATGCTTGTGTGTGTGAGTACACGCATATGTTTATGCGCTCAGTGTGTGTGTGTGTGTATGTGTGTGTGTCCGAGTCCGATGCCGTCGCTCAGTCTGACAGGTATAGTGTTGAGGAGGAGAGGCTGGCACACACAGAAATGCAGCAGCTCTTTTTTCCTCGGCGTCCTTGCCCATTCAACCCAGGCTGACAGTGAGCTGCCTCACACATGGCCTGGGCCTCATGCATATGGAGGAGGGCAGGGAGAGGAAAAACAGGAATAACAACTACCTGTGTATGTGTGTACAATGTGTGTGTGTGTGTGTGTGTGTGTGTGTGTGTGTATTTCACACAGGTAGGTGTATGTTCGTGGCACATATCACAGCCAACCACTTGATAGAATATGTTTGTTTACCTTCATATGCCTCTGTGGTCTAGAACTAATGCATTCCTCCTCTCCTCTCCTGTCCTCTCCTCAGTTAATCCCTCAATTTATCTTCCTGACTCTGGGCATCACAGGGGCCACCTTCTATCTGATCCGTCTGGCAAGAGGACCTCATGTCACGTAAGCTTGTCATCGTCTGAACCTGCAGCCATTGCAGCAATCTTCCAACGTCCTCTCGCTGCTGTGAGATTTTACAGGATTTTTCTGTTACTGTCAGCTGAATCCAAAGCTTGGATGCATAAAGCTGGGTAGCATTTGAGAATTTTAAATACTGCCAACAGACTTTGGTTCTGACAGCCAGCCCCCCCTTTGGATCTGGGTCCAGGTTGGCAATAAACCCAGATTTGCTGAGCTTAGAGGCAAATGAATCTCTTATAGGATCTTTTATCTCTTCTCACTTGTTCTTATTAACAAAGAGCAATGAGCTAAACATTCAGGTAGCAGGATTCTCATTTGTAGCTAGCGCTATCCGTCTCTTTCGACAAATGTCAAATGACAAATGTCACAGACAGCAGATTATCAGATGTACCTTATTAATGTAAATTTCTTTTGTAACTTGCCCAAAGGCCAAACTTTTGTCTGGGTAATGTGTGCTCTGCAAGCCTGTGCATGCACTCTGTCAGAGTGAAAAAATAGTAATTCCCAAACATCAATCTACTAATGCAAGTTAACTTTGTGTTTTTGTCGTACAACAAGACCAACAGAGTGATGATTCTGCTTTAGTTGAAAGATCCAGCTGATTAGTTTCAGGGGGCAGAATCTACTTAACAAACTTTATTTTGTCTTATGTCAAGATTTTATCTTTTCAGTTACACTGTTCTGAATCCGAACCTCCAGTAATGTGAGAAGCAAAAAAGTACGATTTCAATTCAGTGTTTTGGGTATCTATGTATACAATCAAAATATCATGTTATGCTGCTCATCTAGTTTTCTACTGGTTTCAGCGGCAGACTGAACATTAATTAAGGTACCACTCAAAACTGCAGTGTTTCATCCCTGTCAGGTGGCAAAATGTATCAAATGTCAATTAATTGGATTCAATAAGGGGCTTCAAAAAGACTTGGATTCAATCAGTGGGAACTTTTTTCACATTTGACAAAACGCTATCAACCCCAACCCCAATGCCATCCATGTGAGTAAACTGAATTTGACTCCAGTATCAAATCAAAGCTTTTTTGACAGCTACATATGTTTTATTAAAGTTTCCAGCAAACACAGCTGCCTCTATTGAATTGTCACATCACAAAAGCTGCACCAACCACACTGAACTCAGTGACTGCACACACACACAGTAAATGTGCACTGTTCGTGTCCCATGGTGGGCCACACAGAACCACTTGTTCTGAGGGTCACCCATAACGCCTGACCTCATCACCAGCTGGTGATGAGTGGCGTGGTCAGCGCCTTCCTTTCTCGCTCTCAAACACTGTGTAGTGTTTGTGGTAATGGCGAGAGAGGGGCAGACATGCCCGCTCCGCCATCTCTCTCTCTCAGTCTCTTTGTTTGTGCTTTGGCGGCATGACGTGCTGCGGGGCTGTCTCTTATACACATC
>JBBMOE010000018.1:7327123-7469091 GCA_037975065.1 Chaetodon trifasciatus
GCACTGCCAAGTCACTGGGCTGAGTTCACCTCATCTCATAATCACTTCTATGTATTTATCTCCTTTTGTCTCTGTCCTTCTGTTCATCTTCTTTTTCCTCCTATTTGTTTACATCTCGGTCCTTTTCTCTGCAAGTGCTCTTTGCCTCCATCATATGTGTCTCTCTCATCCTTATGCCCAATCTTTTCCTCTCTTTATTCTGCATGCCCTGAATCTTTCCACATTTGCAGCCTCTGGAACAAGAAGACCAACCCAGAGCCCTGGAACAAGCTTGACCCGACCTACCAGTACAAGGCAAGTACTCCCCTGTCACACACTGAAGGGCCACATGCCTGCTCAAACCGAACGTGCCTGCAAGCAAACTACACATGAATGGTATCATCTCATTGCCTCACTGAAAATCTCATATTCATCATCAACCTAAAAACCTACCAAAATAAATTTGGAGCAACCAATGCACAATAATGTCAGATCAACATGGCTGCTTCTTGGCTTTCTTCACATCTGTTCAAACAAAAGGGAAAACAAAGTGTCGTTCAAAAAACAAATTAAGGCAGATGGAACCAGGAGCTTTTAGGGGTTGGTAATAATTTGCCTTACCTCTTGAACAAGGAACAGACAAACTAATGAAAATATTAACAATGCTGACCCAAAATAGAGCAGAAAAACAACCAACTGACAAGTCCCAGAAGAGGAGATCTGGATGATGTGTTTTTCAGAGAAAAGAGCATTTTCTGAGGGTTTCAAGGCTACGTTGCTTGCCAGTGGAATGAAAGTCGCTGCAGACAAAAGGTCAGGACACGGCATGTTTAATTCTCGATAGCGAGGCAAAGGTCTCGCATCGAAATTCCACTGAAGTCCAAACAATGATCGTAATGAGGAGGGGGAAGTGGGAAAGAGGGGAGGGAGAAGGGGTGGAGGAGAGAGTTTTAATGGCAGACCAATCAAGACAAATACACGGGGAGAAAATAATCACTGCCAGTGTAAAAATATGAGTTTATCATGGCTGGAGGGCTCAATGTATGCAGATCACATGTATGCAATCACCCAATATATACTATATCATCCATGACATATGCAAACTCAGCAAGACAGCAATCTAGAAAATAAATTAGCCAGAGAGAATAACGGTGAATAAGTGTGTTTGGTAAGCGCATGCATGTATATGTGTCTATATTTGTACTCGAGGGTAAAAAAATGTTCACCCCTGACTCTCTGTTTCCACGCATTCTCCTAAAGACAGCACTGATGAATTTAATTTAAGCAAAACAGATTTAAATGTATTCCTCCTGCCTTCCACAGTTTGTGGCCATCAGCACAGACTACAAGAACCTGAAGAAAAATGGCCCTGACTTCTAAAGGTCCTCCAGGCAACTCCAGGGGCACCAAGTTTGGCGTAACCTCCTGCTGTCACCTCATTGATGCCAAACATCTTCCTGAACATTTCCTGAGACTCACCTCATGCTCCATGACAACAGCTCTTAATGAACACTGTAACCCTGTGCATAAAAACTATTAAAGATCACATGAGACAGAGGGCTGATTCTTCTTATACATGGTATACGGTATACAAGGCACATTGTTTATTATATGCTTCTTATGTAGATACTGCATATTCATTAGAAAATATTTGACTTCGGGGAGAATAATGCAGATTAAAAAAAAAAACTTGAATTTTTACAGTGACAACAAGAAAAATATTTCTGGGTTTCTTTCATATTATTTCCATAGTGTCCATGTATTTGCATTTAAACTAAATGAAGACATTACACAAATCGTAATTTGGTTTTCACTAAGTCATAATTTCTTAATGTGAAAACTGCCCAGTGATAGACTTGGTAACATCATGAACAAGAAGGGCACTTGGAGAGCGCAGGCCTTCTTCAAGGCCAATGCACCACTCTTCTATGATAAGCAAATCTGCAAGCACTCAATAACCTGCTAATTACTGCTCATTGTTGGTTGGTGAGGAAGCAGCTGCA
The DNA here is from genome assembly GCA_037975065.1 of Chaetodon trifasciatus. Classification (NCBI taxonomy): domain Eukaryota; kingdom Metazoa; phylum Chordata; class Actinopteri; order Chaetodontiformes; family Chaetodontidae; genus Chaetodon; species Chaetodon trifasciatus. The sequence continues at coordinate 7,329,106 of JBBMOE010000018.1, forward strand.
GATGAATCACGATCTTAATAACCCAACCCTTAATAACCCTTACTGTCAGAATAAAGCATTAGTAAGTGCTTTATAATGACTAACAAAGAGCCAGTGTGCATGCTATAACCAACTAGGTAGAGGTGAATATGTCTACAATGCCAACAAAAGGAAGGAATATTTCATGCAACCGCCCTGTGATTAGGATCTGCTCCAAAATGTAATGTGTTCTTCCTTGGCCCATGTTGGATTATACCACCAAGTTTCATTAAAATCAGGCTAGCAGTTTTTCTGAAATCCTGCTGACAAACCAGAAATATAACCTCCTTGGTGGAGGTAATAATGATGAATATGTGCGTTAACTAAAACTGGCAGCATCTTTAAAGCTGCACTGATCAAAAAAGTTTACATTGGAAATGGATCAAATGACTACAAAGCTCAGATAAACCCACTGTACACTCCCTGGCCATCATCAAACAGCAGAGAAGCAAAGTTAGTGACGAGCTGGTGAACATTTAGCAGCTAAAGAGCCATGTATTTTTCTCAGTCCTTAATAAGCTAAAACAGAGCTAAAACGAGAGTGGGGAAAAAACTCTTTCAGCAAATATAAATGAGAATTTACTGACAAGGTCTCACAGGTTCTTAAACGTTTAGGTTATGGAAAGTCTCAGTCCGTTGAGGACACATCATCAAGGTCCAGTAGGTTAAGGACAAGCTCCCTGCTCACTATGCCACCATGCTGTTAAACTTAAGAAGTCTGGCATTGCTATGCACACCATGAACAGCAAATATTTGTGGTTGACTGTGTTAATGAACTCATGCAAGCTCTACAAAAACTCAAATCTTTCAACTTCCAAGAGAAAAACATTATTTACTGAGCTCATGGCATCACAAATCCAGCACTGCTGGGACAAGCAAGTCACACATGCACACATGCTGAGATATGAAGTTGCCGATGAAGAGGACCAAAATAGAAATCAATCACAGGAGATGAATATTCGTATGGGTCATAGAGCTCTTTTAAACTGGTTTTCAGTCCCAGAAAGATGCAGTCCAGAGAGACAAATCACTCAACTGTTTGATCACTGCTTGTCTGTAAAAACCAAAACATTATTTTCACTTAGGTACGGAGAAGGAAAATGACAAGACTCAGAATTAGTAGTTTCTGCAGATAAGCCTCCTGCTGGCATAATTCTCCCATTTCGGAGAGTTCACTGAATGACGAATGCTTGTGCCTGTGTGTGCCTGTGTGTGCCTGTGTGTGCGTGTATGTGCGTGTGCGTGTGTGTGTGCGTGTGTGTGTGCATGTGCTCTCACTCAGTATCACTGGGCACCAGACAACAACATAAAATCCCGCACTAATGGCACACAAACTGTCTCAGTGTCAGACCCCTGGGTTCTCCTAATACACTCCTTAATAGACAATCTATGTTCCAGACCCTGCATGGGCCCATTTATGTGTGTGTGTGCTCCTTTTAAACAGCAATATGCCTCCTGCAACAGTGTGGTGACCTGCCCAGTGGGGATTGTCTGTTGCAGGGTGATGATTTGTGTGTGCGTGTGTGTATGTGTGTGTGTGTGTTTGTCTCACATGCACAAAACCTGCTGACAGGTAATCAGCTGGGCCAAAGCATCACACTGGGGCATAATCACAAGGTCACACACACATACACACACAGAGGGGGGACAGTTATTATCCAGCCTGAGCAGCCTCGCAGGTCGCTGTGATTGCATTGCCTCAGTGTGTTAGTATCAGTATAAAACTTTAAGGCCAAGGGTGACGCAGACCAGCAGCTCGCCATCAAACAATTTACCAATTAGGATAAGAGCTTGTGCAATACGGTGATTTTACTTCTTAGGCTGTATTTTGTCTACGGCATTCACGTTCTCCACATTTATTTTCCACCACTTCAAATGTGCCTGTTTTCTAAAACATCACCTGAACATGCTGGTTCTTCTAAAATGTCTGCTTTAAGCTTTCTTTATCCAATAACATGTTTTGCTTGCCTGCTTTTAGTGATTTTTCCAACTCATGCTACAGATAAAATAGGACTATAGAGCTAAATTACTACATTTATATGGCTTCAGCAGTTAGGGACTGTGTCAACACACCCATGGAGTCCTTTTCCAAATCTGCAAACATTAAGACAGACATGCAATCTGAATCAGGCCTCAGTAGGCAGCAAAGTATGGCAGTGTGTGATTAAGATCTCAGTTTTACAAACACAGGTTGTGTTTGTCATTTTGCCACCTCAGACGTTGAAGTGGAGCACTTTCTCCACAGACACTTGAGCAGTTGTCAGTGAGAGCGAGGCAGGAGGAGGGAGGGAGATTGAGAGAGGCCATCTCCACCTCGATTACATCCTCTCTGACGAGCAAGAGCAGATATTTTTAGATGAGGATTAATTTTAATGGGCGAGATAAGAAGTGAGTCGTGGGCGGAGGAGGGACGAATAAATAAGTAAATAGGACATGCTGCAAAACAGGAGGCAACGGTGGCAGCGTTGGGGTAGTGTGGCTGTTGTTGCGAGGCCCTGGGCAGATCCACTGATCCAGTAGAGATAGTGGGGCCTTTCATCCGTCAGTGTTTTCTCCCAGAGGTGGAACATAAAAATCAAAGAGCAACCCTGTGTTTGTCCAAAACTCTAAATGGAGCGACCTTTTGTAAAGCAGAGGTCATTAGGTTAGACAGTGCAGTTCTCACTTTACCATAGCTGTCATTTCCATCAAAATGTAGGAAATGTTCATGAACTGACCTCGTGACGGCAGATTAAAAAAACCAACATTGTTTAGGACTACAATACCTACTTTTTAAAACATTAAAATATCTAAGGGCCATGCTGGTGGCCTCAAGGTTGAGGTTTTCATCATTTATTTTGATAGAACAGGGGGTCACAGGTTGGAATCTAAAACAGGCTGCTGCTGAGGACTCTACTAGGTGTGCCACTGAGGAACCCCCATAGCTGTAAAATCAATTTAAAAATGTAATTAAGCATTAATGTAATGAAACTGATAGGTGAGAACATATCAATTAGAACTAATTAATAAAACATTGTTTTATCTATAATCACACATTTCAGATGCCGTAGCCATATGGAGGCATGGTGTTGTATTCCAGTCTTTGTGTGATAAGAAAACCACCATGCTAGTCATTTTTTCAAACTTTTCTAAGTATGTTGAGCTGATCAATACAGATCACTAAACTCCAACACAAGCGAGCCACTTGTGAGCACAGGAGCAGAGACAAAACAGACAGCAGCCCCACTAAAAATATGACAGTGTACAAGGTAACATCCTGCCTATATGAATTCCTGAATATGGCAGCAGCATGTTTATAATATCCAGTATGAGAATAGCTCGCACAGTGTGAAAAGCTGGACAAAGAATTATGCTGCGTTGGCAGTCTTGTTCCTGGAATCCCTCATCGCTTCGGGAGTGAAGAGCGTTTCCGTCGAGTTAGAGGAGGTGAAAAAAACAACCACACACTTTTCACTTATTGACTCCCTGCTGCAGGTTTACTGCAGGTGTGACAAAATGTTTGTTTACTGAAAGTAAAGCTAAAAAAGAAAATCTGTGTATAAAATAGGCATAACTGGTTCTTTCAGACAAGCATGCACTATCTCACTGCCAACACGCACGCACACACTTAATTGATGGAGGGTGTCATGCCAAGAAGTGACTGTCTGCCAAAAACCGATTCTATCAGCCAGTTTATAAGTCTACAGCCACTTTTATCAGGATCAAACAGTCATAAAGTACTTAATATGATTATAGCCAATACCATACGTTTGTTTCTGATGTTTACATGTGTTTATGTATTATGTTGTTTCGGCCTATATTTAAAAACTACACTGTATTTAACATGATGTATACATGGGTTATATATAAAATAAAGAAATGATCTCTTTTGTAACTATTTGTATGACTCTGCATTATTTGACCTGCTAGACTGTGACCAATCCAATCATTTTTACCAGTCTAAATATCTGAAAAACAGGCGTCAATCAGTTTTTGGCACGACACGATAAACACTCACTCATCCTCCTAAGCACCATCAAGTGTCATTAATCCAGCGATAGTGGAGACACAAAGAGAGAAACATTCTTTCTGTCAAATAAAACTCTGGATTGCTTTGGGACTAAAGGAAACATCCATATTTTTATCATTATCACGACCCAAAAATGCCCCACAACATTCCACAAAGTAAAGCCAAACAACAAGAAATTACCAAAATAGGGCTTTTTCATGGCAGACATGTTGACTTGTCATAGTAGTGTCAAGTTTCCCAGTAAGCCATGACAGTGACAGCGAGCCAGCATGCACAGACTGAGAATGAAGCAGCTCTAGTAAACGGATTTCTGCTGTCATTATTGTGTTCTTTTTACACCTGTTCTTCTCCTACTGTGACATATTAAAAACTAGACATTTCTTGCAGTTGTGTGTTGAAGAGAACTCGTTTTTGAAGACACCTCTCGTTCCATTAGAATTTGTATTATCATTGTCAAAGTCATTAACACGTTTTGTCTGACTAGGCTGATCAGAGTGTGTTAAATTTGTTAAATGCAGCAATTTTTCTCCATCTGCACAATTATCTTTATTTTTATCAATTTCTTTATTTTTGGTATGCCTTACTGTGCAGCATGTGGCTAGCTGTTTTTACAGTGGATAACGTGTTGCAGGAGTAAAAGCTGATATTAGCAGTACTTGTAGCAGCAGGTGCTGTAGTACAGAAGGATTAGGACGGGGATTAGGATTATTGTACTGACAGACAAAACCCACACACACTGAAGTGATACCTCTTAACACTATGAGGAGCACTCATGTTTCATTACTGGATAATTACAGTGCATTAGTGTGGCTTGGATGTCCAAATATGATTTGGAACATCATTATATCCAGACAGTTCCTCCTATCTATATTTAGATCTTTTCACTGTCAACTTCTTCCAGGTTTAATTATGACAGGCACTGAAGTGACAGAGGTACATTCATGCATACTGTATCTACACATATACTGTACACACACATACACACACGATAGACTGAAGATACATGTCTAATTAATTGCTGACACTGTCATTTATCCCTCTCCTCATTAAACCAGCATGATTTATTGTCAGATCAGATACCAAGAGAACTGAATTTGATCATCTTTTTATTTCACATTTCATACAATTCAATGTGTGTGTGTGTGTGTGTGTGTGTGTGTGTGTGTGTGTGTGTGTGTGTGTGTGTGTACACAACAGCAGAGGGCAGATTAGAGGGGAGTTTTAAGGCTTTGATATACGACCAACATTATGAGGAAAAGTACCAGATGGGTAATACTGTGTACAATTATGACAATTACAACTGAAGAGTACTTTTTCATTGGACTTTTTCCTGCTTATGAACCTATTCATTTTACAGAGTGATTTTACGATCCATTCTGCTGCTAAAAGATATCGCTCATCTGTGTTGCTTCTAAGGAATGGAAAAACTGTGTTACCTCCCCCACGGTGCAGAGAGAGAGCTCCATTATACAAAGTGACCGACAAAAATCTGCAATGGGGCCTTAAAATTTTCCCACCTAAGTACACACAATGCTGCCTTAATAAATTTGGCTAACCAATTAGTGTCCAGTACTGATGTTCAACTATCACATGGAAAAAGTGGTGCAGTGGCATAAAGCAGTTATGATGGGCCCTTGTGCCCGCTGTCGTAGTTACGAAGCCCAAGCATATCATCTTGTCACATGGTCCAATACTTGACACTGGACAACATCAATAAAAAAAATTACCCAGCATTCATCATTGCATAGTTATAGATGACAGAAATACCAGATAAAATACAAAATAATTTATGCAATTGAATAATTTTTATAAAAGATAACCATAAAGGAGATGGGTTTGCCTTTTTGAGTGCACAAATACAAATGGCACCTATTGCTTTGAACATAGGCATATTTAAGAGGTGGGAATCTGAATCACTAGCAAGAGCCTGCATTATATTGTTGGTGGGCACACTCTCTCTACGGGCCCACCCACTCCACAGGCCCCACCACTGCCTGCACTGCCTTATGTGGTCTATTGTGAACATGGCCTGACCCTTTTTATCTCACACTCACCAACTTTGGAGTCCAACAATGTGTTTTTTTTAAATGTCTTGTTAATACTTCTTTGTATTTAAAAAGGAAGAAAAGGATTTTGGGGGAAAAATGTCTCTATGTTGACTGATACATAATATTCTGTCAAATGAATGCAAAGCTAGGGGACGCCATCAACCGCTGATCATTATCAGCTGATATTCAGTAAATATATGCGACTGGGAGATCTGGAGGGGGAGCCAATCAGTGACTGCTCAGCCTTCCTATGCATTTTAAAAGTCCAGTGTGTGGGATTTACTGGCATCTTGTCAAGACATTGCAGACTGCAACCAACTAAATACCCCTTGCCTTATCCTCCCCTATGCCAAAAATGGGAAAAATGTGAAAGGTGCTCACATTTGGTGAGTATAGCAACAATTTACTGCACTTGATTACTGAGGGGCTGTTCCTGATTGTGCTTAGATTCTAAAGGTAATATTTCCAGGTGATACTTAAACAATAGTTTCAGTCTATTTTCAACTCACCAGACATTACTGCTGAATAGGCTGTTCATCCACTTAAATTACAAATGGAACAAATGGCAGGTATGTGTATAAACCGTATGCTTCCACTTAGCAACCTAAACTCAGCTATAATTGTTCACTTTCAATAAGTATTTTTTTCTGTGCCCTGACCATACATACACTGAGATGAAAGAATGCTCCATTAGTGCTCAAATAAAGAAAATATCAGTAATATCATCAGTACAATCGCAATTCAAATTGCTCTACCAGCAAAGCAGAGAAGACACATTTCTGCCATCTATGCTCTGACCTCTTCACCCATGCAAGCACCCATTAAACCCAGCACTGCAGAAATTGTGAGGTGATTATAATAAACAGGCAGCAATGTTACAGGAGAGCTTGCAAATGAGCAGACGTGCCAATAATATATCAGTAGGCTGTTCAGTGTGTTGCTACACAAGCTGTTACTTTCAGTTCAGTACCAAACTAGCCTACACAAGCACTTTACATGAGATTAATAGCTATTAACAACAGAGTTATCAGATTATGTGGCTTTCACAGTCTTAACAGGCTTTTAATGAGGAAGTAATGTAATGTAATGTTATGGTTGAGCTGACAACAGTGCACTCAGTCATCAGTGAGGGTATAAAGATTCGTTCTTAAAGATGCGTTTGTACATGTACTGAACACCTCTATAATCAAGTATTTAGGGAGTTGAGATGGATAAATCCAAGCAGGCAGGAGGTAAAAACACTGCAGCTAAGTATTCATTTTCACGTTAAATTGATTGAAAGTCACGTCTTTAAGTGGACCAACCCCTTAGAAAATGCTATTGGGCAGCAGCATAGAGCACAGACATGTAACATTAGATTTTAGATAGAAACAGTAAATCAAGCTGTCCATAAACATATTGCTTTCAGCTGAAAGCCATTAAAAAGAAATACTTGAATGTGCTGTGTACAAAGCAAAAGTCACGTTTGAATCTCTAACTTTATAGTACAATATTTTTTTTTACTGAGTCAATAAGAAACTATCCAAAACAACAGCAGCCAGGCAGACTTATGCCACAACTCAGCCCATTAGCATGCCTGTGGTTAGCACTCAAATATCCGTTATTTTCGCATGTTTTTAACAGACTGACAGCATCACAGTCACAAACAACCAACTGAAGGAAAAGCAACCTCAACCACTGAGAGAAATTAAATCACAATGAATACAGAAGCAAACACCACACATGCTGTAGGTAGTCAGAAGCAGAAGATCAACAGCAACTGGGAGACACCATAACATTGCTTGAAGGAGATTAGCATGCGCTAACACCAGAGCAATGGACTCTACAGCAGACATAACCAAGCATCCAAACGGACGGAAGCAAGACACCAGCTCATGACAGCCACATTAGCACAGGCAGCAAACACTTACTTGGAGAAGCAGTCGTCTGCGTGGACAGTGAATTCTTTAGAAAGAGTCCCAGTCGTTGTCCAGTGTGGCACTTCCGGTCTGAGATGGCGGTTGGAATCCGACAGTAACGGTCGTTGAACAGAGCAGCTGAGTGGCAACAGCGGCTAGCAGCAGGAACTCGTTAGCTAACCTACATTAAGTTATATTATCAGATCTAGTAGGCAGGTTAGCATCTTTATAAACAACGACATGAGCAGTAGACGCAGCAAGTGGTAGCTCATTGTGACTAACAGGTGAGTTGTGATGGCGCAGGTGAGCAGAGCCAAACATGGACTTGGTGATACCGGTTTAAATGGCCCGCTCTAACAGAAAGGGTGCGTTTGATTTGTGTTGCTGCGAGTAGAAGTTGTCATGTGCTTGCCGGCCGTTGCGTTTTCACGGACACGTTATTGTCAGCTGGCAGGAGGACATACGCAAACTGTCCCCCTTCAACTCGTCTTCCCCTTTTTTCCCCCATAGTGCCCCTCTGTGGAGGTAAGGCTTAGGTTCAGTCAGTGGTTCCCGACAAATTTTCTTATCCAACCCCTGCCAGATAAACTATACATAATCTCACCATTAATCCCCTGATAGTGAGTGATTCTCCAAACATTGGACAACAGCTGGTTAAATTTGTTATTCCAACACACATCATTCCAGACAAACATAATCATAGTTCGATAGAATGGCACATAGATGAATGTTTTTTAACTTGTGTGGTTGTGATGATGTATATTATTATCGAAAACAGAACACTGTGTTTGCATTATTGTACTTTATTAGGACTCATCAAATGTTAATAAAATGTTCTGTAAGAGAAAGTCGACATACAATGGCTGGCAACATATCAGAGATGACAATACTTGTTGGCATATTTTGGCAAAGTCTAGTCTATATATCTAGCTGTGATGTGAATACTTTATATGATTTGGTTCACTTTAGAAGCTGTGCAAAGAAAGTAAGCACACCATTTTGAATACCCCTTGATGGTGCAGTAAGACCATTTCACAAACAGAAATCCTGCTCCCTCACTGATGCAGTGATAATCACAACAGTTCCAATCTGTGAACCAGACAACACAATATTCTGAAAACATTTTATCAAACCACAGTTTCCATCACTGAACACCAGGTTGAAAGAAATTACACTTAAATTAGAAAGACTGCACTACAAATCTTCCCTCTTCTAGTTCAACAAATCAGCTGGTATTGGAAACCTTAAAATACTATGTGAACAGATGGCAGTTACATAGTTAAATGATTTTAAAGTACAATAGAAAAGTATATTCTCTTTGTAAACGCACTTAAAGGAAAGTATGAAATAATCCAGTATGACATTTCTGTAAGTCATAACAAAATATAAAGCAATTCAGATATTGATGATATGCTGGAAGAAAACAGACAAAGCGACGCCAACAGGAAGAGAAGAAAAAAACGATTTTCCCATGAGGTGGACGTTTGTTATTGTAATTCAATCTAATAAACAGTTCCATTAAGGTCTACTTTTTAAAGCTTATATTTGATTGTTTACACCGTGCGTGAGACAGTATTTGTGAACACAGCTTCTAGTGTTGCTGTACTGGACTATAGTATATGAAAGTATTTAGTCCACCTCGTGTGTAATCTGACTTGGACCCTTCCTCTACAGAGGCAAGCTGCACAACTCTCTATGAAGTTAAAGAGCAAACTTTCTCACATTTTGCGTTAATTTCTGATTTATAAAACACAATTTTAGCCCACAAAAATGTAAGGCCAGCACAACATTGTATGGAGGAACACTCCTTCACCTCATGAAGCCTCCTTGCGTACCTTGTTTCATTAACAGAAAAACAACAGTAGAAATTCATGTGCATGTGAATATAATATGCACCAGTGACATTAGTTGAAACTCTTATCAGCATTAAGACTCTTCAGTGTGTCTTATTACAATTACTAATTATGCACTAGTTAGGTCTGAGACAACACAAGCTGCTGGTCATTTGACTGATTTGACGTGTTTTGTCCTTCCACACACAAAAATGATCTGAAGATGACTGAGAAAGATCTTTTCACATATAATAGAAAATAGGTTCTTCAGCGCTAAAAAAATCTGTCCAAGTTTATTGTTTCTTTACCTCAATGTGGAGGCTGTACTTTTACAAGAATAGATTGATGGATGACTGCAAAGAAGTATAAAAAATGTGGTTTCAAAGATCTGATTGGGGAAAAAAAGGGAACTCGAGAGTCATCCTGGTTCACAGGCACCAACCACATTTCACTACCGTGACATTTTACCCCTCTCCTCCTATCCTTGAACACCTTTGTCCAGTCAGCTTCCTGCCACCTGACTCTATATTGGCTTGTCTAATGGTCGTGGAAGCCTGGCATGGGGAAGGGCCTGGCAAAATTTTCAACACGGTGGCGCAGTTCAGCGATGCGAGCCACAGTCTCTGGGTCCTGCAGAAGGAAGTTCTTGAACTCCTGGAGCTTTCCTGGAGAAGACACCAGAGAAGAGAGCAGGAGATGGCTCAGCTTTCTATTTTTTAGCCTCCTTTGTTTTATCACCTCTGGGTTGTTACCTTCCTCTCATGTTTCAGTATCCAACAATTTAATATCACATACAGCACCTTGTAATTTTGAAAAAACAGATGGTTTCACATACTGTTTTAAAAATAAAAGACAAAAAACTTCTTGCCAAACACCAGGTTACATTGTAGTCTGCCGCGCTTCTCACAGTAGACTTACCTGTCTTCTTCTTGACATCCAAGGCAATCTTGAAGCCTTCATCCATGAACTCGACAACTTGCACAAAGTCAGCTTCTTTGAACTGTCTGGAGGTCAGGGCTGGAGCACCTGGGACCAAGAAGAACAAAATCTGGAGCTTAGAATACAAAGTAATGACAGAGATTCCTTAAGCTTTTACATGTTCAACTGTCTCTGATCAATTTCCTTGCATTTTTTTCCACTTAGGAACCATATGGTCTTTGGAAAAAACAGAACCCTGGAGACTCTTGAAATTTCAGTAATGAATCTACAGAGACTCCAGATCTGTCAAAGCTATATGATGCTAATGGGTCACTAAGGTGCAGTCCAAATCTCAATATAATAAACAACTGAGACAGTAAAAAGTGTAGTACATCATACTGTAGGTGTAGTACTTCGCCTTAAGACAATCCTAATAATGTGGCAGTGTAGTTGTGGGGCTCTTGAACTTCCTGGAAGATGATTAAAAATCCAAACATGCTTAATTAATTATGATCTGCTCGGTGCTTGTGGCTTAATTGGTGGCTGGCTAATTTCCATATGCAGAACTACATACTGAAAAAGTAAAAGTGGTGACGTGAAGAAGATGTAAAGGGCAAAGTCAATTTGGCAAAAAACAAAATTAATAAAAATGCCACTTAGTTAAACATATGAAGAATGCTGAATAGCTGATTGATCTATCAGGACTGATTATCTTGACAAGATCTGCAACCATTTACGGGCATTTTGAGATTATAAACATCTTGAATACACAAATCAGCACTTTTTCCCTGTTTTTTTAATGTTGTTTCCAATCATACTTGTAATAAGTTTGACAAGCTCTTGTCCGAGTCAAGTTAAATGCAGTGTAATGTGACGCTGTTCCTCACCTAGCCTGAGGCCACCAGGAGTCAGGGCACTCTTGTCCCCGGGGCAGGTGTTCTTATTGGCAGTTATTGACACGAGTTCCAGCACCCTCTCTGCCCGAGCCCCGTCAATGCCCTTAGGCCGCAGGTCCACCAAGACCAGGTGGTTGTCGGTCCCACCTGAAATATTCAACATTTTCAGTGAGAACTTCTGAAGAGGGGGAAACTCTGAGGCTTCATAGACACAAGCTTCACTTTCAGGCCTCTGATCAAACCACTTCAATGTTAGCTGAACATGCGGTAATGTTACTAGAATTGTGAGCTTCAGGATATGAAACTGAATGCAGTTAATTACCGTTAGACCGTGTGTTGTTGGAGCCCTCAGTGCTTCACATCTTTACCTTTTTCATGCATTTGTTCATGTGTATCTGCATATCTGGTTTGTGTTAACCTAAGCACTGTATTGATAAGCTATTACTTCATTCTGGGACAACCTGAGCAAAAGATGATTTTGCTTCTTTTGCTCAGTGAGTTCTCTGAAGGTGATTACATAAGACTGACTGTCATCACGATAAAGACCAAGTTACTTCAGGCAACTTAAGCAGGAAAATCACTAATGGGACATTTTTTACTGCTTAAACTACACTCATTTGTGTTTGTGTTATACATGTTATACATAGTATAAGCACCATATATACACTCAGTTGCCAGTTTGTTGAGCACACCAAGCTAAAGCTAATGGAGTCTAATTCATATTTCTGAGGCTACAGTTCATGGTGCTGTTGAATAGCACTGCCTTACACAAAAAGGTGTTTCTATTATTTTGTCCACCCATTATATCAAAACAGAAACACCTCAGCGCAGTTCAACAGCACCACAAACTACATCCTCCAAAATGATCACACACACCTTATTTGAGTAAGTCCACACTCGTTTTGTGCACAGGACACACACCTTTTTTCCTTTGTTACACAAACATCTACAAAGGGCTTGAAAAAAGGAGTACGCACGCAATGCCGTGTAAGCACAGGACAAGTCTGTGTTTTAACGCTATCAATTGAAGCCGATACATCAAAAAAGAGCTGAAGCCTGTGAATTAAATGCGGTACAAGATTCGAGCATTCGCTCACAAGCAGAAAGTGACCACTTTCATCTGGTTTAATCTTCCTGACTGACAGGACAGCTACACTGACATTTGCCTATTTGCACATCATGAATTTAAATCCTTTTCTGGTTTTTCCTGTCGCCTAATTTGCATTTTGTGACAGGACATTTCTCTTGATTGACTGTGTTGTGTGTTTTTCTATGTTTCTTTCTCCTGTTTGCTGAACCTGTGTCTCACAGGGGAAAAAAATGCTTAAATACAATGATTACCTGATACCAGGGTGTAGCCTTTGTCGAGGAGAGCTGCAGCCATAGACTTGGCATTCTTTAGTACCTGGGATATGTACTCCTTGAACATGGGAGACTGTGCCTGGACACACACACACACACACACACACACACACACACACACACACATAAAAAGACACACACACATTAACAATAGAAAGGGTTGAGCAGGTTTGAGTTCACTTTTCTCAGTTAGCAGTCAAGAAATGATGCATGAAATATCTGGAAAACAAATTTCTACTATATAAACAAATGTCATTTTAACATAACATACACAAAGAAACACTATTTGATAAACTGTACAAGTTGAGAACTTTTGATCTGTGAGAGACATCGCCTTTCCATCCTTTTTAACCGATTAAATTTCAACAGCTCTCTTGCCTAGCCTTAAGATCCAGACCGTTCAGTCTTGAGAAAGAGAAGGAGCAGATGCCCAGAGCAGCTTAGGGAACAAGTTCCTGAGTCATCTCAACAGTAAGATTTAGTTTCACCCTAAAATTTGATTCACCAGTTATAAGCTTTTTAATAGGAAATAGCAGACCAGAGTAATAAAGTGTTACATCAATACAAATGAAGTTAGCTGCTTTTCATTGAAGTTTGTGTGCTGTGCTGACCTGTCTGAGTGCCACAGCCACGCCAGCGATGGCATGGTTATGAGGTCCACCCTGCAGGGAGGGGAAGACAGAGAAGTTGACTCTGTCCTCCAGGTCATACATGATCTCCTTCCCCTTCTTGTCCACTGAACGAACACCCTTACGGTAGAAGATGAGGCCAGCCCTGGAAAGAGCAGACAAACTGACTGACAAAGCATTTTTACAATTTTATTTTTCTCTGAAACCCAACAAGGTTTCATCCATGGTAATTTCATTTGTCCCCACATGTGGCTCAACAGCTGTCTGGTTAGGAGTGAATCACAACATCAGAAAATACAATTACTGCTATTAATGAAAAATAGCTAATAATTTCCATGGCGCTCTAAAGGTATGTGACAAAGAGATAAATAATAATGTGCTGCTCCCTAGCTTCAGTCACCACACTGCAGCAGTTCGAATGATTTTCAGAAATTCCTCTTGTTCTTACCTGGCTCCTCTGAGAGATTTGTGTGTGGTAGAGGTGACCAGGTCAGCATATTCAAAGGGAGAGGGGATGGCTTTGGCTGCCACCAGGCCACTGATGTGTGCCATGTCAGCTAGCAGGTAGGCCTTAATGTCAGTCGTGAGCTGAGGATGAAAAGGGTGGAAGAGAGGAACAAACACAAATTAGGATTCTAATTTAAACCACAGGGCAAGAAATTTCACATTAAATTTAACAATCTTTTTAACTTTACAGTATGAGACACAAAAGTTTTGACATTACTGCCCAATATCTGTGAACTGAAGTGCTGTCGGTCAAGTCTTGGAGCAGTGACATTTTTTTCCCAGCTGGCTCCAGAATATTTGATTTTAAATGAAACTGTGAACATTTGGATCAGATGAACAGTGTGAGAATTATAGCCCTCCTTTACACCTTACATTTAGGTGACTACAGTGTTTATAAGTGCACATGTTAGAGTATCTACAGCCTCTGTGACACTTCACAGCCTTCGTCACTTGTTGCTTGTTTCAGGGGGTTTCTGCATTCAGTCTGCTCTTCAGCAAGTGAGACAAGGCTCGGCTGGATTGAAGTCAGGTGTCTGACTTAGGGACCTATGGGACTAGACTGGATGTTGCTGCAAAGAAGCTACAAACTGTAAAATGTGGATGCTTTACACACATCTTCAACCCATCAGCACAGAAGTTTCAAGGTGGACACCCAAGATTGGTGTCAGCAATTCAGTATCTGACCAAATGTGAAATATGGCGTTGAATAATTGCCAGAAGAGTGTTTTTGAAGAACATTATAGTGCCACATTGAAGTTGACCTTTGACCTTTTAGATATAAAATTTCATCATTTTATCCTATGAGACGTTTGTGTGAAATCTTATCATATTAAGTATATAAATTCATGATTTATGGCCAAAAATGTGTTTTGTGAGGTCACACTGACCTTGAACTCTGACCACCAAATTCCAATAAGTTCATCCTTGAATCCAAGAGATCATCTGTGCCAAATTTGAAGAAATTCCCTAAAGGCATTCTTGAGATATCGCGTTCACGAGAATGAAACCAACCAACAACCTGAAAACATAATGCTTTGGGCCACAGCTGTCCCTGAAGGGGAGGCATAAAAAGAGAGTCCCACACTGTTAACCCAGTACAGATGTGAACACACTCCGACAAAGCTGAAAGTCAGCACTTCAGTCAGTGTTTAATTTCAAATGTAGAGTCCTGGAGCACAGAGTATAAATCTGCACTGTCCAAATCTTTATGAACTGCACTGTATTTGCATACATTATGCTTGATATAAAGAGTTCCACCACAAAAACCTACAGTTACTATAAAACTAAACTGCATGCTTAAACTTGTCTTAATCTGTGTTATCAGTGACCCAACTGTGCTGTGTATTTTATTTGACTGTGCTTTGTATAAGTTGAAAAGTGAGATAAAAAAAAATGTGAGATACAATCTCTTGCATGAATACATTTACATTTTTCCCCCACGGTTAAGATTTGATGACCGACTCTACATCTGTTAGCAGCACCTATCTTAAAGGGCAGATATTTCAAATCAGAGCTGGTGTTATTACACTCTTCAGCAATCTTCAGAAGCCCCAAATATTACAGCGTAATTCAATAAATCCTTGCCTTCTCTTGCCAACATTTATTGAAAAAGGCACAAATAATAAATAGTTTGCTAACATGCAAATGACTTGCTGGCAAATGATCAGAGGAGTAAGCAATCTTTTTAGTGCTCCAATTAATATGCATTATCATGACAATCTGCCTGCCTCTCATATCTAAACTGGATCAGCACATG
Organism: Chaetodon trifasciatus; assembly: GCA_037975065.1. Classification (NCBI taxonomy): domain Eukaryota; kingdom Metazoa; phylum Chordata; class Actinopteri; order Chaetodontiformes; family Chaetodontidae; genus Chaetodon; species Chaetodon trifasciatus. Next base: position 7,344,979 of record JBBMOE010000018.1, read on the forward strand.
TTTATTAGATTAAAAGGCAGGATAGATGGCAGGGTTACTAGAGGGGGTAAAGAACACAAGAGGGTGATGTGCGTTAGCTGATGAACGCAGATAGTGAAACAAATTCCAGACAGAAAAAAAGGAGCCTGCTCCATTCTAGGTAACACAACACTGAAAAACTGGAGAGGAGCCCGGCCCGGCAGACTCTGCCATAAAACAGTGAACAGTTCCACAGAGGCGTGCCAGGGGGAAAATATGGCCCCACTTCAGGCCTAGTGGCAAAGTAGTTATGGTGCTTAATAAAAACACAGCTCTGTAATGGTGGGACACTCCATCTGATGGCAGCAGCTAAAGTGGAGCTCTGCAACAAAGGGAAGCAGTCATGGAGTGAATGAAGTGAATCAGCGGGTGGCTATAACAAAACAGATAAAGGGGCCTCTTGTGCACCGTCAAAGAGAGCAGTGAAGTGTGCGGTTAAAAGTTGCCGCTGTGTGCGTGAGTGTCAGTGCGAGTGTCCACGTTCAGTTTGGATGAGTAGGCAAGAGTGGAAGAAAGCATCTGTGTGGTGGAGCAGGAGTGTGAAAAACCCTGGAAATTTGGTTTGTACGTTGACGTTTGAACATGAATGCGCAGTATTTAGCTTCTGCTGTGGGACAGAAATTAGTGAACCTACAGCTGGAAGTGATCCTGGCGAGGTCTGACCCATCAGTGCGGGAAGCAGGTGTGCGTGACAGTTCAGGAAAAGGTTGACTGAGTTTTAAATAAGAGGATGAAGCTGCCCTCCCTAATGCAGGGTGAGAGGTGGAGAAAACAGGTAGCAGGAGAGGAGGAGGTAGAGTGACACACACACACACAAACAGAGATAAAGATGGGGTGAAAGCTGGGTGAGTTTTGAATACAGAGAGAGTTCTCCATGCACCTTCTTGATGCGAGCGTAGTCAATGAGGCGGGCATAGGCGCTGGTGCCAGCGATGATGAGCTTGGGCCGGAACAGCTTGGCCGTCAACTCCATCTGGTCGTAGTCTATGAGTCCTGTTGCAATCTGCAGAGAGACGGAGAGGGAGACAGATTGAGGAGAGAAAAAAGAGGGAGGAAAGACGTGGAGGATGAATATGAGGATATTAGAGGAGGGGGGGTAAAAAAGGAACATGAGAGGATGAAGAAAAGTTGTCAGATATCTTGAGGATCAAGAGCAAACATATCAACACGGAAGAGAGATTTCTTCCATTTGAAGATCATTTGATGCAGCTGCATTTGAAGTACTTTGGCTACCTTAAAAGGGGAAGGAATTTATCTAAGGGAGACATTTCAACCTATCATATCAAGGCAGAAGATGGAGCAATTGCAGTAATGCACCACTACTTATCCTAATTCAACCTTTCAGGGATCCACTCAAGTGGTGTGATGAGCCTGAACAGATCAGAGGTTGGTTTGGAGACTTTTCCTGCTCTTTTCACTGAGATAAGCAATTTGAGAAATGTGTTAGACAATCCATTGTTCAGGGGATGTATTTCAGGTTTCACATGAAATGGAGTCAGACTGGACCAGTCACATGGCCAGAGTGTTTTGTGCCTGAATCTCCACTTTTACCCCCTCCACTCCTCCTCCGGGCATCAGAAAAGAGAGACGGTTCAGGCGAGAGGTGGAGAGCAGGACGGAGCAGAAAAACAAAGTGAGAGACAGAAAAGATGGAGAATAAGGTAGACGCAGACAAGGGAAAGAAGTGAGGAAAGGAGGAGGGAGAGCTTTATTTAGACAACCTGATAATCTCCCATCTCCAGAGCACATCTATGGATGCCCCCTCACTCCATCAAGCTGCTCATTGTGAAGACAGAGCCAGTGGTGCTGGCCAGCCTGTCGATTTCCCATTATCTCTCTCGCAGAGGGGTCCTGCCTGCCCATACATCAGCAGGTCTGGACATGCAGACTCTCATGGCCATCCATCAGCCACTACCCAACACTACCACACAACTATGACCCCAGGGATAAAATACTATGCACTGGTATACGGTGCACAAACCATATCCACATGCTAACCCCAAAACATTAGGTGTCACCTCTGAGGGACCCTGGTAATGCAGATCTCAGTGCTGGAGGAAAACAGGACTTTAAATGTTTTACATTATACTTAATGAATAGGACTGTGAGTGAAGAGGCCATACATCAAACAAAACACCTGCATTTAAGCCCCTCTGTCAGCAAGCACCTGTCAGCAAGCGTCAGCAGGGCTAAAGTTTCTTGAGTTAGACACTGAGTCCCTACCCACAGTGCCTTGCTTCATCCCTGTGGGGGAACAAAACCAAACAGCATTTCCCAAAAAGGGAATCACAAAGTTTCTATGTTCATGTCTTCATTTCTGTTTAATTAAACCAATATCCTGTTATTAAATAGTCTTTTAAGAGGAAAAACCATAAAAATATTTTAGATATTTGTGGTTATTGAAGATTTGCTGCCCCTGTGGTCGTACAGGTGCACACTGGCCTTCTTTGTTCTATAACAGTTTTCTTCCATTCATTATGACAGTGAATTCGGTTTGCAAGGACAGTGCAAAACATATTATAAGAGCATATTCACTTCCATACATTCACACAAAGTCTTGGTGTGGTTCGTCTGTAAGCACCAGTGCGATTTCTTACTTCAACCACCAGCTGTAAAATTAAACGCAGATACTGACAAAGTAGCAGAGATGACTGATAGTCCTACTGAAACATGGGAGACCTCGTTCAGAGTGCTGCAGCAGAACAGGCAACGCTTGCACCACTAAGTATGTGACATCTGAGAACACTGCAGACTCTGACACACGGTTCATGTGGCAGTCAGTCTCAGTCAGTCACAGAAGACACCTGAGTCTGAAAAACTGTGATTTCTGGTCGTTCTGTACATAAAATATGTTAATTATTATTTCAAATACTACTTAGCCTGCCTCTGCCTCACAGCATTTATTGCTGTTGTCCCATTCCCCTCAGTTTTACTGGTGATACTAATCCTCACCATTACCAAGAAAGCTGTAAGGTAGGTAGGGGTCTCTACTTACATTTAGTTTGTAGGGCATGGACTCAAAATAGATTGAGGTTGCAGAGATCCTCTTAACATCGGACATGTAGCCATGGGTCAGACTGTGGAGACAAAAAGGAACATGAAGACAGAGAGAAAAACAGGCAAACATAACATATTATCCTGCAAACAACTTGATTTATGACAGAAAAGTGTAAACAAATGTGCAGAAAAAGAAAAGTGCCTGTTATTGATTCAGGTCCTGCAAATGACTTAGCTCAGAAAGGTGTGAGGGTAAGAAAAAAAAAGTGACAGAGTGGAGATTAAGAATAAAAAGGAAGCAGCAGTGACTACTGACTGTCCTCCGTCGGGCAGGTCCAGGCCCATGATGCGGTCATGGGGGTTCAGCACGGCGGTGTAGACAGCAAAATTAGCGGGGGAGCCAGAGTACGGCTGAACGTTGACACCCCACAGAGCTGGGTCCAGGTCAAAGGCCTCCAGTGCTCGTTTCTGACACAGCAGCTCAATTTGGTCGACCACTTCTGCTCCACCGTAGTATCTGAGGGCGGAGTTGGAGAAAAAGACATCCTTAGGCCATTTACTACCAGGTGCATCACTCCTGATGCAGCTGTGGAGCAACAGTAACATTCATTTAGAGTTGTGTTTCTGGCCAGCTAGTGAATTTAAGTCCAACTGTTAATTTGGTTCTTTAGTTGCTAAATGCTCCACTTTCCATGTTCACTAGTTAGTTCGTAACTTTGTCTGTCTGCTGTTTGGTGCTGAGCAGATAGTGTACAATGGGTGTTTAGAGCTTTTTCACTGGAAACAGCGGCCTGTTGTGACTGATGGCGATGCTAGCAGCGAGAGTGTACCAAAATGGTAAATTTGCAGCTAAACAATGAGCTAAAAGTCTCTATAATACTCTGTGAAGTCACAAGGATAATATGGTTACAGCCGCTTTAAGACAATATCATCAATCCCAGTTACCAATCATACATCTGCCACAAACAGCACCGTTTGTCACCAAAATCTAGAGCAATTTAGACCAGTGTTAATCTGAAACTACCACAGCAGATTTGGGACCCATCAGGTGAAAATGCTCATCAGGAATTACAGCTGAAGGAGCAACAGATGGCTACTGTACAAACCACTCATTCAATGAGATCATCCCTTTGTTTCATTACATTTAAGTGCAAAACAGCAGATGAGTAGGATGTTTGGGGAGGGGGTAAAAATTAAAAACACATTCAGTGAGAGACAGATTTATGCTAGGCTTGTATTCCAGGAATCAAAGGCATCAAATAAGGAACATTTCAAAACATGTCAGCTCTCTGTTTGCTGCTGATAAATGTGAACTATCTGAGGGACATAACAGAAAATAGGAAAACTGAAAATAGAAAACATGCAACTATCATCCTGGCCACTAATTTCTTCCAATGGATCCCCTCAGGAGTCTCCTTTGGCAAGGCAGACGCTTTGGATTATTTGCTATGCAGTTGGCATGTAGTATTATAGGCCAAGCTAGAGAACACAGTATAAATCAGTGTGTGTGCTTGTGTGTACACGTCTGTAACAAATATCCTGAAGCTGCGAATATCAACAGTGTTAATAAGCTGGGTGTGAGTGAATAAACACACTCACCTTCTCCCTGGGTAGCCTTCAGAGTATTTGTTGTTCAGACAGGAGCCCTGAGCTTCCAGAGCTGCTCGACTGCAGAAATTCTGTGGAGAGAACACACACACAATCAAACACACACGCACTCAGATCAATGACACGAGTGGACAGAAGGGACAAGGACTGCAAATTAAAGTCTGTTAAGTGATAGTGAGAAATCCCCCTCCAGCTAAAGGCAATCATTACAGTATTGAACCTCTGGACTTCCATAGACTAACACTCTGCACTTCACAATGCTTATCGCCTCGCTGCTGCAGGATACAAGATAATGCAATAAACTTTTCTGCACATGCTGAGATACATTGGTGTGGCCTTTTTTTAATCATTTTGCAATGCATTTTCCAAGAAAAACAAATTTTACCAATGTACAGTTTGCTGCACAAGGGGTCTAACCGTCCCCCTGAAGTTTGCCTTCACATGTTGCTCGTGTGCTTGAAGATGAAAAAGACATGACGTTGATGGAAAACTATTTTGTTAAAGTCATCAAGCATTGCTTTGTTCGAGTTCGAAAACTTAACTTGAGCTTAACCTCTCTCCAAACCTTCCCGCCGCAACAGACCCACACGACACTTCTCTCGCTTCCCCATTGATATTATACAGACATTTACAGTGTGGGACATTATAGGAAATACTGAAATATGAATACAGAGTTATTCATATCCAAGTTGCTTTACTAATCTTAAAGTAAGCAGCTGTATTATTTGGAAAAAAAACAACAACTTTGAAATATGTGAAAGCAAAGCACCATGTGAGATAATAAACACACTCACTCTGGGACTGAGTGCCATTTGCTTGAGACCTTGTAAAGGCCACTGAAACACTGTCCATGATACAGAACCATACAAATGAACTTGGCTTGATTACCTGTCACATTTACTGAACAAATGTCTGCAGAGCGACTGTGTAACTGAATGTGGATACCTCCTCTGTTATGGCCTCCTGACACAACACCACAACACTCTTCATGTATATTATCACACTGGCCAGTAACACTGCCTGACACACACATATATACACAGTGCAGTCTAGTCTCCACTCACCCTCATTGGGGTTGTGGGGTTGTGCGGTTGTGTATGTGCGTGTGTGTGTGTATGTGTGTGTGTGTGTGTGTGTGTGTGTGTGTGTGTGTGTTTGCTTATGCCGATAATACACACTGAAGCCAACAGGAGATCAGGGGAGATAACAGCTCCAGTAACAGCTTTCTGTTGTGTCCGTCTGTGCATATATTATAAAAAGAAACGCATTCGCTTCTTGTGTGTGTGTGTGTGTGTGTGTGAGTGTGTGTACACGCATGTGGGAAAATGTATGTCTTTTCATTCAAGGAATGCCTCCCTGAGCTGTACTGTGGTGCGCCTCGCACAGTGAGGTGGGGAGGAGGCAGAATGAAGATATCAGCTTTATCTCACACTAGAGCGGTCAGGCTTTGTGTAGAGAGGGGGCCGATATACTCCACTGAACAACCACTGTGGCGAAGAGGAAACAGGAGGAGAGAGGAAGAACAATACAAGATAAAACCCTGTCTGCTCTTTTGAATAGTAAAATTTTCTCATTTCACACCATCAAGCCTTACAATGAAAACAGAAGAACAGGAGATACCCAAATGTTTGTGGAACAACTGAGGCACTCTTGCTTACAGAAAGCACGGCATCCTGTCAGTGTTTTTACCATTAAAGACGGCAAATTTGAATGACTTGATATGAATGTTCTTTTTTTAAAATACAACACACATCAGAGTTCATGATATCTGTTTATTATGTGCATGTTTGAGCCAGTAGGTCACAGCTTTTCTGCCCAAGCAAGCCACTGAAAACATTAAGAATCAGCTCATTCACTGCTGGAAAAATATTAAAACATACAACAACAAGATGATTTTGGAATAACTATGAGTGAAAAATGAATTTGTACCTGCAGTGTATTTTGTAGTGAATTCAAATGAGCATATAAATTCTTGTCCTTGATGTGTTGTAGTGTATTCATCTACCGTGAGTGCCCTAATAAACTACTGATTACTGCTTCTGTCAATGCTGCCAGCAGTAATACGGAAAAGAGACACAACCAGAGTAGATATCCGTGAGGCTAAATGTAAGCCTATTCATTCATCCATTTAGCCAAAACATTAATCAGAGATGATGAGGCATTTGAAGATACCTGCACTGCCAACATACTGGGACAATGCTGCCAGCTCTTACAGGCATTGAGTAAGTGTTTACACTTACTGTGTTTCTTTAAAAATGAGGCAACTCAATCAGCGTAAAAAGGTACAGGATGGGTCTTTATGTTCGCCGAAAGGCTTACTGAATGAAAAATCTTTTGCTTTGATAATATGAAGTATCTGCCAGCATGTCAATTCTATACCAACATTTTTAAGGCACTGGCAAAATGATGCCCTTGGCTGGTTCAAGGAAATGTATTATTGTGTCCAGGCTATCTGGTTATTATCTGGTCTATAATTTTCCAAATACCCATCCACTGCAAACTTAAAATGTTTTGGAGGAAGCTACTTCATTTATACATTAGACACTGCACAAGAAGACACTCTGGGTTTATAATCAGGCTTGAACTCTTTCTTTTGCAGCCCATTCTTCACATCTCTCTCCACTGTAAACATGTACTTAAACTGTCAAAAACCCATTGAGTTGAAAAATAAAACCTCATTCATATCAGTGAAAAATGTCGTACCTCAGACGCTATGAGCTCCAAGCCGCGGCACTGCCTGTCCTTCTCCTTTAACAGCAGATCCCACATCTCGGGGTCATCTTGAGCCAGGCTCTCCTGACCTGTCCACGGACGATCTTCATCCACTGTGCGGGTGGCTGCGTGGGACTGCTGGCCACGCACACTGAGGCGAAGTGGGGCTCGCTGGCACAGCGGCTGTGGAGAGAAAGAGAGAACGGAGAAGGATCAATTGAGAGTACGTTAGCTTTATACAGATGTTAAAGCTACCATGAACACATCTTTTGACACTAAAATGGGTGTCATGAGGACTGACATAAGCTCCTGAAGTTGTTGCACAGAACATCATTTTTATGAAAAATGGATTTCACAATTTTACATGTTTTAGGTAAAACTGCGCTCTGTCCCATATAAATAGAGACATTTCAAACCCCCTCCTCTGTTCCTCATTCACTCCAATATGTAGCCTGGTATAATTAGAAACTGGCGTGTTTGCATGATATCAATAATCAGCATGGTTGTTCAATTATGCCTCTATCAGCACTTCTACAAACTGAGGGACTGACTTTTACAGCCTCAGTGTACCGGAGGAGGCATATGGAGAACAGATTCAGCACTTCCTGCTTATCTAATCTGGACTGGGGCTGGCGAGTTCTCCTGCTGCTGCTGCTGCTGCTGCCGTTACTGCTGCTGCAATTCCTGATCATACGAGTGTGCAGAGTCCATGCTATTTTCACTGCCTCTGTCTCTTTTTTTAAGCACCGTTCTTCTATGCACTCTCTCTGTGATTGATTATTTTAGCGCTTAATTTCTGGCTTGGTATTGCATACTATACAGAGATAATATAAAACCTCTCTTTGCACCAAACAATTGTCATGTATTAAAGCTGTATGAGTGGCCTTCAGCACTCACGTTCTCTTTATAAACCTCAATCAACAGGGAAAGCATTGTGTGCAAGAACACAAAAAAGTTAAAAAATCCTTGACAGGTTGATTGCACTCAGAACAAATTGGCTCTGTCTCATCATTTAATCAACAATATGATGATGACTCTGTGTTGAGATCAATCCCACCACTGCCGACCTATAGTTATCATCTGTACAGGTGTGCTGGGGTGTGAGGGACAACCTCCCTTTAATAGCACCATTAAAAAGCAATTAAGACGATGCTCAAGTCTGGTTGAGGACAACCACATGAAAATAAAAAAAAAACTCAATTTATGATTATTCCATGAGGTGTAAAAAATGTTTGGACACTTAATCTTTTGTAGTGGCTTTATTGCGCTGTAAATCTGGCAAAGACACCAACTCTAGTTTTTAACAAGTTTATAAAAAGAATTAAGAATGTTAACGTTGGCAGAAGTGATTAAAATGACCACCGTAGTCTCATAACACAACAACCTTTGTAAAAAATAAACAGTTAATAAGAACCCTTTATCCTTAGGAACAGCTTGCAGATAGTTTATCTACTCCATGGCTGATCAGCCCATCCTCACTACTCCGCCTCTTCATCTGCTCCCCGGGGTAGCAGAGGGGACAGCGGTGACACACCAGGGGAGGCGTCTGGCACATTAATGGCCGATTTCTAACAGTCTCTACTCTGGCCTTCTGTCACCGGTGGCAGTGGTGATGGTGGAAAAGGGGCGAGGGCCCCCCCCTCTGGGCTCTGGAAGAGATGAGGGCCTGGGGAGACAGGTCGAGCTGCCTCTGAGGACACGTTCCTCGCAGAGAAATCACACGGGTCATTAGATCTTGACGGGAACTGTCCTTCGCTGTCTGCATTTCTGCTGGGACACACCAAGGCCAGGGGAAGCAGTGGCAGACAAAAACCACCACCAGCCAACACTGCTGTGGTTATAGCGCTACTGATGACTGCAAAACAGACAAGCGTGCATCTCCTTCCTCCTCTTCACCTCCACCTTCATCCCTGCTGTCCTTTTCCCGCCCTCATCCTGTCCCGGTCACGTCACCCTATGCTGCTAAGCACGCTCAGCATAGTAGCACTCATGTGGCGTTTTTATTAGTTTTTCTTGTCATCAATATCACCATCACAGCATCCACCGGGCTTAAACAAACAATACACAGGTCAGCACCTGTGGTCTGCCTCTCCGCTATCCTGCCTCATTTGCCAGCCCTGATCATTACGGGAGATTAATTAATAAACACAAGATAAGCTGATCCAAGAAAAGTGAGAGCCAAGATACAAGCACCAAATGTGTCACAGTGGGACTATTTTTAGGCGACAGATGACGCTGTCGTTTGAAGGTGAACTTGATGAAAACTCTGCTGTGAGAAAAGAGGCGGGATAGGCCACATCAACCCAGGCGCTGAGCACGAAGTAATGGCAGAGTCACAGATGCACTGCATCTGTGTGACAATGATAAGGTAATTGTTGGCAGTTTACCTTTCCTGTCAAACATCTGTGCTCAAAGACTAATGGCAAAGAAGAAGAAAAGGGAGGAAAGAAAATCATTTCATTAATCCTTGCTCTGTATTATTTTTTTTGCCCATTTCCTGAAGCAGCTCCTGAGGTGAGTCAATTTTACAGATGACTGCTGTCCATCAGTGACTGTACCAAACAACAATCAGCCTGGTAACAGAAGAAAAACAGAAGGGTCTAGAGAGGAGAGCAGTGAAGAAAAAAAGATTTGTAAGGTTAGAGAGAAGTGTCAACAGGGCAGCTGCATCCGTCAGTCTGACATGCAGTTGCCTCTTTTCCTGTCACTGACTAATAACGGGACTGTCCGTTACAAATTGCCCTGTGATTCAGTCTGGATAACACTAGACTGAGAAATCTGGATGGGGTGAAGAGGCGTGAAGGGACTGAGGGTGACTCCACTCTATTCGGGTCAAAGGGCTGTCAGGGTGACAATCTGAGACTTAAGCGATGCCTGCAACAAAGCCTCCAGTAGGTGCACGCAGAGGAACGATACACTTATGCTGTAATCTTTCCACAACATTTGTTGTAGTGAAGGTGACAATGGTGAAAAGGCTCTACACTGGGCTTCATCCCGGTGCCTGATGGAGTTGAAAGGCATGCTGTGGATTGTACTGGTGACATAGACTGAGTCAAGCCCGGTCTTCTTCTGCCTGTGCCCACGACCCTCTTATCATACCTGTCAAGTGCAGTTAGTTAAACCAAAAATAGAAACACTTAACTATAAGATCTTGTTAGGACCACCTAAAAGCAACTTTGAGCCACCTACATGCAGCTAAATCAGTCCTAAAAGCATTATTTTACTAAGCCAGACAGACGAGAATAAAAAGTGATGCTTTTAAGTCCCAGTATTATTCTATCATTATGTTATGTTTCAATCCACTTTAAATCTAAAGAAAATGGAGAGGGCTGTGTGGCAGGTGTAACAAACTTCATTATGATTGTTTTCAGTATCAATTAATCTGCCAGTTATTTTGTCAATTAACTGCTAGAAACTAGCAAAAAATGCCTGATTTAATTTCCATATGTGATGTTTTCAAATAGTATGTCGAATAACAATCACATAAAGACACAGAAAAGGAATTGAAAAGCCCAAAGCAGCATGTGTTTGGCATTCATCGTTTGTTAAATGCAGTTATCCTTTAATGATCTGCTCCACGCACATGCATATGTATTAGCTGGACACAGAGGACTTCTGTGTAGCCTTTGTGTTCATAAAAATGTGAGCAAACAAAAGCAAAAAGGCCTTAAAAATGCATGAGGTGCACTCAGTGGTAGTGTGGAGTACAGTATACCAAGACACTGGCAGATGTTTGATGTGTGTTTAGGATGGTCTTGACATGAGAAACACTTGACATTTTAAAGGCATTGGCAGCCATCTTTCATGGAATCAGAGTAGCTCCAAGCAATGAATGAGAAAAAGAGGAAACTGTATGAAGCCACGAAACAGGGTGCGTTTGTGTTCTGCCCCTGTTAAATGAATATAACTGAATTCAAACAGCTTCTACTGGAACAGAGTTGTGTTAGTGCTTGTCAAAAACTGACGTGTATAAAAGCACTGAATTTGACAAGCTGTTTTCAGGGTGACACAAAAAAGCAAAGTTAAAAAGTAGGTTAAAAAACAATTCTGAAAGCTTATTGCTGGGTTATACTGAACACACCAATACCAGCCTACTGGTTGATGCTGGCAACACACAGATTTAAACAAAAATGTCTCTTTCCCAACCGAATTAACCTCTGTTGTCCGGAACTTTTGAGAAAAGTAGGATTGCTGCAAACATTTTTCTCAGGACTTCAACAAAGGCATGATGAGTAGGAGTAATGCAGCAAATTCCAAAGGGCAGCAGGTCCTCCCACCGACACAACACAAAGCCATGTAAGACAGATCTCTAATCGTTCAGTACACAGCACAGAGGAGGACTTTCAGTATTGATTTAAGCATCCATTCACACATTTTATATTTTCTAAGTTGTGACATCAGAATACAACACGACCAAAGACGCATCGTAGTTAAAGTGTCTATGAGGGAAATTTAGTCTGAGCATTTGTCACACTAAACTTCTAAAAGATTAATGTACAAATATTAAAAGGTAAAAGAAAACAGAATGCTTTCAGCCACGGCTGTCGCTGGCATAGAGGCATAAATAGGACCCGGGTTTAAAAATACCAGAATTACCCTTAAACATTTTTCAGTATTCAAAAGTCAGAGATGTTTGAGCCACATTTCACTTTTCTCCGTGACCTCTGGCTGACAGTTCTTTCAAACAACGCTGGTTTAAAACAAAGTTTCTGATGGATGTACAGAGACGCAGCAGTCCGTGGAAATATCAGAACCCACAACGCTCTCCTGTATTTTCACACTGCTGAACTGAATCTGAGCTCATTTCCTTTCTCTAATTTCACAGATGTCTCACAGAACAGAACCTGAACCGTCAAACCAAAAAACAATGCTCGCTCTCAGTTTCTCTACTAACGTGTACTGCATTGCAATTTAAATTGTGTGTCATTTCAAACTGAAGGTTCCTTAAAAGGTTCAAAGCTGTATCGTCAAGGTGCTTTTTCCCAGCATCACACATTCAATCTAAACTTGAACACCTCGAAGGTCTTTATTTGGTCAGGGAGTGATCTTTATATATTGAATTCAAAGACAGATTCAAATTGAACAGGGCCCATAAAAATCTACGCACTTCAAACATTATACACTGCAGTAAAACCAAGTTTTTCCCATATAACACTGCTAAAAATGAAAGTAGCTTAAAGAAAGCAGATGAAAAACTGATAAAGAAATGCTCTTATTAATGAAAGGAAAATAATGCAGTTAGAAGTCACAGCTGAGAACCTTCCTTTAGTGGCCTCTTTTACTGGGATAAGGGTTTTCTGAGTGGAATTAGAGTTTACTCTTAATTCGCAAATTGATTAACTGGAATCTTTGGAATCCATTACCTGCAGCAAATGTCCTATATAAGAACAAGCATAACCACAATGGCCAAAGCGATCAGTTTTTCACAGATGTCAATATCCACTGCAACATACTGTCTTAAGACTGGAGTCACAAAAGTTAATCATCTTTAGATCAGTCCTAAAATGTAGGTCAACAACCACAAGAAATGACTATCCATGGTCTGAAACATTTTATTTCTCTCTCTCTCTCTCTCTCTCTCTCTCTCTCTCTCTGTCTGTCTGTCTGTCTGTCTGTCTGTCTGTCTGTCTGTCTGTCTGTCTGTCTGTCTGTCTGTCTGTCTCTGTCTCTCTCTGTCTCTGTCTCTGTCTCTGTCTCTCTCTGTCTCTCTCTCTGTCTCTCACACACACACACACTCACACACACAGTGGGGACACCACATGCCTCAACCTAAAAGTCTTATGAGTCCTTTAGAAATTCAATAAAGACGCAGACTTAATCAATTAGGGCCAACAGGAAAAGCATGCAAGCACGTGAATCATTCAGTTTATCAGGAAACTTCAACATACTGACTGTGACTTACAAAACTAGGTCTGAATACATGCCACAAGACTTTGGCACAAGCTTGGCATAGCCTAGTTGTTTGAGAAACTACATGAAATTCACACCATCTCCAAAATGGGTCACTTCATAAAGTTCAAAATTAGGTTATTAATACGCCTCAATCAACTTCTTTCTCCCCAATTCCTCCTTCACCCCGATGCCTGATCTCATCAAACAACTTGATTAATTAAAAAAAACAATCAAATTATGAAACTTTTAAGTACTTAACTTTGAGGAAACTAATTTGTCAGACAAAATATACACATCGAGGAGTACTAATGGTAGAGACATATTGGATCTGCTGACGAACGTAAAGTCAACGCATCCAGTTCATTCTTATGGCGAGCAGGAGGTCTGGCCAGGAGGTGCACGATTAATACAATGCAGTGAGTTAACGGACAAGTCGCTGTACCTGAACTTGAGTCTGGTTCATCAGGTTCACGAAAACTTGGCAGTGCTGATACAATTTGAATCAAGAGTCTGTTACTTCATTGCCTATTTCTTGCCTGAAACAGTATCAATAACACATATCAGTGTACAGTTCAGCTCTAACTTTGTGACCCAGCTGTAATGTTGAAAACAGATGAGCCACAACCAAACACCCTCCCTAACTCACCGTGCGTCACCCACCAGCCTGAGTATCAGCGGTCCAGATTTTAACACAAATACTGATTTACAGGGATAATAGAATCCACTGTTCACTGTAATGGGGTCCACACACTTTTGTGAAGCATATAATGTTAAGTTAAATTATTAACACTGCATCAAAGATGTTCATTAAAGCAAGAGGTTATTTGTGGTGTTGTTGTATTGGTCTTCATTATACATACTCTCCTGCATATAAACTAAGTGGGCAAAATATTAGGATTTACACTCAGCTGGCAGACTATTAGCTTAGTTAAAACTAATACAGTCTAGACCGCAGAGCCTGCAAGTTTATAATGTCAGATTTAGTTGGAGCTGCTTCACAGAGGGGCTGATTCCACTTTATGGTCATTTTAGTGGCTGCAGTTTGCAGTGCTGTTGAATTGCATTGTGCACCACTGAGAAGGTGTTTCAAACATTTTCCCTAATCCATCAACAAGATTAGACTAAATAAATATTGAAGTCTAAGCATCAGTTAGAGCTAAGTGTACCTAATAAACTGCCAGCTGAGTGCATAAGGAAAGCAGACCTTTGAGCTTAGACTCTTACTGTATATATTATGATAACATACATATCTGGAAAATTGAGCTTACATTGTCCTTTTTGCTATCAGTAAGTAATAAATATTTCAGATGTCAAGAATGAGCCAACACTGCTGAAACAATGACTACAGCTTTCCCAAGTCTGATGAAAATACAGCCTTATCTGTTACATAATTATCTCAGAGTGGGTTGTTAATATTTCCTTTGGTGCTCCTTTGGTCTCATTTTGCACTTTGGTCGTTATTGGGGGCAGGACCCCTCATTTCTAGTTAATGTATCATTGTCTGTACCCTTCTGTTGCATTATCTCCAAAGTTATCATGAGTCAGGCTTTTAACTGTTTTTCATTTAACATTTAACAAAAAAAACATTTAACAAAAACAGCGGTTTTAATGATGTTTAAGGACAAAAACTTCGCAAACTAAAGTACGTAGCTAAGTTGTAAGTGTTTCCTGGTACATGATCATTCGTGTTTCTTCCCACATGATGAAACTGAGCAGTCGCTGTTGCATCATTACGTGGACCCTGCTGCAGTTTTGTAACGTGCACAGGCACCTAGCCTGCTAGCTTATTAGCAAACAAGATTTCAAAAATGCAGTGCGAACAGGGCAGAAAAGATGACTAATGTTAGCGGTTAGACATTTGGTGACGACTGTACACCTTGCGAAAGCAGAGGTGGGCAACTTAAACTCCCACGACTGTGGTAACATGCTGACCCACACCGACGTTAAGCTAGCTAACAATTCAACCAGCACAGACTCACCTGTCTTCCCCGTGACATAGTGACACAAAAACAGTCCTTTCTCATCCACTTACCCGTGTGACTTGTCTCAGAGCGAAGGACAGCATGTTTCCAGTTCTCAGGCCAGAGGAAGAAGCAGCACAGTCGGACGACACACAGCTGACAGGCTCTGAAGGGGCTGCTCGACGTTGTTAGCAACGGTTGGTTACGTTTGTCCCGCCGCAAGGGTTGATGGGAAGTGTAGGCAGTTGCGTTACGCAAACCAGTAGTGTGCATGAAGTCCACTTTTGTAATGTAGCTGTCACTCATTTACTCATTCAGTTTCTTTGTCAACTCAGTGCAGTTTCATGCTCACAGGGAGGCTGAACTGATAACAGACAACAGTACTTTCACTGATCCATTACGTTTCTGTTAAAATAGATAAGTAGATAAATAAACTGAGAGCTCCCAAAACCCGTTTCAACATTTGCAGTGACCACGGTGTTGTTGTTGGATGAAGTCAACAAGTTGAACAAGTTGAGCATGTAGAGTGCTTCCAAGTGTAATAAATTGTTCATGGAAGTATAAAAAAAGCACTCAAATATCGAGGAGGGAGATTATTGAGTGTTTAAAATTTTAACTGATTTGGCACCTTTGATGCACAGCAGGAAGGTTCATGTCTCTGTGTACATTTCTTCTGATGAGCTGTTTGTCTTCCAAACGTCATAAGACAAGTCAGGTGACTTTTGCCTGCCTGAGTCTGTTTGTGAAGCCTTTGTTCAAACTGGTTAGCAGTGCATGGTGCTGAGAAAGGCACCACGTCAACTTGACCCACAGTGGAGATGCAGTCAGTAGAGCAGCTGAAAGGTCGAAGGTCCTGACCGTGACTGGGGGGGCTGGCTTTGTCGCATATTGTTCCCCATCCTTCTCTTCCTCTCTTTATATACTATAACTTCTAAAACCATTAAATAGTAAAAGACAACATAGAAACAATCTGACATAGAAAAATTAATAAAAGACCAACATGGGCAACATAGCATTTCCAGAAAAATGTTTTGGACATATTTTATTTCTGATTAGTGTTACCTACTGATTAGATATTTTCCTGTACTAGAGGTTAAATGTGTGACATGTATGTATCATATGTCTTAATGAATGTGTCAACTATTCTGCACAAGATGCTAAATATTTACGTGTGAGGACTTGAAGAAGCCTGTGGCACATTGTCAGCATGTTTACCATTTTTTCCAGGAGAAGTTTTCTTCAAAGGTCCGTTGTCACTTAAGTGCAGTTCTGTCGACTGTCTCAGTTAGAAGAGTCCACAAACTGCTGCATATGTATCACATAAAATGAATCTCTCTCGTGGTGGAATACATTTAATACAAACATCCTCTGACTATAGAGAACTTTCTTTCATAGTTTATTAGATGTTTCTGTCAGAACTGTAATGTGAGGCACATACCGTAATCAGAACCTCACATTCCCACTTAAACAAACATGCAATCACTTGTCCAGTAACACACAAAAGAGTACATACGGATCCATCCACAACAGCAACCAGTCTGGTGATTCTTCAGCAACCCACTGTAGAGAATCTGTGTACCAAAGAGAGGAACTCCAGAGAATCGAGGTCGCTGCGACTCCATCAATCTCTGTGTCCCGACTGTCCACAGCAACGTGTGCAAGATACATGGACCTCCCTGGACCGCCATCTCAATGCAATTGATCAAAAGCATAATAGGGTATTGAACCAGAGTGAGATGAAGATTCAATTAGCATCAACTGTGTGTTTTCTAATGACATTCTGAGCACCATTATCATCAGATCAAAAGTGTTGAGAGCAAAGAGCCAATGACTATGCGCCAAGAGACAAAAAAAGGGAGTTTGCGAAAGCGGATGAAGAGACAGTCTGAGATAGTTGGAAGACAGAAGGTGTTTGAGAAGTGTTTGTTTAATGTGATCAAGGACGAGGTGAGTGAGGTGATCTCTAATCTAGATGCATATTTTTTTAGCAATAGTGACGCTATGCAGCTTCATTCTTCCATAAGCTCATATTTTTAGCATAAAGACAGTCATGAAAAAGTCAATATTATTAGGTGACTGAGATTATAACGGTGGCACCAGTAATACAGCAGTCAATAAACTGTGAGGAAGCCACCTGGAGGTTTAGGTGCAACTGAAAAATGTTTGCTCAGATGTGCAATACTTACTTTGCTTGCATGATCAAACAAACAGAAATCTGTCAGTCATGTTATCTCCAATACAATAATTATTTTTCTTTTCAATTTCAGGGTAAATGTGATCAAACACTGTATCAGATACCCCCTTCGGATTCTATTGCTGTACATACCAACTCCCTCAAAAGGAGTCAAACATTATTATCATCTTAAGAATGTTTCACGGTTGGTTTTCATGTAATAATTGAATCCATAACCAACTTTCCTTCAATACAATTCAGAAAATTAAAATGGCATATCTTCACAGAAAGCTTGGGTATGAATTTCCAATCAGAGCAAAATGTAACTTTATTCATTACAGTGTCCACGCTGACTTAGATAGCATGAATATGCTGCACGGCTTGTGCTTCCTGCTCTGAACAAAAACATTCACGCAGTAAAAGACAGACAGTTTAAGAGATTTTAATGTGCTTTTTCATACAGTATATTGTATGCATATCCAGCATAGCATTTCTCATACATATAACTCTCTTAAATCCAGGGTTTGAAATGTAGAGCTGAGAGGATGATTAACAGTCAGTCTACCATAACATTGCGTCTGCCATACAGTGATGACACAGCACAACCACCTCAGAGGCTCTGATTCCAGCTGTTTTCAACCAAAGTCTCCAAATGCAAAAAGTAATGACACTGGGAAACAAATATCTAAAAACAGTAAGTGTGCTGAGGTTGAGTACATTATTTACAGAAAAAAAAAATCAAATTAAAAACAGAAGTTAGCAAATACAAAGTTGGAAAATAAGTCAGAGAAATCAGCCATATCCTAATCATCCATAACTCTGATTATACTTGATTTAAATCCACAATTCACAGCAGTTTAGAGGCAAAAAACTGTCCCCTGCTTCTTCATAGTAATCAATATGACTATCATTTCCATCATCATCATTATAATCATCGTAGTCGTCATTAATATTGTCTCTTCTTTTTTTCTCTCTCTCTCTCTCTCGTTTCAGTTCAGTCTAAGCGACTTATCCAAAGTAAGGGTGCTCACTTTGGAAGTTGTAGTCCGGACACACTTTTTGAACCAGCTTGTAATCAATGCTAAAGAAGGATATGAAGATGCAGATCACCTTGAAGGGTTTGGCACAGAGCCAGGCAGCGTGGGACTGGGTGTGCTCAGTGAAGCAGGTTTGAGATGGATCGTACAGGCAGGGTTTGGGCTTCTTGGATCTGTTGGTTTTCTCATACTCCACCCGACAGTTAAAGGTCTTTGCCTCTTTGGGGTCGATGGTGGACTGGTGGGTATCCTGGATCTGGACGTCCTGCTGGGTGTGAGGGTGCAGCTGCTGCTGCTGGAGGACCTCAAACTCCACCACTTTGGTTGGTGGCACGATGCTGACCGACACATTCCCCAGGCTGGACGAGTTGTGGCGGAAGTAAACAGTGAACGTCCCATTGATGTGGTCCACAATCTTCCCTGTCACCAACAAGCTGAACTTCATGGTCTTGACATTGAAGTAGAAGTCTCCCCAGCCGAAGATCTTCTTGGTCTTCATGGCTGTTTTTAGCGAGGGCTTGCGCTTAGAGCGGTAGCCTGTCTGGTCCAGGAGCAGGGACTGATTCCGGGCCGAGTCGTACGGATTAAAGAAACTGTAGGTGGGTGGCTTGGATTTCATGGGCGTCTGGTCGATAGAAGTGGAGAAGATACGTGTTTGGTACGGAGGTTTAACTACGCCCCCCGTCGTGCCTCCCACTGTCCCTCCGCCCATGCCATATGGAAGAGTCTTCATCACCGACCCCACTGGGCCCAGGTCTGAGAACTCCACTTGCTTCTCCAACCCTTGGACCTGTAGAAAAATGAAACAGACAGAACAAAGAAGAAGAAGAAGAAAGCTTTACTGACAATGACTCAAACGGTATTAAATTTATATTTTCACATATTCTCCAGGAGTCTTTCCAAGGACAATAACATTATTAGTCATTTCAGGAAATTCCCTGTGCTACAGTTTAAAATGGATATTCTGACAACGAGCATGCAGAAAAATTCAGTTGCAGAATTTCTGACATGCCACGAATCCATGTGAGCGTACAAAAGGGTGTCAGGGCCTGGCGCAAAATGAATGTCAAATGTTAACGAAAATGCTGGAAATTCAGCCCTGTCAGTCTGGGGCAACCAATTTGGGATTGAAAATTGGCATTGCCCGGCATTAGCCACGCATCCATGAAGGGTTAAAGGGTTCCACACCTTGATGAAGGGCGCGTAACATAAAGCAGTGGGCGCCATACAGTAGATGTAATCCCAGTTCTGTTGCTGACTCAAACCCAGAATGCACAGCTCTCAATACCAGAAGTACAAACAACAATCTGCAACCAGTTCTTAGTTAACCTCGTTACCTCTAAGTCATGCTGAAGCAATCAGAGAGGCTAGATTTAGCCTGAAATTTACACTCAGTCCAGTCCAATCTTGCAACAGTCTGGACAAAACCTAATATGCAGAAAAAGATCCATTATGTCCCATTTCATTCTACACACACGATCAAAATCTTAAATGTTGTCTAGGTCACTTTTCTGCAGAGATCTTTTTACCTCAAATGATTTTCATTTCCATGAGCATCCAAGTTGTTGGATGTTTCTATGTTTCATCTCTCGAATTCAAGAAAACAAAACCATCTATTTTTGTTAACACACTTTAATTTTGTTGTCACTGTTGCTCCAGAGAGAAAAACAACTCATGTAAGGTAATGGATGTGAGCCTTTGTTAGTTCAGACAGCTCTCTGCCTTTAATCCACAGCCTAGGTGGTTATTCAGAGGGCTGATTGACTGGAAATCTTCCTCTGCTCTCTTTCATGTCTCATCAATCACATCACATGCCATGCTCCCATCCATATGCATATATGTACCCCCACAAACACACACTCGAGCACACGGTGCATTTGCACACATGCAAACTTCAAGCTTGATGCTGTCATGAAGTGACAGTGAGACGTATCACAACTATTTGGAGAGGTTATATGTGCTTCCCCTGAGGATGTATCTGGATGGAGTTTAAAACTGTTCTCATGGTGGATAAAAAAACACCAAAAAATAAATGAAAACACCATTTCAACACAAGTACCGGATCAGATCTTTGTGTCTACTCATGCAAGGACAGTTTCTGTCTTCCTTCATTCGTATCCAGAGCAGTGGAACCGACAGGTTTGTGCTACAGCTCTCCTCATCTTTCATCAATCACTGAACCTAATAATAACTCCATATTGCTATTCGTAGAGGCAACAGTGCAGCACTCAATACAGCTCCTAATGCATTCAGTCACTCAATTAATGTATCTATGTCTGTTGGCCATTCATTAACATGCCCGCAGAGCTGATTTCTAAGTAGATTGATTGAGGTGAAAATAACTGAAATTTTATTGACCACTGGAGGAATGAATTACCAAAAAAAGAAAGGTATGATTAATGAACAGTGACTAGGATAATGACCCACTGAAGATTTTTAACAGACCCAGACTCCCTTTGGTGCCATGACAAGAGGCCCTCACAGAGGTCTCGCAATTTAAAGCTGGTGAATTGTTGATGTGAGTTGACTTAATGTTGACGGGTAGAAATAAGCTACAGCTGATGGCAGAAAAACATCAGAATACGGACAGCAACAAACAGTGTGTAGAGTGCATGCGAGATGGGGACTTCCTGTGAATGCGCTGTCAGCAGTGCTGTCAGCTAGCTCCATGTGTTGCCATCTGTCAGGCTAACACTCTGCTGGTGCAGTCCTAATCATTTCTCTTGCTGATGGCACAGGGCTCGAAGTAGCACCATCATCATAATCCTTAACCATCTTCAGCAGCAACATCACACTATGAACCTCAACCTAACCTTCAGGGTCAACTGTATGAAGCTCAGGAATGATTTTCTGATGGGGTCTGAGGTTGGCGTGAGTCTTTCTGAGGCTGAAAAAAAGCAACTGTACACAGTCAGCAACTTTAACAAACATCGATTGAGTGGAAAAAGATGAGTTTGGAGAGAGGCCTTCTTCTTCAGTGGCACGGAAGTAATAAAATGCCAACAGAAACCAATAAATAGATGGACTTTCTATTAGCATAAATATGAAATTTTTTTGTGCTGGACAGTAAATCCATTTAAAGGGTGAGGATTTGTTAGAAGAAATATCAGATATTTTTTCTTGACAAGAAATCCATAAGCTATAGACTTTTTGCAAAACAGCGGATGTTGGCTATAAGGTCATATCAGGCTGCTGCAACCAGTGAAAGATAGACAGCTGGAAAAACACAGCTTTACACCTTTCTTCCTCCTCAGCCTCTATTCAGTTAGATTACAATGAGTGAGAAGTAACTTTTAGAGCAATAGCCAGAGGGATGTTGCTGGGGTTATGAAGCTAAGCACACACAGGTGCATGTACACACACAAACACACAGTATACACATTATATTTACACATGAGCAATTCAACTAAAGGAACTTCAGCAGTAACATGAGCCAATGTCACTAACACCATTATAAGGAATAAAAATAATACACACTATGATAGAGCTACGTTTTTCAGTGGATGCTGTCACCCAAAGCAAATTTTAGTCTCATACATGCATTTACCTTAGTTTATATAAGTTACTTTAATGTAAATCAATTATGTGTGAAGGCCAAGATTAGCATGTAAATAACCACAGCTGTGACTATTATGTATACATTTATGATATGTTATGTTTAATAGTCTTAATAAAGTGAGTCAGAGTTTCATAATTAAGTATCTGTCTTTGTTTGACACTAATGTTACATCTGCACATTTAGATTCTGGTGTGATCTTTATGTCAAATTTAAGAATGTCAGCATCAAAGTAATTACAGAGTACTGCATCAATTGCCTAAGAACAGAAATTACATACAGGTTATATGTAATTTCAGGGTTAGCACTGATAGATATAGGCATGCATGGGAATCAGAGGGTCTGCGACCTTTGTAATGATAACCATTTGGTACATGCATATCACATTTTGTTTGAACGTAAGCATATAAGTATAATGAATAATAGGAAGCAGTACTTGCCGTACTATTTAAGCTGCCCATCCGTGGTTAAGTACAGTTTGTGATAACACAGTTTTTGCCTCTGATTAAGTAATTTTGTGTTCACTAGTGCCTTGTCCTTTAGCACAGCAGTGCTTTAAGCTAGATGCTAATATCAGTATGCTAACAACCTCACAATGGCAGTTTTAACATGCTAATGTTTACCAGGTATGATGTTTACCATGTTCAATGTCTTTGTTTGGCATGGCAGCATGACTGACTGAGCGACTGCTATCCCTGGAGCCACAGTACTAGCAGGGCTAACAGTCTGAATCTGAACGTGATAAGGTAAAATTTGAAGTGAGAATATGAAGTTGCTGGTGAAATTGCGCTTCATGTTGCACTTAACAGGAAACACAAACACAACCTGTCATGCTCCTCCTGAGAAGCTACACAACACCAGATCTTTACCTTCCCACTCTCTACTTTCACATTCAATCTGAAGCAAACATGCCGGGGGAAACAACTCCTTTCACAAAGACAAACCGTCTCAGCTATGTGTGCAATGCTGCCTCACTAGAAATGACTTAAAAGTAAAGGTCAGATAAAACTTGACTTGGGGGCTTGCTGTGGGTTCCCTCTTGTGGCCACATGGGACTCCCAACCTGCAAAATTCCCCACATAGTGAAGGTTTACTGGCATTAGTGTTTCCTCCATTTAGGAAAGAGATTCCTGTATGGCAGGATGCTGGAGGGAAATGTAGCAGAAGATGGAATAAGTATTGTGGTGGACTTATACATATGTATGATACAGGCAACTCAATAACAGCACAATCATAGAGAGAACAATCAGATTACAGAGCTTGGGAGATAGAGAGAGATAGTGAAGAAAATGTTATTAGTGGAGAAGTGAGATGAGGAGAGGAGAGAGTAAGGAGATCTTGTACATTTTCTAGGAATGGGGAACATTAATCATCTTAAACTTCATTTGGAGGTTCATATGAGCAAAAATCATCTTTAGCTGCTGCTTAGGAAGGCCTATAACCTACCTGAAAGTACATGCAAGAATGAAATGTTGGTATTGTTCAATGAGAGGATTATGAGTGTAGCTCAGACAGCGAGAGATCATGAGTGACGGAAAAAGAAGACGAAGCACCCATAGCGGCAAATAGAGAAGGGTTTAGAGACTGCACGGTGAAGGGCTTCACATGAACTTATTAAATCAGAGAAGGTCAGATGCAGTCTAGAGCTGACTGCTGAAACCTGATATATCACATGCCACCACAATTAAGATCTCTTTTCATCATTAAGGAAGCCTTGGATCAATGGCAGAGCCCCTTTCTTTCATACTCTTTCTGTCTATCGGGTATCTGATCCTCCATCAGCAGTTTGCTCACTCACACATTCATCCATAACTTCTCCACCTCCTTGATAGTCGGAGTATTCAGAGGAAATGGATCTCGCTTACCAGCTCCCCGGCACACATCCGACTCCCTCTCCTGCCCCCCCGCACTCCCATCCTCCCCCCAGAGGACTGATGAGAAGATGAGAGCTGCTTGTCTCGGAGTGCTCTCTCAGGCTTGTTCTTTTGTTTAATTGGAGTTTTATTGGTGACAATCAATTCATTTCTATCTCAGCTCCAGGCTGCATTGATCTGCTGTCACAGAGAAGAGTCAAATGTACAGTTCCACTCCCACTGCACTATAAACCACAGGCTTTGATACTGATAGTTTTTGTTATTTCTTTATTTTTTTTACTTTCTGTTTCTACTACTTCACTGCTTGTTGTGATTAGAAGAAGAATTGGCTTTTGGGGCTGTATAAGGTTTACCTCATATTTCCTCCAGAACAGTAAGAGAAGCTGTAAATTATTTGTGAATAGTCAGAGGACACTATTTCAGGATAAGTTGCTGTAAAACTGCACATAAGTTTTTACTTTGAAGTCACTGTTTACCCTAAAAGCTCCTTCACCATTTAAAAGGTAAATGCCATGAATTAGTTCAAGGTGCTGGTGAAAGCTGAACATCCTAAAGTGAAAAGTTATCTTGCTGCAGCTCTGAACTTCAAAAATGAATGAGTTACATTGTAAGAGTCTGAAATGTGAAAGACTATTATGCTGACATCCAGAATGAACTGATGAAAAGGTTTTCTCCATGATGTAGTTCTGCTGGCTTCACTATGCCATGACTTCCAGTGCGCACCGGAGCAGGTTTCTACAGCCCAGTGTGAAGCAGATGCAATAAGGGTCGGCACTTCCATGTCAGCAAAGAGTGTTAGAAAACTGTGAATTGTCCCCTTCAGGCTGAGAGAAAGCAGATGTCCTAAGTGAAGGAGGTCAAGTGTCTTGTCTTGTGTCCTGTGTGACAAGAGAAGGTAGGATAGACTGCTCTCCTAGGTGAAGATCCTGTGCTTGACCCATCCTTTTCTTGCTCTTTACACTATGTCATTTGTCACAAGCTCTAAGACCTACTTTACTGTCACGTCAAGCGTTTTGCTATTCTGCTTCAAAAAAGGTAAATGTAAACACATCCAAAAAGCCTTTTAGATGCTGAAATCTGAGCGCTCAAACCCCCTTGCGAGGTGGATGATGATCAGTGTGGGTGAGGAAGCAACGTGAATGAAAGCCTGTGAGGATGATAAAACTTTTGTCTCACTCGTCTTCCATAAATGTGATTCATCTGTGTGTGTTTGAGTTAGCTGATGGATAGCTGCTGCAGTGACTCATTTGCTAAAATTTACAAGTTGTTCTTCTTCTGGAGTTTTTTGGCAGTTACCAAACAGCTTATCTCTGAGCTGGAACACTGCCAACCTGGATTTGCATGTAGCACGGGAATACCGAGAAGGATTGCAATCAGATTTGTGATCTTGCCAAAGGAGACGCATGTGTGAACAAAAGTGTATTGAGTAGCAGATGCCGTGTCTGGGAGACAAAGTGGGGACCCAAAAGCAAACATGGAGATCTGAAATTAGCAACAGACAGGCAGGTCTGAAACAGGTAAACAAAGAGAGTGAAGCAGCATGACATGCAGGACAGTTTGTGAAATCAAGAAAACATGTTTCAGCCAAGACAGAAGAAATAAAGAGCCTGCTGCACTCCAGATAAACTGACACTGATTACTGATAAGATACTGCTGGACAGGTGATCTAAAGAGGGGGCGTATTCACTGTGGCAGGTGAGGACCAGACAAAGCCTGGAAAGAGTGTTTGAGTGTCTGAGGTCGAACATGACACGACGTTGGAGTCATCAGATCATCAGAGCGTCTGGGTTCATCCTTGGGTTGAGGGCTAAGGACCTCAGACATCCAGAAGGAGCTTCGAGCAGGCATTGCTACTTGCATTGAAAGGGGCCGGTTGAAGTGCTTTAGGCATTTACAGCTGTTGCAACATCACAGACGCCTCCCTGTAGCACCTCAGGGCAGACCCATAGGTCTCCTCCCAGGGATTACAAATCCCATCGTTATGAACACGCTGGATCCCCCTGGAAATATTATAGGATGTGGCTGAAAAGAAGAATGTCTGGCCTACTTTGCCTGGAGCTGAATAAGCAATGAAAATGTACAGATGGAGGTCTTTGGACGGAGCTGTCAACCGGCAGACATCATAGATATGATAGAAATTGAACCAATATATGAATATATGATTCCTGTATTTCAGAATTTTTCAAATGCTCATTTCTGCAGGAGTAATGGAACTAATTTGAGAGGCAAATAAGAGAGAGAAAGCTGAAGTGACATATTTAGGTGTACTGTGGCCCAGACATGTTCAATTTTAGCAGCAGTGAGTCCACTCTGTTTTGACAACGATCACATATTTTGAAAAAAGAAACTTTTCTTCCTTCTTCCAAAAAAAGGGAGGACTAAAACTGACATTTAATTACAAAAAGCAAAATAAAGCCAGGAGGAAAAAAGATAAACTAGTAGGGGGAAAATGGAGAGAGAGAGAGAGAGAGAGAGAGAGAGGGAAGGAGGGAAAAAGAGAAAAAGAAAAGGCAGTAAAAGCGATTTCGCAGTCCAGTGGTGTCGCTGGATTATCATGAAAATGAAAGCTACTGAGTCAGGGAGTATCAGGGAGCAAGGAAATGGAGCTGAGACAGATAACACAGTAAGGGAGAAGAAGAAAACGAATAAGAGAACTGGAGAAAGCAGAGAGAGGTCTGGACGACAATATGAGAAGAAAGTGCAAAGAAAGAGAGAAAAGGTAAAAAGACAATATATATACGACAAGCAGTGAGATTATGAGTGCAATAAGGCAAAAATGAGAATCACTTCACCCCATAGAGAATAATCAGAGGTTTCTTGAGAAGTAATATCTGTAATATTGTTTCAAGAAGACCAGCTCAGCTTTGAAATAATTTTTAGTTAAAAAAGGGATGAAGTCTTTTTTTCCCCATGTATCAGGCAAAACATGAAAAAGCGTTCGGGTTCATCATAAGCAAAAGTTTCACGTAGAAGGATCTGGCATACAGCGCGCAGGGCCAATAATGTTGTGTCAAAGTGTAGTTTGGGTCAAGTGTCAACTGAAGAATAACAAAGAAAGAAAGAACGAGAGAGAAGGATGTGAGATAACTCTCTGCCATTTGATGTTACATAAGAGGATTTGTGAAGGTATTTTCTGCTAGCTTAAATGTTATATGCTTACAGTATTGCAAAGTATTGTAGATGCCACAAAGATCGGACTGAGAGTGAAATACAGAAATCTAAGATTGTGGCATGTGAGGTAACACACGAGCACTAAGAAATTCAAATGTGTAGCAGTACGAACCTTAATGGCAGTTTTCCCTTTCTGCTGCATTGCTTTGGCTTTAGAAACTTCTTAAGGTCTTCAGAGTTTGATGGTTTGCTGGATATTCATCAATCAGTATCTTTAACTAACCTTGAGCAATGACGGGATTTTTGGGAGAGAAATTATTGCAATTTTTGTGCAAGCCTAATGAACTTCTTTAATAGCTATCGCCATCTATACTTAAGCAACAAAAGACAGCTTGATGATGATCTACATGATGGCTACGTGTTGTGTTTTGGCAGAAAGTTTGTAACAGAGATCCTGTGGAGTCGAGAGAGGCCAGCAGGGTTTATCTGCATTCCCTTACCTTCACTATGACAAACCTCTGCTTGGTGAGGTGAGACGAGAGGATCAATACAACTTTCAAATCTGCCCAGTTAAGTACAAGGCTACAGCGAGCAGCTGGTTAGCTTAGCTTAGCATAATTGCACTACTGCAGGAAATAGGGGAAAACAGCTCTCCTGGCTCCGTCTGAAGGTAACAAATCGACCAGCACCTCTTGCTTATTGGCTGGGAGCAGTAACTTCCTGAAGCCTCCACTGGTTGCTGGAAACCTCATGGCGGCAAGAAAAATAGGCCAGCTGTTTCCACATCTTCCTAGTCTTTATGCTCGGCTAAGATAACCACTGACCGTAACCACATGTTTAACAGACGGGTATGAGAGAAGTATCGGTCTTCACATCTAACTCACAGCACAAAAGCGAGTAAGCATGTTTCCCAAAATGTCCAACTATTCCTTAAAACACTCAACTCAAAGAAAGATGAATCAATTTAGCATTCTTCAGCACAGGGTTGTCCAACAAAATGGAAGTTGACCTACCACTACTATTCGTGAGGACGCCGTTCTCTTCCTAACTTGTTGTAGTCAGGTCACATAATGCTGCACAGGGTCAGCAGCAAACAGTACAGCTACAGTATGTTCAAACACACGATGCCATAATCCAACAGCCCTCTTTACCACGACTCATTAGATCTACACAGATACATTTTACACTTGTAGCAGCTTCTCTCTTTGCATCATAATCTAAAGCTGTCCTACCTGTCACACACACTCTGCAGTAAACTACTCTAGTGAACATGAGGACTGCAGTGCAGTGAATCACACATTTAACAGGAACAAGGCCAGCCACAACCAAAAACTGCAGGCATGATGAAATCAATTGTTTTTCTCAATTTTTTTTTTTTTTTTTTTTGGAACAAAAAAAGTACTGATTTACTGTCTTTACAACACAAGGGAATAAGGTTATATACTCACATAGATTAGCTGCTCTAAATAGACAATACTGCTCTTGTTAACACCATCTTTTGTAAAACAAGGTGGGATTATGGAACTGTGCAAGATATTAACCCAGGGGACTGCACAATCACCCAGTGAGTATGAACCACTGCCAAATTATCATACAATGCTTAAAACACACCGGACACCAGTGCCAGCATTGTGTGTGGGAGTTATCATTCATGTACGTTTAAACAATGCTGCCACAGCCAAATGAGTGAAAACACTTGAATCCCAAATGCAGCAGCCTAAACAAAACAATAGGATTGCTAAAGTCTCCCAAAAGCCTAAGAAATTAAAATGGAGCAACAACCCTTTCAGCAGATTGGCCGGGCTACGCCACATTTCTACATATAAAGTTAATAGTAGTCAATATGTTGGATCATGATAGCAACAAAACAGTGACTGGCACCTTGTAACTGGACTCTGCCATCCTCAGAGCACAGAGTAAGTAAGCAGGCTATATTCATCTCACAAAACATGCTAAAAGATTCATTGAAGGATAGTCACTGTACTCAGACTGCAACCAGGTCCCACGATACAATCAGGCATGCATGTAGCACAAACCACAGCATCAAACTATCAGCCTTCAAACAAGCTGTGCAACCAAGCGTGACATTAACAGAGACCTGTTGCTGAAGCCACCATTGCATGCTGATAGCAAAAGTCTTAAGAGGAAATCTTCATGCACTACAACTCTATAATTTACATTCATTTAATTCAATTTAAGTGTAGATCCCACTTCTTAACATCTATATTTTCTTTGTTGAGAGGTGTGTAAGCGGGTGTGTTATATGTACTCTAAGGAAAGTCAATAACAGCTAACTCCTATGCTGCACACAATATGTTAGATTAAGATGATGTCAGGCACGTGTTACTGCAGAATATCAACATTATATATTACCATTAAAGACGAAGTTAAGAAAATATCACAAACTGTGGCCTGGTGAGCTACTTGATTTCCATCAGTTGCATTTATAGTATTTTATCCCTGCCCTAACTCTCCAATACTTTTTAAACTACAGTCAACATGTTGACGTTTCACCCATGAGTACTCAGTAGTCATTACTGCGTTATTAGATGAGTACATAGTACTCATGAGTCAGACCACAGCCTTCATTCTCAACTGCACACTTGTGAAGTTTGGTGACTGCATCTTGATGCTATTGCATTGACAAAACGTGTCCACAGACAGACAGACAGACAGACAGACAGACAGACAGATAACACCTGGCAAAGTGATCAAATCCACTTCTGTGCTAGTTTGTACAACAGTAGGCGTCTCCAGGACCACATTTTGGCACACACACGCACACACACACACACACACACACACACAGACTCACAAGGTGTAAATACTACCACGCTGTCGCGGCTGGTAAAAATCAGTTATAAAACATTCCAGTGAAAACAGCTAATTTCTCAAGTCCTGCATTCAACTTCCCCAACATCTCCCTGCCTCCAAACAAGGAAAGGAAAAAAAAAGCCAACATGCTTTATCTATACAGTCATTAGAAGACTGAGGTCTCAGGAGTCTAACTTCAGTGGCCATGGATCAAATGTGTGCAGCAGTCCTCCCTTGTTCCTCCTATTTTACTGATGGCATCAGATCAGCATGCCGGAGTGTTTTTGCCTGGCTGGGTGGGTGGGCAGACTTCCCACATGTCTCCAGCGATGCCATGGCACCTGATCAATCACCCACAGCAACTCTTTGGGGACCCATCAGAGGGGAGGGACGAAGGAGCGGGGAGGCATCGGTGGAGTGAGGGTGTCTCGTTTGCATGTGGGACGGCAAGCAATACATCAAAAGATGACAAATATCCCATTCTTCCTTAAATAAGAGTAGTGAGACTCTTGCCGGCTCTGCCTTAACTTTAATCATTCATCTAAATAACTGTTTCAGAAGTCTGCGACTGGAGGGGGCCGTAGCTCCAGGCAGGCCGCCGTGGGCGTGGGGGAATATGAAAACTGACGTTGCGCTCCTGGATTTCTCATTTGCAAACGTGTAAACATATATTTGACTCAGATTGCAAAGGCAAAAAAGCGCTTTTCCTCATCACCCACACTTCCTCCTCCTCCCACCCAACACACACACTCTCTCATAGATTTATGTATTGAAAGAGTTTGAAATTCACTGAGGTTAGACTAAGCAAGAAAGGTTCGGCGGAGGTGCGGGGTACTCGGGCTCTGGCAGCATGAGCGACGTGTTGAGCAGCTAAGTGACAGTGATTGATGCCCTCTGTGTTTCGCAACTTATCAAGCGCATATACACACTGACTCGTCAAACAGATAAACAGCAGAAACATTTGAGATAAATAAGGAATCAAATAAACACGAGGGACTGGCAAAGACGAACCCCAAACTATCTGCATAATAAATAGACAAGATGGAAAGAAGGAGGGAGAGGAGAGGCAGAGATTCCCAGCGGGTGAAGCTGAGCCTGGGAGACGTCAGCTGGGGAGGGATACGGGGACACATGGGCCTGTGACGACTCCGACAAGTCACCCAGGCGGCAAAATAAAGCCCGACTTCCTCAGATTTGTTTCCAGTGCTCATCAGTAGGAGAGCTGGATGACGGATGGACTGGCGCTGGGCGCAACGCGAGCGTGTCAAATTTACTCACCATAATAAAGACCTGCTCTTTTTCCTTCAATTCGCTTCCCTTTTTTTTCCCGCCACCTGCAGTCCCACTGCCTACAACCCATTTCATTTCATTTCAATCTGCCTCTTTGTTCAATTTCTCCATCCTTCCTTAATTCCAAATCTGATCTGTCTTCCATCCCTCCATTTCCCGCTTTCTTGTTTTATTTCCTATTTCTTGTATCCTTCCATGTCTTCATCCATCCATCCATAACACGACTAGCTCCGGATTTTCTTCCTTAATTCTTCCCTCTCTCATCATCCATCTCTCCCCCCTTCCTTTATTGACTGCATCCTTCCATCCATCCAAGAATCCTTCCATGATTTAACTGGAATAATGAACTCATCCTGTTTCTCATCTGCCCTACATCCCTCCATTCCCATCATTCCTTCCTTTATTTCCTCTTGACTTGCATTCTTCCCTTGCTCCATCCCTCCATCCAGCCATGATGGCTTGAACAAAATTAAGACTACTTCCTTTATTCATTCCTTAATTTTACATTCTTCATCCGATCCCTCCATTCATTGTTCCATCTCTCCATCCTTCATCACCAATAGCATTACAACTTATCCCTCGTTCTGCCTTTCATCCCCCATCCTTCCTTCCTTCCATCCTTTGTCTCCTCCTTCCTCATGTCCTCCTTGTTCCATCTCTCTATTCATCCATCCATCCATCCATAACTGCAAGGCTAAAACTGCAACTTCCTCCTAATGTTTCCTTCCCCATTTCATCCCTCATTCATTCTCAGTCCCTCCATCCTTTATTCCCTCCTTTTCCATCATTTCTTTCATCCATGACAAGAAAACTTTCTTTCTTAATACTTTGATCCCTCAATCATCGTTTCTTTCTTAAATTTCTCCATCCTTCCATCAGTCCACACATATATGGCTGTGACAACTGATCCACCTTTCCCTCCTTCCTTCATCCTTCCATTAATTTGCCCATCCATCCATGACAATACCAAAACTATAACTACCTCCTGATACGTCCTCCCTTCTTTCCTTAATATTTTCCACATCCTTCCTTAATTCACCTCTTTCTCTTTTCATTCATTTCCTCATACTCACTCCTTCATTTCCTCTCATCCTCATCCCAGAGTTCTCCATCCTTTCACAACAACTTGTTTCTGATTGCTTCCTCCTTAACTTCCTTCACCCCACTACCTTTGCTCCATCCTTATTTCTTCCTTAAATTTCTCATCTGTCCATCTTTCTTTGCTCCATTGCCTCTTTCATGGTGTCCTTTCATTTCTTCACAGTTCCATGGCTGTGACATGACTAGAGCTACAACTACATCCTGACACCTTCCTGTTTTTCCTTCCTAATTTTCTTTCACCCTTAATCTTCTCCCATCTCTTTCTTGCTTCGTAATATTTTCAAATTTCCTCCCTTTATTTCCTCTTTCCTTATTTTCCTGCATCCATCCATCTAACATGACCAGAACTGTGACTAGCTCCTGGTATTTCCATCCTTAACTCCTTCCATTCATCCTTAATTCCCACTTTCCTCTCATCCTGCTGCCAGAGCCCAGGCCTCCCGGTCTCTCTCCCTGGTTTGGGAGTCAGTCGGCTTTTGAGATGTAATAGTGTGATTAAACAAAGATAAAAAGACTAAGCGTTTCCATGTCTGCTCCTTCCCTGCTGTGAGGGATGCGCTCCATGCGCTGGGGGCTTAATCCGAGTGGGGCTGGGTGGGGCTGGGCGGGGGCAAAGCTCAAACCTGCGGGGGGATACGTGGCTCTCCGGCTCGGGGCAGACTGTCTTCACCGGGGCTGATGGCAGAGTTAATTGGAGAGAAAACAGTGGGAGGTGCCGATGAATAAAACCCCTCAGAGATGCTGGCAGCAGGGCATGGCGACATTCCCCTGTTCACCAAGGTTATGCACACACGCAAAAACACACACCTACTACTGAGGCTGAGGCAGCAAGGCTCCTGTAGCATTATATGCACAGGAAGTACGAGATTAGCTCCAGTATGACTTCATTTTTGAAGATTTTTGATTAAAAGGAACTGGAAATGACATAATAAATAAGGTGGACGAAGATGAGACAACACACTGGAGCACACAATGTATAGCAACTTTTCTCCCCTCCTGCCTTTTGGATGTCTTTGCCAGTGTATAAATCACCCCGCTTCAAGGACGCAGCGTTGGGACCCCTAACTGGGATCTTTCACATCCACCATCTGGACGTAGAAAACCAGAGTGCTGACCAGCGGTCCTGCTCTCATTCTGTTCCTCAGGACGAGCCACAAGATAGGGGCAGGTGTATACTGAAGATAGAAACCTAATCAATCCAACGACTGCTTAGTGTGTACTGGACTTCATAGAAAATCCCCCCTGGAAGCGAAGAGGAGTCGAATAGAGCAGTAATGATATTTTGAGAAGGGAAAAGAGAGAAAAACAGAGGCCGTGACAGACAAAAAGAAAGAGAGAAGCTGTCAGTGTCTCTGCTCATCCAGAACTGTCCGAAGTATTCATTCACACTCTCCCTCCCTCTCTCCTTCCTCTTCGCTCGCCCTCCTCCAGAGACGGTGTCCTTCCATCATTCGACTTGGTTTCACACTCCGAGACTCAATATCAAAGTAGATACGAACAGAAATGAGAAACACAGGATTGTCTTTCCACAGACAATTGTGTCCACTGCGGTTATTTGTGTCATGCTATCCACTGGTGTAAGTAGGTCTATCGTATCTCTCCGGGCCGCCTGCCTGCGGTCTTTCCATCAGGCCCGACACGTTCACTGAGGACAGCCGTATTCCTCTTTCTCTGCCCGTCCACCTGACCGGACAGTCGCTTTGTTTTACCTCAGGTCACCTCCCCTGCAGGCTGCTGCCCAGTGGCTGATCACTTGGTCAATGTCAACACTCACGCACACACACACACACATGCATCATCCTTGATCACATATGCCCACATGTGTACATTGAAAGGCTGTAAATGTTGAAAGCAGTGAATCAAATATCTGAAAATTAAGTTACTTTATCATAGTGATGCAAATAAAGCTGCAACTAATGATGAATGATGTTTTATCTGAAAGGTGCAAAACCTAAAGATATTTTATTTTAAGCAATTAACTAATTATCAACTGATTGGCGATAATCAATTCATCGTTTCAGCTCGAGATGTAAACGCCCTGAAACTCCAATAATGTCATAAAGCTGTCTTGATTTCTGATTTGCAGCATTGTCCAGAGATCTATAAGATCATTTGTGTTTTGGTTGTGGTCCTGATGACATTGTGCTTACCATGTTAGCTGCTGAGAATAACCCAACCAATACTGGCATTTTGAGGCCAATATTTTTTAGATTAACACATAAACAAACTACACAGTTCAATGGGTGTACCTGTCATTTTAATAATGATGCTTTATTACAATGGCAAACTGTTCTTGCACAGCTACAGCAAACTAATGTGGAACAAGAAGTCAACCTGTGATGAAACTTGAAGCATTGAAGAAACATTTTCACAGTTTGCCCTCCTGTGCACCCCGATCAAAGCAAGTAACCAGGTAAATACAGTGCTCTCAAAACAAAAACAAATGATGTCCAAACCTAAAAAGATTCATGTTGTAATAAATCTGAATTGTCCTTTAAATAGATTGCTTGGTAAAAACAATAAGGTGAAAATCTCTGTTTTGGTTGATA
Organism: Chaetodon trifasciatus; assembly: GCA_037975065.1. Classification (NCBI taxonomy): domain Eukaryota; kingdom Metazoa; phylum Chordata; class Actinopteri; order Chaetodontiformes; family Chaetodontidae; genus Chaetodon; species Chaetodon trifasciatus. Next base: position 7,379,672 of record JBBMOE010000018.1, read on the forward strand.
AATTGTCTCATTTCCACATTAGACATCCGTGGTTTTGTGTTTTATGTGACTTCTGCAAAAAGAAACTCTAACAGTTTTTCTCCGGTGTGGACAACCTGAAGCAGGAGATTTGTGTGGAGGAAAATTGTGGCACTGCTATGACGGCTACATTTGTATTACTGACCTGCTCTCATTCACACGGCTTGTGTTGATTCAACAGCGATAAAAGGCTCTGGACAGACCGAGACTTGTGACTAACAGTCCAGCAGGGTCTGTGGTTCAATTACTGTGGGGGGCAGCTCTCCTCTGTCCCTGGGCTAGACGCTTTACTGGAACAGCTTCAGTAAACACACACACACACACACACGCCAGAGTGCGAGCACACACGCACACACACACACACACACACACACACACACACACACACACACACACACACACACACACACGCAGCCTTTATAAATGTGATGTCACTGACCAAAGGATATCAACACTGATACATTTCTCTCCCTCGTTTTTTCCTTAAAGATATGTCCAGAAGAAACGTATTGGAAGATTGGATATTGGCACTATCTAAATGAATGTTTTCAGGCCCTGGGGAGGCAAGGCTCACTGCACCGTCTGGGTCTTTAAAAATCCGAGGACAGCTGATGAAAAGCTTGGCTGAAGCAGTTTATCCACAATGAGAGAGAAAACACAGGAAATGAATACTGACCTATGAAGTCAATTCCAGCACTTTCGCAGAACTCTTTCGACAGTTAGTGGGTGGGAATCTTAACCAGTTTCAGCTGAATACATAGTTTCACTCGACTGGCAACTGGTCTTTTGTAAGTTTGAATCCAAGGACTCGTATTGTGCATCTTACGCAAACAAACTTAGATTTACTGAACGATGTCAAAGACATTTTGTTCTGTGTAGCACAGCCTCAGTTTGGACAATATGCGCTTAAAAGGCAAAACAGCTTATATCAACAAAACCAGCTCGGCCTTGGCATTCACAGTAGCAAAAATGATGCATGCAACAAAAGCATGACTGGAAATCTCTTGAGCTCCCCCACTGGTCCGACCAGACCTACAGTGACAAAACTGAACTGACTGACGCGCACACACACACACAAACGCCCACATGGCGTAAACACAAGACGGGTCTAAGGATCTGGCATGTTTCCAGAGCAGATGGGTGGGTTGGGTAGAGGAATGGGGTGGGCCTGGTGGGTGGGGGGTGCAGGAGAGCGCCAATCTGTCATTTCTAACAAGCCAGGAGACTTGGAGCCAGGGCAGGTCACAGACACAGGACACACACACATACACACACACACACACACAGATAGACACACACACGCCTCCTCCTCGTCCTTACGCAGGCATCACATTCCAACTGCGGCATTCCTGCTAATTAGAACACAAATTAATGATCCAAGCAAGTGAGACAGACTGACTCTCCCTCCCTCTAGTCAACATTACGCCTTCCTCCTGGTTGATCTTCCTCTGCGTTGGCTTCTCATTCTTCTTCCTCTTCTCCTTTGGTTCGTTTTAATCCTTTTACACTTTGTCTCTTTATGCACTTTCCCTTCCTCCAAGACAGGTGAGACAAACACTCTGGGAATAGTGTGCAAATACAACCTGTTTCTAATTTATCAATGAAGAAAAAAGGGCATCATTTGCAGACTCAGGTTGTGTTGCAATCGGACTAAAGATTAATCCAGGCTGTAGGAAATAAACAAGCCACCATTACTGCAATTGCCTGTCACTTTTAAATCTGCATATAATCTGCATATAACACTGTATCGACCAAGGACACCTAATGATTGAACCGAGTCACCACTCTGCATATCTCTAATCTCTTTCCACTAGCTACTCCATGCAGACCTTTGACATGCAGACAAGGACAGTCAGACAGGGGCAACACCGATACCAGGGTCCAATACTGTGTTCATGTACTTGTAACTGTAATCATAAAACTACTCTGAAAAAATCACATCGGATACTGATTTATGGCAGTGCGGTGTTAACCTCTCATCAGTTGAGCTGGTAGATGTAGGGCAAGAAATGTCAGCAGCTTGGAGATATTTTCAGATATGTGATGGTGACAAAAGTAGAGCAGATTGCAAACTATGCTCTGCTAAATTGTTATGAGGTGGGGGCGAAAAGTCGCTACTTCAACAAGCAATTTAATAAAACGTCTGAAGAACCAACACAACGCAAAGTTTAAGGAGTTTGCTAAAGCTAGCAGCAGGAAACAGCAACAAGCAACTTTGCAGCAAACACTGGAGAAGCAGAGAAACAACCCAGGGTGGGAAAAATGATAGAAACTCTTTCCCAGTACACTGCTCTTGATGACCAGACATTGTCAGTTTTAGATAATACGGGATTTTCTCTCGGTGTACTGGAGCCAAGGTACGAGATTCCCAGTTGTAACATCACAATTTTACAGTCTCTCATCAAGAAGAAGTGGCCTCTGGGATCAATTGGGTTCCAACATTAGCTCCCCAACAATCCCACCGCTCAGCAGTGGACACTTCTGGAAAAGATCTGCTCTCTCTCTGTTTGAGGAGTTAACCTGAAAAGTGAGCTCCTTTGATGCAGATGGCATCAGACGTTATTCCTGCTGTGACTGTGCTTCAGAGACTTTTGACCAAAGAAACAGACGAGGCAGTTAAGAGACGCTTCACTGACACCGGAAGAAAAAGACTCTACTGCGCTGCAACTGTCTGCAACTGTGTGTGTTGAGCAAGTACTAATATTGGCACTTGGTATCGCCAAACCCCAAAATGTAAGTACTTGTATGAGTGGCATTGGTGCATCCCGACCATAACGCTATGTTAACGTTGCTAATTTAAGACTACTGCTTTGAGACTAAATAACTTCCACATTGACACAGCTACAACTGAACTTGGAGGGAGGTTGACTGTCGACCGTGAACAACCCAAACACGTCTGCTTTCGTTATCATATAACAGCAGTAGTGCTTGAGAGTGTGAAACAGGAATCGACCGGCGAGAACTTAAAGTAAAGCTAGCCAGGTAGTTAAATCACAATTTGGTCTGTCTCTGTGAAAATCCTGCATCCTTTTTCTCTCTTTCATTATTTTCCCATCAGCATTAACAGAAAATATCAGTGCATGGCTTGAAGAAAGAGTGAAAAATCGGGTGTGTAACTTGCAGAACAAGAGCTGGTTGTTCCCCTCAGAGCTGCACTGCTGAATAAATTGCTTGTTCTGTGATTGTATCTGTTATTCTTTCAGGAAGAACAGTGATAAATTCTGGGGCAAAGTCACAGAAAACCACAACAACAACAAACTCAATCTGGCAGAGCTCCTCAGCGGTCCAGGACACCTTACCCACGATGCATCAGTGGAGGGCTGACCTTGAGCGCTAGGCATTAAGGTCAGGAAGCATCATTAGTCCTGCTTCCCCACTGCAAGGACTAAGAATAGGAACACAATCACTCACTCATCATCTCCATGTATCTGTCCCTTCTTGCTTTCTTCTTTCTGCGGTTCATTATTTCTGGCGGGGGGTTTCTGGAAGGACTAAAACAACATCCTACTGTAGCACACGTGGGCCTGTGGGATTAAATGAGCAGTAGAACAGCTCTGAATTAAGTAGAATTAAACTCTGAACATTATCTCCACTTCCAAATCAATGTGAAACATGTATCTAATCTTTAATACCCAAATCCACTAAAACATAAGAATCTATTTACCTTTACGTGCCTTTCTCTGCCTCTTCTAGGTGACATTACATGTACAGGTATTTTTATTTTTCTCACATTCGCTGGTCATGATGCTACATGCACCAGTTGTCACGAATAAATTATCTCTACACGTCAGGCGTGGTTACAAATAATGTGCCTGAACTAGTCTGTCTGGGACTGAAGTATGACTGCTTCGATTTATTCAAATAAATAAACGTGTGAAGTGCGTGGAAAACAACACCTCACACGATCGGGTGAGAACATGTGCTTTTTAAACCGCACACAAATCACCTGCTGGAAGCAGCCCACACCCTCCACCTCTGTTTCCTTCTCTTCAGTCCCAGTTGGGGCTCTGGCTCACAATCAATACCTTTCACTGCTAAGCCAATCTGCAATAATAAAGGCATTACAGACACAGGAAAAATAAGACCAAATCTTATTAAATATGGGAGATGGTTTCTTCCCTTCTATGTCTTCCTGTCTCTTGTTGCCTAGGTGAGCGGGACAGAGCGCAGCGGTTGGTTTGATCTCTAAATGTTCTGGGATGATCGCTGGGCTCAGGATCAGGGTCCGCATTGTGGGTTACAGGTAGAGTTTGGAGCTTAGCATTCCGCTCAACTCTCCTACCAGCCATGTATATTTCACAGGATTGTCTTTTATATTCAGTCTGTGGCTCAGTGGAGCACTCATCTTTATTTCATTTTGTGGCATTTTTTAATTTTAGCTGAGATTTTTTTTTGCACCCTCCTCCTCCTCCTCCTCCACTCCCTCCATCCTTCCTGACAACCCCCTCTGCTGACTGAATCAGTAATGACATTATGCATCTTGCACTCTGAAGCTCTCAGCAAAGCAAACACTAACTTCCAGCAATCTGATTCCTGCCCTGACTGAACCAATCCTGGAAACACATTTAGCACCATGAGCAAAAATCTAAAAATCAGCCATTCACCAACTCACCTCTTTGATTTATAATCACATACACAATCTAGAAATTACACTTCAGTAGAAAATTGCATGAATGTGATATTTAATTGAGGGTCTGTCCACCTAAATCATAAAATGCATATTTTCCTACTTGCTCCTCACGTGATTTAACCATGAAAACAGTTTTGATTGAATTTGGTTTTGAGGTCACCTGACCAATGGAGCTAAGATGCATTCAAAGCATCAAATAAAGGCAATGAAAGTGTCTTTGGGGGGAAATATATTTTGGAAAACCTGAGGCTTTAGACCAGTGACGGAAGAAGATCCTTTACACTCTTTACAAATACTCTATTACGAGTTAAACTTCATCATTTGAAACTGTAATTAATTTAAGTATCATCAGCAAAACTGACAGAACATTATTTGTGGTGGAGGCTGTATTTTAATGTTTATGACCATACTGTCCTCTCTCCCCTTTTAACCCAAACCATATGAATCTAACACCGTCTGTTGCCCTTCCAGCTGCCTCAGAATGACTCAGACGAGATGCAGCCTCTCACATCGTCTCACTGCAGTTGGCTTTGGCATTACAGTTTGTTTGTGGTCTTGGTAAAGCTGTTCACTGCCCCCCCGGACTGTCCCAGTTAGCTGGTAATTGAAAACAAACCTGAAGTGGAACCTTCCTCATTGTGCCAAAATTATTACAAATCCACACAGAGTCAGTTAACTATGAAAGAGTAGAAAAATACTACTGTTTGTACAAACTGCTGCAGTGATCAAACCAAAACAAAGTTTGGAGAATTCTGCTAAATAAAATGGGGCGTTTTTTTTTTTTTGTTTTTTTTTTCTACAGTGACCTCTGCTGCTGCTGCTGCTGCTGCACCACCTGGACCTTTTCCTTTGACGCTGAGAAGAAATTAATAAATGTAGGATTCATCCAAATGTTTTCACTTCTCACTAGTCCTTTGGCGAGCACAGTATCACAAATCACAATTTGCCTCAAGGGGCACTGCGGTCTGTGCAGTGTTTAACAGTTAAAAAAGAAGATAGAGTAAACGCACTGCGAGCAGATGACTTATAACCCTCAGTAAATATCGGCACTAAAGCTGTGTTGCTGGGCAGGTGAAAACTGTTATTCTTATTGGTTATGTGTTCCCCTTCTTTTCTCGAGCAACACGTACTTTGCAAAAGTAAATCACAGTCTCTTGTGGCAAACTGTTTTCAGATATTTTGCATTTTAAATCACAGAGAGTTAATCTACAAAGCCTGAAATAAGGCTTTGCTTTAATATGATGTAAGGTTATCCTATATATATGGCTCATTTGCCTGAGCAACATGCTGTAAATGAACTTTATTCCATAAAGACTCCTTCAGAGGGCACATGGCACCTGACAACAAACGTGACAAAATAGAGCAGGTGACAGAATTTAAATTGACGGCAAACACCGCTGATAAAACTGTCAGCTGTGCCAGCCACTGCATAATATTGAAGCAACTTGTGATGCCGAGCTAATTTTACACAAACTCACAGAACACTGTTTACTCTCATGTCCCCTCTAACTACAGCGAACACTAGCTTGTTGTGAAATGAGTAGAAAATTTGATTTGTCAAGTACAAAAGTTCAAGGAAAACTATTTTAATAGCAACTGTTTTGCGCATTTACAAAGCCTAAAAATAAAGGGTGATTGCCTATAATCATAAACCAAAAAAAAAAGAATCATAAGAACGGAAACCCAAGCACAAATCGAGGTTCAGCAGCACAATCCTTCATGAACAAGTTGATTAAATGTCTTGATGTCAGCTTTAAACACTAAATAACAGGCTGTGTACTTTTGTTGTTGATAAGACATTTTTAATGACTCAAATATTTCCACAAACTGGTCTCATGCATCATATCCACTAAATGAATGAAGAGCTTGTCTTGCATTTTTCACACCATGCGTTGCGTACATTGCATTGTAAAGTTACATCATTCAGTTAGCCGCCTGCCAAATCATTCTCCAGCTTCTGATGCTTAAAAAAATCCAAATCTCAGAGTAGCACGAACCCACCGCAGCACATACATGTAGAGAAACATCTGAGACTTAAAGGATTGACATCATCTTATCTAACGTGACATTCAGTGCGATCAATAAAGCAAGTGTGAAATTATTTGGCAACAGATTGTAATCTTGTTTTCGACAATGAAAAGGAGACACTGGGGCTTGATATCTCAATGAAGAACAAGAATGAAATCATTAACTAAACCATTTGGCAACAGAATCCAATCTCTGCTACATCAGATGTGGTGAATGAAAATGCGAGAGAGTGTTGATATCTCAACAAAGAACATTTGTTATCACAGATGAAAATCAATTCTGACCAAAATAGAAATCACTGTAGAGGCAATGTGCATAAAGACAGCAGAGGTGCAGCAGTTTTGCAGGTGGGAGGGGTAAAAAGCACAATTTAAGACCTTAGAAATGCTCAGAAATGTAGTAATTGAGAGCACACATTACATTTCACAGCCTTTTGTCGTCTATGTCCTGTAAAAGATAATAACTGGAGCAGGTACATCTGATATAAAAATGCAAAAAATGGTGGGGGAGGAATGTGAATTACAAAATTGATATGGGTGACACAGGGAGGCTCGTGGGTAGCACTGACCTCGCGGATTAAACATTGCAGAAAATTACAAAAAAACATTTATCAGCAACATTCATTTGTAAATCTCATTTTAATCTCTGCGTGGCTACCTCCACATAACGCACATCCAGTTAAATACAAGTTGCTTTGCCTGATGAGATTCTGTAAGATGTGATAAACCTTGAGACACACAATAATGCAGGAGCAAAATTTGTAGACACATCGTTTTTGATATTACTCTAAGGTTAAGTCCTCAAGCCGATCTCAAGAATGATGTTCAGCTGGTAAACTAGGCCATAAATTCTGGGTGCGTGCTGCTCTTGAAGCGAGGTTTTACTCATTCAAGGTCTACACAGGGGTTTTTGATACCAGAGTACTGCACGGGTATGTGTGTACAGTAGTATGTTTTTTTTTTTTTTAACCTTTTGGCTGTTCTATTTTACAAGGCAACAGGGTAGTCAATCTTTCGCAGATACCTTTTTAATCTCTTTCTTTCTGTCCTTGTGTGTGTGCACGTGTTTGATTTATGTGGCTCAGCAGGCCATCAGGACACGATGCCGGCCTCTGCTGTCTGATGCTGCAAGACATGAGATCACACTGGCCTCCTTATCTCAACTACAAGAGAGCATCCAACCACACAGAGTGATAAAGAAGTAAATATAAAGGAAATGAATAGCTAGAAGAGAGTTGGGATAACAGTGAAGAGTAGAGCTGGTTGAAGTGGAGGTGGTGAAGGACAGAAGGGAGAAGGAAACGAGATGCTCGTGGCTTTGAGCTAAATGCTCACAATGACACGTTAGCATGCTACAGTTGGTGTTTAGCGCTAAAGTGTGGAAAAATGTAAATGTTGACCAGATAAGGGGAACATGAATATGTGTACCAAACTTCCTGGAAATTCATCCAGGAGTTGTTGAAATATTTAACTAAAAAACACCAGTGTAAATGCATTTCATGACAATTAAAGGAGTCATTGAGGAAAAGTGTTGGACCAGTCAACATGTCACCACTGGAGCCTCCCTGCTAGCATGGCTAAAAAAAAAAAAAACATAAAAAAGAAGCACTGACCAGTCTTTCTTTAGCAATATATGCTTCAGCAGGAAAGTCCATTTAAGACCAAATTGAGATCATAAAAGTATTCCCTTTATACAGTCAAAAATCAATGTAAACATGATTTTCATTTATTTCATTATTTATTTTCATCATTCTATTAGTGAGAGAAAGACATGGAAACCAGGAAGATTAGCAATTAAGCTGTGGGAGGTAATGAAGAGCCAAAGACAGAATGAAGAATACCAAAATGAAGAAAAAAGGGTCTTTGGAGACCATCAGAGGAGAAGGAGAACATCAGAAATCCTCCTTTGGCCATCGGACCTCTGAGTGGGCGTTTGACTGACAGAGCTGAGCCACCGTGCGAAAAGGACAGACAATGTAAACAAACATGCTGTTAACTGTAGCTTACAAGCTAAGGAGAGACAGTGTTTTCTTAGCAATGGTACTGAAGAATAAAGACAACACAATTTAGCATCCAAACCAACCAATGCTGAGGTCTGCAGGGAAGATTTTAAGCTGTTCTGTGTCCTACAGCTGACTTGCTAATGTGCTATCTAACCTAAAAAAGGACTTTAGCAGTGCTCTTTTCTCCTTCCTTTGGTAGCTCGTTCAGCAGGTGGAGCTCAAGACGTGTCTTCATGGACACAAGAAAACGAGAGATGGAAGCTACAAAGGTGGGTTGTGGTTTATAGTTCATCAGTGTAAAAAGAGTGTGTGTCCTTTGTGAATACATTGTGAATATAATGCTTATTGTGAATTTGATGCCAACAAACGAGATGGGACAGGAGCAACTTAAGACCGGGGAAGATGAGGAATGCTCCAAAAACACCTGTTTGGATCATTCCACAGGTAAACAGGCTCATTGGTAACAGGTGATAGTATCATGATTGGGTATGAAAGGGGCATCCTGGAAAGGCTCAGTCATTCACAAGCAAGGATGGAGTGAGGTTCACCACTTTGTGAACACATGAATGGATAAAGGACCTCCCTATTACTGCTATGTTCATGTAAAAATGACTGCATTCTGTTTTATTTAAGTTTAACACACTGAAACAGAGCTATTTATTAAATTCTGGAAATGACCTGGTCTCTCAACGGCCTCAAATGCACATTTGTCTGAACACAGGTGTGCAAATATCACTTTTCCTGTCAATCTGTGTCATAGTCAGCAGATGATACAACAGTGATGATCTCTTCTTCATGCAAATGAAACATCTCAAATGAAATTATTTGTTTGGTTAAATGCAAAAAAATTCTGTCTCCAAAGTAACAACAGCGTTCTCACTGAACAACCCACACAACTTAATTCCAGTTGGACTTTAAATTCAGCAGACATGAAAAAAAAGGACTTTAAAGTTTGTTACAAAAAGAAAATGAAAGAAATGAAGACTTCTGAAGTCCTGTGGTGTGTACAGGATGAGTCGAATGGATCACAGAGTTCGCAAATGAACCTGATTCATTCAAGCGATCGCTGTCTTTTCATCCCTGAACTGAGGTTAGTTGAACTTCATGAAGTCACTCATGCAACATATTTCACTACGGCAGACATGCACGGAGAGTTTAAGGCTGTGCTGCTGCCAGCTTCTCTGGTCAAAGTCATGAGGAGGGGAAGACGCGTTTGATCAGCGTTCTCTGGTTGGACCTTCAGGGGTTACACTGTTCTACTGTTGCCCCCCTTGTTTATGCTGCATTACTGTGCTCACACTCTGCTCAGCTGTATGTACAGAAGCACTGCTCTCTGCAGTAAGGTGTCCAGGCTCCTGCTGGTGGAACATATGTGTCTGATTCTCCGTCTGTCTGTCACTTCTCAGCCCTCATTCTCTGTCTGTCTGTTTCTCTGGGTGCCACATTATGTCACTGTCACCGACCGGTCATGTCGATACATGCAGGTTGGGGTTTGGTCCAAGTGTCTGCCGGGGGGAGGGTGACATCTGGTGAGCGAAGTGAACTGAGGCTTCAGGAAACTGGTTCTGTCTGAGATTTTCCAACCAGGACACACAGAGAGAAAGCTCTTTTGGGATACGAGCATGTGTGATTCAGCTGTGACTCAGAATGAGTGATGAGGACGGCGGTTCCAGCGATCTTTATCAGGCCAGAGTCTGAATTTGCATCATAACCTGAAATTTAATCCACTGGATTTGATTCAAAAAGTTGTTGGTTGTTGTTAAATGGATAGTTCTGGAGGTAAATTAAGGTTTTAAAAAGCAAGGTCAGTTTTTGATTTTGGTTCTTACAAAAATGTCTCACATTTTGGAGAGTCTGGACACTGGACTAATGAGCGGCCCAAGAGAGGCGTTTTATATTGTGGTGATGAGTAGCGTCTGACTTTAAACAGCAGGCAGTGCAGATCTAAACTCAACTGTCTACATATTAATCAGCACAGATTTATTCAGAAGACAAGTTTTGGTGAATAGTTGAGGTAAAATCTTACATTTTCAGCTAAAACAAAACCAATAAATCCAACATTTTTCAAAACAGCCCATATGAAAGTTCTCTGATCTGCAAGTGTTTTCCCAGTGTAGTTTAGGTTTGGGAACTTCTTAGTTAAATTGACTAAATTAAGTTTGATTTAGTAGCTGTTCTCAAACTTTGAATCTGATCATACAAGGCTCTGCAGACAGAGTTACTGAGAACTTTTAGACTTTCAAATGCCTTTTTTTTTTTTTTTTTTTTTAAAGGACTATCATTGTTGGTTTAAAGGTTGAGGTAGAGAGTTTATTCCTAACTATGCCTGCAAGGTAGGCAATCTTTTTATGGTGTGTGTGAGATTGTGTGTGATTTGTATTATACCATCTGCTGCACAACAAATTGCCCCATTGGGGGATGATAAAGTAACTTGAACTTGAACTTATTCTTCTCCTTGGAAAGAGCAGCTGAAAAAAACACCACAAGGTCACTGGTTAATTCCATGAGAAAGAAGAGGATGCAAACTGCAGTTTCTACGCCTTACCAGCCACCCCACCCCTTCCTTTAGACGTTTTGAGGTGCTAAACGTCCAACTACTTCTGTCACCGATTGCAGGAAAGAACAGTTATGACTTGCATGAACAGTGAAGGTCGCTTGCCAGGAAAACAACCAGTTTTCAAGCACATTAAAGATATCAGCATGTAGGAGTAGTCAAAACTTTAATTTAAAATATCTCTAATTACATTCTGATTAGTAAGAACGAACCCTTGGGTTGTATAGAGATCATAATTATACTGTATATATATACGATATGTACAAACAATTCAAGTGTATTCCTTGTATCTCCACTTAAACTATGACTATCCAAAACACAAATTCGAGATTCTGACCAGTCAAACATTAAGAAAAGCCAGCTGAATGAAGAGTTCTGCTTTTTTCTGTTTGTTGTTGTAATACAGATTTCGGCCACAAGAGGCAGGAATGCACAGCGCATGGTAGAAGTTTGCCTTCAGGGCTGTCTAGCAGAGAGGCTTCAGGAAGTCAGCTAATGTTGCTTAAAGAATGACAAAGTCAGGCCGTCCTCACCAGAAAAACGGCTGTACCGTATAGTTCATCTCTCCAAGCAGGCTTTTACGACCCATATTTACGTTTATTGTTAGGAGGCGTCTTCTAGCAGCTGAAGTGATTATAACGTGAACAAACGAGGAAGTTGGATGGCGTAGTATAAAGAAGTCAACACTGACTTATCTCAACTTAGATAAAGTAGTTAAGTTAGGCCACATATGCAAGAGCATTTTACTGATTTTAATCCAAACCATGATCTTCTCCTAAACCTAACCGAACAGTTTGTAATGTTTCACAACATTAATCACGTGACAATGAAGGTTCGATTCAACGAAGGTCCGCTATGTCTGACGCAGGTTTTCTCCAGGGGCCATTATGTTGTTCAAACTCAGGATGACCAGATGAAAAACCTTTGAAATATCATCCTGGTAAAAGCTTTTTTCCACCTGCTCTTAAGTCATAAATACAACAAACAATTTAGATCAGGCTTAGAAAGTGGATCACCACAATTTGTTTCCTCACTTGCCTCTCAGGGCTTCCGTACAGATTAATCATCAGCAAAGGAATTTTGACCTACACGAGCTCCTCTAACCCCAGCAAACACATCGCGAGCCTTGTCAGACTGCAGTGATGAAAAATGAACATTCATTTCTGCGAGGCTACTCGCATATGAGTAACTTCCTCACTGACAGCTACAGCCCTTCAATACATAATTCCCTTGTTCAGGATCTGTAATAACATCAAAGTTTTAAAGTGGTAACATGCATGTCAAGGTCCTCTACCACATGCTGACAGTTCAGCTCTACATGAGAAAGTATAATGAAATTTGTCGATGTGAGATGATTTTCTGATGTTCCTATTTGCCCACACAGCCTCGAGTTCAGTTTGCTCTGCACTCCTTCCTTAGCCCTGACCTGCACTCCCTCCACTGCAACCTCCTTTGGGCCAATTTGGACCAAGTTAAAGGAGGGAAAGTCTACCCTTGCCGCCTCCGCACGCACCAGTCCTTCCCTCTTGCCATCAATCTCCCCATCCCCCCTGCTTCTTAGTTGCCTGGGCTAATTAACTAAAAACCAAGCAGAGATTTTATATAATTCAACAGCAAGAACTGCCATGTCTTGATCCAGAAACACCCAGAGAGAAACATGGTGACTGGAGCCAGAAACCACCAGGAGAGGAAAAAGGAAAAATAAAATCTCGTCTCCACCAGCACAAACTATCAGAGCACAAGGAGCTAGAAGCTGAAACTATGAAATTCTCCTCACATATTTTATTTCTTCTAGGGCTACATTTTAATCAGACACACTGGCAAAGCAGTTGCGGGCCGGGCATGACCAGTATCGAGGCGGGGGAGCAGGGTAGAGGAGAAATGGGGCAATGGAGTGAAAGATAGAGGCTCGATTGTGAAGGTTTTGACAGGCAGGTGGCAGGTGAGAGGGGTGTGAGATGAAAGACAGTGGGAGAGAAAGACAGAGAAATAGACCGAGAGAAGTGCGAGGGATCTGTGACCAAATGGTTCTGCGGAGTGCTGAAATCTCCTGACCACTCTCCATTAAGCTCCAGTCCAGGAAACAATATATAAAGAAAGTTTTGCTGTGGGAAAACAGTCAACAGGGAACAAATCCAAAAAAAAAAAAACAGCTTGTGCAAGCATACCGCCCTGCTTTCATCTCAATAATGCATCCCATGTAGCTCCGGAGATCCCGAAGGGACAAACACGAATGCAAACAAGAGTCCTTTATTACATGTCTCCGTGAAAAACAAAATCAAATGCCAGACGTTCTTGTATGTCCAGCAGATTTCCGCAGAATCTCGTATTTATTAAGATAGTGTGATTGCTGAGGGTTCAGTGCACACGGAGGCTTACCAAAGGGGTCACCGTTCTAGCTGGGTTACCTATGTCTATATTTCTCCCTCTCACCCTGCCTCAGTTCTCCAATAAATTCAATGCATGTCTGAATTAATGCATTACAAGCCACGGTGGAGATATTAAAAAATGATAAAAACTAATCCCTCCTCCACAGTCCCATCTGTGGCAGGGTCTTCACACCGAGCTGACCCTGAGCGTTCTCTGCTGTCTGCACCATGAGTTATGATATTTGGTGTCGCTTGGATTACACTTTAATAATTCATTACATGCACAAAATCCTATTCTATATACCTCCTCCAGGTGTGTCACTATTAATCATAAGATGCTGTGAAAACCCAAGGCTGTCTAATAGTGTCTTAACTACCTGTGCTACAAATATTGTGTGCATGTGTGGAAAAAAAGACCAACTCATACAAGTGCATCTACAGTGTGTATATATATATATATATATATATAGATGCTCACACCCAACACACTCGTACGCAACCTGTCATTTTTTCAAGATTCAGCAACAACTCGGCGCTCTGTGTGAGTCCGTGCTCCGTTCTCATGCTTGTCTCTCGCATCAGTAAACACACGTGAACGCATCAGAATACACACTGCTATATCAAATAGTGAAAGTATGAAGCACAGCGTGTGTGTTCTCCCAGGGGGAGCCGAGACGAGGCAACACATTGACCACGGGCAGCGGCGTTATGCCATAACTGGTGGCCCCCGTTGAGAGCTGAGCTACTCATCATGCATGTATGAAACAAACACAGTGCCCATCATCAGGAGCCAAGCTTCCATTCTGATGTGATTTATTTCCAAAGCTCGACTCTGCTCCTCGCAGCCAGGAAAAAGAGAGAAAGGCAGAGACGGAGGGAGAGATTACCACACTGCTCACATCACAGAGATGACTGGGGACCTCTCAAAGTGGAGCAACACCAGCGGAGCAATCCAAAGTAGGGCTGACCACTTCACACCCGGTCTCCCTCTGCTGCTTTATTTATTAAGTCATGCAAAAGAGGACAACAACAAAACCCCAGCGGAGGTGAAGGCGAACCAATAGTTGAATACATTAGTAAAAAAAACAAACAAAAAACACGGCCTCTCAAAAAAGCAGCAGCAGTATTTTGATGCAACTTTGAAATTTTGAAATACAAGCACCAATTTGATACTCGAGTTTCAGTAGAACACCAGGACACCAATACTTACTCCAGATATCATTCTTTGAGAAATATAAACATGCTTTTCATGCTTTTCTTTTTCACTTAACATGAGATAAAATTCTCAAACATTAAATGTCGTCTGACAACACTTAAGATTCTCCAGCCATGGTAGTGGCTCTGTGATGGTGCTGACTGGTGCTTTTAGCCAAATGCTAACAGGTATTAGCACGCAAACTTGTCAATGCTTAGCAGGTATAATGTTCACCATGTTTATCACCTTAGTTCAGCATGAATGTGTGTGTGAAATGTCAGGTCAAATCTATCCAATAGTTGTTGAGATACTCTGGTGTGGGTCAAAGTGGTGGATCAGCTGACTGACACCGCCATCTGCAGAGCCATGCTGCTGCCATGGCTAGATAGCCATACAAGAACTCTGTCTAGAGCCTGAAACTGAAAAAAAAAAGGTCTAAATCAGGAACTATCTGATTAAACAATCAGTAAACCACATTAAGAGTCTGACCTGACATTCAATGATTATTTTAGACCATTTGATCTGGTACCTGAAAAGTACTGAGGGTCGATACTCAGCCCTTAACTCCTGCACAAAACATCAGGAAGCTAAAATATTTAAAGTGATGTACTCAAACATTCTGGTCTCACTCTGAGTTACAGCCAAGATTTGAAAAGTGAGATGATGGATGACGTTATGGTCCCCCCGCCCTCTTAGCAGACAGTGTTACAGGCCGTGACACACACAGCTGTAGCTAAGTGTTCATTTTCTCCCCTTTGCCATCGTGGCTGTATTACCTCAGTGATAATTGCTGCGTAAGCTTCTTGCGCGTCACACCTCGTTCATGCCACACAAACAATCGGGCACTTGTGCACCCTGCATTCCTTAATTGTACCTCTTGGCTGTATGTGTGTGTTTATGCCTGTGTGTTTGGGGATGATTCATTTTATCAGAGCTCCATTCTATGTGTGTCTGTCTGTGTCACATATCTTTGCAGCAAAAAGATTACGAGTAATGTTTTCAAATTGATTCCTTTTCAGGCGTTATCATCTGCTCAGACATTCCCCTTTTTTTGCCCCCCACAACTCCTCTCAGGGAGCAATTTTCCATAGCCGCTCCATAAGGCTTGGTGAGTCATACGCAGTACTATTGTAATAATGGCAGTGCATCTATGGAGGTGGGCGGGCATGCATTAAAATGCTGTGTGAGTGTGTGTTCTGCAGTGTGGGTAGAGCTCAGTTCAAGACAGATCAGGTGTGGTTATCTTGACCTGGACCTCCATATGTGCTTTGCCCTCATCCTCCTTCCCTTCACTGGGTGTACAGAGGAGAGACAGAAAGACAGAGGATACAGAGAAGACACAGAGTCTTGAAGGATGAGAGGAAAAATTACAGAAAAGCACAAACCCTAGAACAATAAGGAAATAAGGAGTTTTACAGACTCCATGTTTGCTCTCGATCACCTCAGTCCACCAAGAATCTCCACAATCACTACATCCTCCATCACCGCGCGAGCTGGCAGTCACATAGAGAGCTGTGTCGGGGGCTGGAGGCTGGATCAGGCCGTGAGATGTAAGCTCCTCTTGGGGTTGAGGCAACAGCTGTGCACAGGCCTTCCTCTCCAGATTATCCTGGCAGTGAAACCTGGGTCGCACGGTCTGATGTGGAGCTCAGTGTTCTGCTTCTCTCTCTGTCTGGCTGTGTTTTCACTGTAGCGCAAGAGCTAATTTTTCCACAACAGGTCAGCAGTGACTGCTGAAACACTGCTCCCCTGACTGTGTTTGTTGCAGAAATTCAGGAATTTTTTGTGACCTCGAACTCACATTGTATTTCAGCACTCTCCTATAATGCAGTTAGTCTTTACACAAACGGTTACACTGAAGAGACGGCTTTCTCATGCAGTGCTGCTTCACAATAGTGCATGTTGGTTATGTGAATCATACATCGGTTTAATTCTGATGGTCTGACCTCATACTGTACTCTACACGCGTTTTAGCACATCATCGTCTCAGCTGCTGCCTGAGCCCAGTTCTTTCATTCAGTGGCAGAGAGAATAGTCACTATTTTGTTATGTTTTGCATAAATTTGATACACCATAAATACACAATCTTGCATCTTGTTACACCATTTGTGATTGGTCACTTTTTTTTTTATCTTGACCCTTTTGTGCCACTGTTTTTGCTAATACTTGCTGGCTATAACGACTTAATTTCCACTGGTGTGGGATCACTAAAGTCATCTTATCGTATCTTATCTTATCTTATCTCAATGGCATTTAACATTTCCTTGAGCACCAAATTCTGCAGTAACTGACTGGTGTATTAACTGTCGGCTACTGAGAGTGAAAGTATTGATGTGGACGATGAGGACGATTAAAACATAATGCATGCATTTTGTGTCACATTTGGAGGCTGCCTTTGGCTGTGGGCTGCACTTTGAGAGACTATGACTGAAAGAAAACATTAATAACCACAGGGAGGGCCCTGATTGTTGAAACACTCAGTCCCCAAACAAGTCTGACAGTCCCTGAGCGCTACACATTCGTTTTCTATTCATCAGCTGAAGCGTGACTTGTAAGCCCTCTGAAAGATACAAACTTTATCCACATCCTGATTAGGCTTTATATACCTGAAATGGCTTTTAAAGTAACGCCACAACTGTGCAAACGCAATCTGAGCAGCTGCTTCAGTGCTCCAGTTTGCAGCATGATTTCAGTTTTTGCTCATTTTTGACATTTTCCTCCTGCCACGTTAATGTGACATCTTTTATAAGCAGGCACGGTGATTATAGCATGTTTTTCATTGCTACTCTCATTTGGCTCCCCTGACTTCAAATGACACAGAAAGCAGATTTATAGACTTTTAATGCAGCCAGTAAAGGTAGTAAATCAGTGAACATGGAAACATATTTTGTTGTATCTGTCTTCATGCTATAAACTGTTACTATATGAAAGACATTCTGTTTACCATTTTATATTAACTTGAGCTTTCTGGAACACCATGAGAGCCCAGAAGAGACAGGAGGGGACATTTTTATTCAAGTTGTTTGCTTCTGCTTCTCTGATTTCCATATTTTCCTTCCAACATAAAAGCTTCTACCAATCGCCAACGTTATTTGCAGTTATGTGAAAGCCCACCATCTGGCATTCACAACCTAGTCAATCCAAACCAAAGCAAGACTCCTCTGACAGCTGGAGGCTAGTTTGTAAAATTAAACAGAAAAATTTACTTTATTTTCTCGCACAATCCTCTCTTTTCTTACTGTGAGTACCTTGTCCTATTTAAAAAAGCATTTATTTCAAAATAACTATGAAATACAGCTAAGACCCAGGATAAATGGAGAGCAAATACTTCAGAAGACTGAGTGACAGACTGCAGGGAATTAGCAAGAACATCAATCATCTCACTGTACAAGTGCAGAGCAGGAGACGGCACCACCAGGGTGACTGAGGGGTCCCGGTCGATCCTTTAACTGTGGTGAGTTCACCAGAACCCGAATGTTTGTACACAGGGCCTCAAGTAAAGACCTGTGCCACCGTCTGTGCAGTGATTTGCAGAGTCAGAGTGGAATTAACATCACTCCATCAACATTTAACGGTGAAAATATCAATTATGCGACAGGGCCTGAATGTCATGTTCATCGGTATTATTAGCAAAAACCAGCAGCGTGGCACTAAAGACAGGTCGGTCTTTAGGACAGACCTTCATGTTGCCCCGTGGATGAACCATCATGACTTTAATGAACCTCTGACTTTTCATGAAGTGCCACCAGCTGGTTGACATTCTAATTTGTCAGAAAGCTGCAAAACAAATTAACTTCTAATATATTTTGTTAAAATTCCTTCAAAATGACTCTACCAGCTATCGACCTGTACATATACTGTGTGTTTCATCAACAGATATTATGCAGTAGACATGCAGATGACTTTTCATCAAAATGTTCAGTTCAATTCAGATTTCATATTCAAAGTGTTGTCATCTGTTTTTCTCTTAAAGCCTTACCACAGATGGACGTCCACCTAATTTGGCAGATTAGTCCAGTATAATCCAAAATGATGCAAACCAAATTGACCAAAACCCACCAGCTTTTAAAATGAAATAAAAAGTCACTGGAGGGATGAATTGGTTCACATGTAATTCAACAAACACTAAAAATGATTAATCACACTTCTTTGCTTGGTGTCACAGGAGCCCACTCGCCTTATTGACGCTTTTAAGCTTCATCGTTCCTGTTATTTTTGTAGAAAAAAGATACCAATTGGCCTAAATGACCTCAGATAAACAGAAAAAGCTCCCATGTGCACATCATAACCAGTGTAATTTCATAATCTCAGCTGATCGTAACAACACTGATTAAATGTGTGATTCTCTATTTAAAAAAAAGGCGAAAAGGTGATCAGTTACATCTGTGATGTTTGAGAACATCATGATTAAAATTCTAGATTCAATCTCTCACAATAAAAATGAATAACATCCAGAACTGAGCACAGACAGACTTATTTTTGATGCGTCAGTGGGCCCAGATTGGGACAAAGCTCCACTCTGAGTTTTGATTTTAAGAACTTTAAGGACACAACCCTTAAATTAGTTCCACAGTCTGCTGCACGTGTGACAGTGAAAACAGCGCGGCTCCTCTTTCCAGCTGTTTCCTGTCTGCCTGAAGAAGTGTGACGTGCCTCAGCATTTAAACCTGAGAAACAGCTGCTCTGATCCAGACTGGCTGAGGATGCTGACATGTGAACACGCTTTGGACTTCACGAAATGAGCTAATGCGTCTAACGTCTACTTTCAAGTGGTTCCACGACTTTGGCACATTTGTGTCTTGTGCTTTTTGATTTCTGGGATATGTTTGAATGAAATGTACTTCAGAGGTAAACGTGAACTTGATCCTGTGCTCCTAATTCACTCTCCTCTTGTCTTTCTCCCAGCAACAACCTATTATGTTAGTCGCAATGAAGCTTCATACAGGACCAGAATGAGAAGAGGGGTAGGCTCTCGATGATATGAGGCCAGAATACATTCTATTCAGTTTACATGTTGTTTCCTGCACTGAAAGTGACAGAAAACACAAAACCCTTGAAATTAATTCAGCCTGAGAACTGCTGTGTTACACCGTTTGAATGCAAATTCTCATGCTGTGGGGACGGTGCAAGGCCATCACAAACAACACAAAAAATAAGACTTATGTCTAAGCACTAGGTGCTGTGTTTCCCTATAAAAAAATCCTACTGCTGCTCATTTTCTGTGGTGGAATGTAACAAAGTACATTTACTTTAAATCTGAGGTACTTGTACTGTACTTTTGCATTGCCACTGTATGCTGCTGTGTACTTGTACTCCACCACATTTCAGTTTCAAACATTCCCATTGTGAAGACTTGGATCCTCATCATACATGGCATCCAGATGAAGATGCTGCTAGACTTTCAGGTAGGAGATTAAGGGGTTCCAAATCTTCTTAAAGTTTGTTTTTTAAGTCTGTTTTTAAGAATAAACCTAATTCTCTCTAAATGCAGAGTTTCTGTCAGCTCAGGTCCTTTTTTCTTCTTCCAAAACAGAAGAATGAGCTCGACTCCACCACGAGGGTGTTCTACTTTTGAATCCACAACATTACAGTTTGAGACTTTCATGCAAAATACATGATCGTCTTATAAAATGCGATACGATGTTACAGATTTGCCGACCCAACTGTGTATAAAATGGTTAAAATGAGCTTTTTCTTGACCAGCTATGACAGCAAAATGCTCCTTACACATGGATGCATCAGTTATAATAATAACCCAGTAATCGAATGTAGAATAGAATAACACCCACAGGGGTAATTTGTCAGCATTATGAATACTTTTTACTTCAATACTGTATGTATATTTTGCTAATAATACTTAAGTAACACAGGGGTTTAACTTGTAATAGAGTGTTCTGATAGTGTGACATTGCTACTTCTACTCAAAGATCAGTGGTGAGGAGTCATTCTGAAACCTGAGCGAGGTTAATTTAAAAAAAGAAAATAGTGATGAAATGCATTTACGATGCATGAACAGCAGCTGAATCTCTGAGCCAGGACCATCTTTATCCACGTATCAAGCATGAGAAGGTGGCTCCAACAGGAGGAGAACCAAAGACTGGAAACAGGCCTGCTCAGCTGTGAGAGCAGCGGCAGCTCTGCTCATCCTCCTGAACACGTTCTGGGTTTCTCTTCCTTTGTGCTTTAAAAATAATACCATCGTCTTATCAATAATTTCAGACATAATGCTGCCTTTCTTGGAACTTCAGGTGTAGTTGAGCTGTCAGTCAAACAGAGGCTGCACGTGTTTGTAATTGAGTTCTGGCACCACAGGACTCATTTTTGTGGCTGCTTTTTGCCTCCATGATCATTACTGGATCTGGATGGAACCGGATCTAGAAATATGAGGCTGTTATTATCACCCAACTTTGTCTTTATTTTTTTTTTTTAAGAATGTTTCAATGAAACAATTTGACAAAAAAAAAGACAAACAATCAGGTTTGAGTTCAAACATGAGCTCCATCACCTGAAGTGCGACGACGGATGCTCGTGCAAAGCAGGACGTCTGTAATGATGTTTTATTTTACATTAGTCTCAAATATATGACATCTTCACACAGTTAAATTAAATCCCCCTCTCCTTAAGGCTAACACAAAGCCTGAGGTGGAACTATTCACTGCACCGAGCAAGTGATAACTCATTTTAAAAGTAATGGCTTGTCAAAAATGGGGCACAGGGCTGTTGAAAGGGGAGAAAACAAATTAAATAAAAATGGATCGTTGCTTAACCTTAAGCAAATCATGTTAGAATCCATTAAAACACTGCATGAATCTGGGCTTTTTTTTAGGTTAGAGAATGCTGTGATCTCTGGGAACAATTTCAGAGGCAATAGATATAGCAGTAATGTGATTGCTTCTGTCATCATGATTCAACAGATTACATATCTAATCGGTTTGCGAACAGAGAATATCATTTGCAGAGATTACAGATCCAGTGGTGCCTCCTGCTTGTTGAAACTGGGCCGTTTGACAGTTTAGACGATTCACAGACGGACAGACGGATGGACAAAAAGACAGCGAGTGGGAGGGAAACCACCAACCACCTGGTTTAATCCGTGGTGGAAAAAACATCCGATCCTACTGTTCTGATGGCTCGGATTCCCCCCCTCCCCCCAAAAATGGTGCAAATAAGTGCATAACATGTGGGCATGGAGACACACTCAGCTGTATTTCTCATACACACTGCGCTGAAATGCAAAGCAATGCAGAATATATGAGACATGATTGCAAAGGAAGTAGGACTATATATAATGAAATTAAAGTGACTCAGTTGCTGTAATATCCCTGGGGTATATAGCTAGTTGTTTTATGGGGGGAGATAAGAGGATTTTGTCAGGTTGAGATGCCGGCTAATGCTATTGTTCCTACTGGGAGCATAAAACAGCAAAGAAGCTTTTCACACATCTTTTCTTCTTTTGTAGTGCTGTTACTGTAGATATCGTTTCAAAGCACAAGGTGGAAAAAAAAACTATAACATTGCAGCGTTGGACATCATATGCAACTCATTTATTTATATTTTGCACAAATGTGAGAACCCACCTACAAAATGTGCCCATCCGAGCACGTAGAAGCAAATTTAGCTTTCAAGACGCGTTTTTTTTTTTTTTTAATCTTTAAAATCAGTTTTACTTTTGAATGCAGTGAGAAAAGGATGCAGGGATTCATGCCCTTTCTCACTTTCTCTTCCCTGACTTACGCACTTACACATGGACTCCGACAGGCCTCCAAGTTCTTGCAAATGGCCACTAAAAGTGGTGTTTTATTCAAAAAGAACATGAAATTAAATTAGATGGTGAATTACCTTTCCTTCCTTCCCCTGCGCTGACTGTCCCTCCTCTCATTCCTCCTCTCCATTTAGCGAATATTTCACCTGCCTTCACTTCTTCACTGCCTCTTTTACCTCCTCGCTTATTAATCCCTCAAGCTAATAGTGCTCCCAAGGATGTAGCTTGTCATATTATGTCAGCCAAATCACTGTGTCATCTACACCGCATCCTTGTTGAAAACAAACAAGACTCTTATCCTCTGTTACGCCTCAGAAAGAAAAAAAAAAAGAAAAACGATCCAACACAATTTCAAATGGCACATTACTGAAAAGCGTGGCTCATATAATCTAATACCAAGTCGATCCTAATACTTGAACCCGAGTTGCACTCCCATGCCGAAGAGGTAGAGCAGTTCCACTTTGGAGGAGGAATGATTTGCATTCAATCTTCAAAAGAAGCGTAGGTGTTATTACCTGTCACAATGCAACCTAACCCCAATCTGCCAGCAGCCAACAGGGTGTATTTAAAAACTCACAAACACACTAAACTACCCCCAAGTCTCCATCTCTTGGTGTTTGGAGAGAATGTGGCTACTGTGGGCCACCAAGCAGATCTGTTAGCAGCGAAGGTTCCCAACCCGTCAGCCCTCAAACAGTTTGTCACTTGAATCAAATGATGCTCCTCTGCTGATAACACTTGTTTCAGGCTGCTTTTTAAAACACTGTAAAAATAGCAGATTAAAAAAAACCTTCTACACCTGCATTTGAAAATACAGTAAGTGTTTTTTTTAATGAAAACCAGTAGGGGTGAAATGATTCATAATGGAAGAGGAGGTGAAAACGGGGGAAAGGAACAGGACGGAGGAGGAAAATGAAAGAGTCAGAGGTGAGGAAGAGGGAGGAGAGGAGGATCATGGTGAAAGGTCATGTTTTTATTCTCTTTCATTTCTTGCAGAGGCCAAAGACACACTGAGTACAGATGGTGTGTATCTGCTGGGACAGACAGCCTTCCATTGTACGCTGTCGTATTGTATTCTGTTATGTGTGGATGTCTGTATATAATAACTACATTATTACTGTCAGTGCAAAGCAATCAGGAAAACACTCTCATATAATGCGCAAACAGCCAAAAGATGAGCGTGCGCGCACGTACGCGCACGCACGCACGCATTTAACCGCACATAATCAGCAGCTGCAGCAGCATCAGAGCCAAACTAGGCGTACAAACTCTTTGCCATAGCGATGCTGAGATAATAACACAAGCCACGGGCGTGTTTAACTTCTGAAGAAAAATTAGAGGAAGTTGCTGGGAGCGCAAATAGATGAATAGATAAGGGGGCTGCTTAACTGGGAGTGAAGGGGAAACGCTCAGACAGCAGAAATGTGCGCGTTTGGAGATGGGGCAAAAGTCGCACACGCGTTTATTCAAACTAACAAAACAACATTAAGACAAAAAATACGCCTATCGCGGTTTCTTTGAGGTCTTCGCAGCTGTTGTGAGAGTACAGCAACTTTGAAACAAGTTCCGGAGATTTTCCAGAGACCACGCAAATGCTACACTGAAATACGGCACAATCGAAAGAAACTGTAAAATTTCCAGGTCCCGCTGCGGCTGATTTCGATAAAAAAAAAAATCTTTATGAGCCCCGATAAAAACGTTATAGCACGCATAATTTTTTCAGATGAGTGATTTCCAGGAAACTGACCCTCTAAAATGAGAAGGCATGTGTTCCTCTCCAAACGCAGCACCCACACATCTCTGTCGCTGGATATAAAACGTTTTATTTTTAATTAAGTTATCTTTTTCCTCTCAGGATGAACTCACCTTCTGTAGGATCCACTGGCAGAGGAGAACTATGGTCCAACCGAGAACCTGCATGACACCTTCCTTATAGCGGACCACCCCGAAAAACTACACGTCTCCCCGGCTGAACATATAAAGACACACCGCGGAATCCAAGCAATCCCAACAGGCTGGCGACCGGTAAAAAGTACTAGGAAAGCAGAAAAACACGCGTTAAGTTGTGTGTTTGTTCAGTCAGTGTCACGGTGGCTTCTGTCGGGAAACTTTGAGCGGGGGCTTCAGTTTCTCTGGTCCGCCTCATGTGGCTCATCCATGCTGTCTGCCGCCGCTCATGCTGGACGTTTGCGGGAAGTTTGCGCGGAGATGAAGTCAGTTTGGAGGCTGGAAGCAAAGAGGGGGTTTCAGTGAGGATCATCAGCGCTTCTTGTGTTTTGGGACACTGACTGGTTGATTTACAGAGCTGAGATCTCTCTCTCTCTCTCTCTCTCTCTCTCTCTCTCTCTCTCTCCCTCCCTCCCTCTGTCCACGCGCGTCACGGCGCACAGCAGCTCTCCTTTACTGGCAACCACACTGACCACAAACTGCATGTACAATATTTTTGTCCTGTCAATGATTAGCTGGTGAGGCAGCTGAACTCTTCGAAGTAATTCATCACAGAAGATGCCAAGAATTCTGTCACAGGCTCCTCAAAGTTCGCGTAAAAGTGTTTGGCTTAAAATATGACGTTAAGATGCGACCTTACATTCATTCAGCGTTTCATACTGGAGTATTAACTATCAGCAGATCCACTGAAAATGTTGCACAATCATTTTCATAAATTATCATTTTGAAGTCATTTTTCAAGCAAAATGCCCAAAAATGTTCCAGCTTCTCAAATGTGAGGATTTGCTGCTTTTCTTTGTCCTGTATGAGAGTAAATTGAATAGACTTGGATTTTCACTGATGGTTGGACAAAACACACACTTCAGCACACTCCTCAGTAATGAAAATAATGATTGTTAGTTGCAGCCCTATTTTTATTCCACCTCTCCCTGACATTTCAGCGGGGATTCTGCTTCATTCTGTATAATTCTACGATACTGGCTTTATTATTCAGAATATTAATAGCAAATAAATCCATTTGACCAGACTTTTGGCTTTATAACTTACACTCGCTGGTCATTCTATCTGCACTCACACTACACAGATGAGGAACACCAAGAAAACATGCAGACAGATGTACAGAAAGACTACAATAAAACTGTGTGCCTCACTTTCTTTGAGGCGCCTTAAATTCAAGCAAAGGGAAAACAATTATAATCTCAGACAAACATTTAAGTGACTGTGTGTTATGGAGGCCAGCAGCACAAGCTGGCCAGCCTATAAATTGCCAGAAAAACAATTTTGAAATATTAATGTTGCATGGATATATTGGGGCAGCGTGGCCCCACATCTCTCCCTGATGGCCAGTCCCAGCTGTTGCCTGCCTGATTGTGGATCTTTAAAATGAACTGATCTGGGTTGCCCAGTTTTTGCTCACGTATCTCTGGAGTTTGTCTGCGTGGAGATCAGCGTGCCCGCCTGCTGAATTGTTCGGGTGTCTGTCTGCGTACCGTTACGTAATGCTGTCAATCAGTCATACATATCTGACTGAGTGACTGGCGGATGTCTCTTCTGGATAAGCGTAATGTCTGTCTCGACTTTCTGTCTGTGTATGATGAAGTATGTCCCTTTTGGATAACTGTCTGTCTGAATGACTGACTGACCAGCTAACTGTCTATTAGTTTTTCCCAGTGCCTCTTTGTCTACATGTCTGTCTTATTGTTTTTCATCTGTTTCTATGTCTGTGGTTTTTCTAAACATTTATGCCATGTATACAATATTCACCATACAAAATTTAACTACTCCTCACTGTCTCTCTCTCTCGCTCAAGAGAACAATATTTGGCCCTAAATCAAACACAGACACTGCAGCACTTCCATCTTTAGATATCAGACACTGTAGCTCACCTGTGGCATTTCCTCATACTTCATGTCTTGCACTGACAAAAGCAGTATTTGGGGCCAGAGTGCACATCATGTTCATGGGCTCAGGGGGGGTGAAGTTGGGCCTGCCTGTTCTGTGAGACCCTGTCACAGATGGAGAGGAGTGTCCGGGTAAAATGAGCTGCTTTGTGGTTATGTGCGACTCTATATATTGTATATTAGCAATCTGTTATCACTCTTTGAAATGCAGGCTTTATGCAGTCTGTCTGCAGCTCTCATCAGTGTGAGAGTGACACAGCACTGCCTCCCTGCGAGGCAAAGAGTCATTGCAGGCAGAGTCAAACGTTAGTACGGAGAGGACATAAAACACTGAGAGCTTTCACAAGGAACGGAAAAGAGTGGCACACTCTTAATTACAGTATGACGTACAGTAAGTGGGGGGGGGGGGGTCAGACCTGTCAAACCTGTGAAAGCAAACCTTCAAGTGTGCAACCATCTTGCTGAAAGTACTGTTTGGCCAAAGCAATTATTGACATTATCTGGCCAGATTAGAGAGTAAACTCCAGGGTCAGCTAATGCCAGGGGTCACCTCTATAGGAAGTGATACTACGGGCTGCTACGGAGAAACATCACATCCATTCTTTGAGTAGTAAAGCGTTCAGAGAATAAACCAATCCGACCTTCTAGAAATTCTATTTATTCTGTGTATGAATTAGCAACATATAGCAACTAAATCACCATCAAACATTTTTATGGCCATGTGTTTAGGAACTCAGCACTTCTGTAGGGTTAGGGAAAGATCATGGTCTTGGGTAAATATTGGAAAAGTCAACAGTGTGTTTACTGTATTAGTATCTAAACAAAACCAGGACCTGTTTTGAAGCCTTACCACACATAGAACTGAGGCTACAAACCCCACATCTGGTGTCAAAGTCCTTCGCTTTTATGCAACCATCCACACTGACCACCAATATACAACCTGGGTGTGGCTCTTCATCCTCTCCTCAAGAGCTGCTTCTCAACATAACTACTTTTCAAGCACAATTTCAAAGGAGACTGGGTAGGAAAAAACTTATTACAATATTTGCACCACAAAATCTGACTCAGATGGAAAAACTAATACTACCTAATGTTTCCCATTATAAAGAATACAACTGTGGCCATCAAAGACCATCAGGGAAGTTACTCTTTTGGTTTCTGTCGATCTTACAGCTGCTTTAAATCAGTGTGTTACACCCATTGCTTCGTCTTCAGTGGACCATAAAACCTTGTCTATCAAACACAGCAGGTATCAAAGAATGTCACCGTTTCCCATTTCCATCACTGCCCTCCATTCAATCTACTGTCTGTGATTTGTATGGCCACAGCACACTCCGTCCTCCTGTTCCCCCTAATTCCCCCCTCCCCCCCCACTGTCGGAGAGGGGTTGCTGGTGTGAGTGCAATTTCTGATCCGCATTGGAAGTGGCAGGTGAATTTCGCCCAGCTGCTCCCCTTCTCTGTTCCACTTAGCGGCGACGCTCCTGTTCCGAGTCACTCGGTCACTGCATGGTTATAGTAAATGAATGAACATGCTCTGAGCAAGAGCCCAGTGCATCTACTTTCACAAATATCATCCTCACATCATTATTCCTGTTTTTGCTCCCCAAAATGTCAGAGGAAAGTTTTATCATCTCTAAAACTGCACACTTAAAGGATGCTCGTGTTTATCATCTTCATGTTTGCAAACAAATTGGACACAGTACGTATCATTAAAGACAATAAATTACAGTCAAGACTACGTGCATCGAGAAGTCCACAAGTATTTAAGCATTAACCAGCCTTGAAGCAATTTACTGTTAATGTCGTTTGATGGATTAAGAGAGAAGCACGCGGAAGTAGGGGAGAAGGTGGTAAAAGAGGCTGACTGAGGAAGACAACAATGTGAGTGATGGAGGAGGATGAAGCAGCGAGTGGAAACAGGAGAATCAGCAAATGAGGAACATTAGAAAGAGGATGGGTGGGACGAATGGGAGGTGGTTGCACAGGAAGAGAGGCTGGGACAAACAGGGAGGAGAAGCAGATGGAGGGACAGAAGGGGGCAAGAAGGGCAGAAAAGTAAAAAAAGAGGAGGTGGATGTGGGGATTCAGAGTAAAGTCAGGTTATATTTGATGGCAGTCCTCCTGCTCCTGTGTTTCTGATTTCTAATTCAGTGTCATATTTCACCGCAACACTCGACAGACGTACAGCGCATGACTGGTGCTGCTTGGCAGGGCCTTTCCGTGAGGAGTTTGCATGTTCTACGGGGGCTCCGGTTTCCCCCACCATCAAAACATGTATCTTAGGTCAGTTCTCCCATCGGTGCACTTGACCAATGGACGGGCATACAGCTGGAGTTGGTCCCTGGGCGCTGCACAGTGGCTGCCCACTGCCCCTCAAGGGATGGGTTCAAATGCAGAGGACAAATTTCATTACGCTGTAAAAGAGTCTTCAGTTTCTGCGCTTTAGCAGTTTACATCTATGGTTGCAACCGTTAAGCTAGCTAACAAAAAATGTGGGGAATCACAATTGTGGACTGCAAGTGAGAAAAGTTGTATTGTCCTCACAGGTTCTCAGTCACACTGCTCCTGAACCCACACAGAACAAAGCAAAGGGGACAGACGCTGTAGAAGTTATTTCCTCCGAAAGCTTACTGACATAGTTACACTTAGGAGGAGTAAAGATTATATATGTTTATTGGAGAGAAGGACGTCTTACATCTTAGTAACATCAGGTCAGAATGCATCTCAAACCACCACCGGATGTGGTTTGAGGATCTGGTCTATTTCAGTCCATCTTGAATGCCTCTTGATAGCATTTAAGCTTTTTTGCTATCTGATAGCTACTGAGTCCACTCAAGATGCAAGAAGCGACGACACGTAAATGGGGTTTTTCCGATATGCAGTGGCGCTGGGCTATGTTTATACAGCACTTTACATTAAGGGAACTTCTATTTCATCTTGTCTCATTGTTGAGTAAATCTCATGTTTATTTTCTTTCATTCACTATGATAGAGTGACGATTGTGGTGCTTGCATCATGTTGTCTTCACTGTCAACAATCTCCATTCGAATCAGATATTTGTGAGTGAAAACACAAGAAGCCCAAGCTGACCATTCACAGCTCTTACGGTTTCCATATGATACCTCTGTAGCTGCCGTGGCCTTGGTGAGTAGATTCATCTTTGAGGAGGCACACGTCAGCTATGACACAGGCTCCAAAGCTTGATGCACACTCGAAATCCACATGAACACGGTGGAACAGTAGGACGAAGTAAAAAAGGAAGGGGCCAGAGACACTGGCAGATAAATGTGAGGAGAGGTGGAGGTGCAGGAGGCAGAGGAAGAAGAATATGACACAAAATGAGTCTGACAAGGAAACATTACTTATTATAGTGCATCAGGACTCACTAAGCACAGGCTCACACATGCCAAAAAAACCATTATGTCTGTGCAAGAATGCCTTGTTAATGCACACACACTCAGGTAGTAGATTCACGGCAGCGATTCAGCAAAATAAGATTCAATTGGAGAGCTGGAAAACAATCAAACTCACCATCCCGAGTCTAAAAAATAAAGTCCCTTACCTTCTCATTAAAGTAAAACAGGATAATTATGAGTAACTGCAAGCATGTCTCAAAGTACAAAGGAAAAATATAATTACCCATGCCTCTGACATTTTTTGAAAAGCTGGAATTTTCTATGCTAAAAACAGACGGCTGTGCAGTCATTGCAAACACGGCAGCAAAAAGCGCGAGGGAAAAAAAGTCAGCATGAATGACAGATTCCTTGCCATTGCATGAGGAGCTCTGGTACATACACAATTACACTCCTCAGTCACATAGAGACACACACCTGCGAACACATATACATTGAAGCGCCGATCCTAGGGTGTCCAACTCGGGGGTTAAGGAACACAATGACGAGAGGTCACCTGGCAGTAATGGAGCCTTTTGTGTGTGGAAATAGTCATTTCCCTGTGTAGTCTCGGGGTATCACAGCAGTGATATGAAACCCTGTCATTTTGTTTTCCTTTCTATCGATTTCAGAAAGCGAGAACGTGTGGAAAGGAGAGAGGGTGACAGAGGCAGAGGAGAAGAGCACCAGCGGTGTGCCTGTTGCGGGTGTTAGGACTATGTCATTGTCATTCAAATGTTTTGTTGCAGGATGGGAATTTGAGAGGAGAATGGGAGATGAGCGCTAATGGGGAGCAAAGGGAGAAGTGGCATAATTGGATTTGATTACGTCTGTCTGTCAGAACAGGACAGGACTTAATATGCAGCTGGAATTATTTTGACAGTGTCACGGTGTGGACGACTCTTTGTGAAGTTGGTCCCATGTGAAGAATGAGAATTGTCTTGCTTGAGTAGCCCCACAGTCAGCGTAGCTCATAGGATGGAAATGTCTGTCTGCTGGTCGGTCAGTTCAACAGTTTGATCCAGACAGAAATATCTCAACAACTATTGATTGTATTGCCACTGGACATTTGTACAAGACATTCATGGACTCCTAATGACTATGGTGGTCCCCTGACTTTTCCTGTAGTGCCACCATCAGGCTGACATTTGTCACTGTCAACTATGAGGAAGACTGTCATTGATTTTGTTGCAGACATTCATGTTTTCCACGAGAGTAATCGCACTAACTTTGGTGTCCCCTAATCTCCTTGATGATCATACGGACAAAATTTTAGTTTGTCTGAGATGATCAAACATGTGCAAAACGAATAACATTCTCCTCAGCCTCAGCCATGCTTTGTATTTAGTGCTATTTAACAAATGTTAGCACGCTAATATGCTAAATCAAGATGTTGAACATGGTAAGTATCATACATAGTAACATCAGCGTGGTAGCAATGTCACTGTGAGCCTGTTAGCATTTAACTTACTGCACCGCTGGGTACTGGGTACTGTGACTGGTGGGCGTGGCTGAGTGTGGAAAACCACTGGCAGAGCAGGTGAGCAGGTGAGATGACAATGGCAGCAGGTGAGGGACTGAGTGGATGTGACAAACAAATACCTGTGAGAATATTTTAATGTTATAATTAATGTAGAGCCAATTTTAGATACTTTGTATACCACTGGGTAGATCACTAGCACAGTACTGCATCACATCATACAAGCATATAATGTTTTCATATGGAAAGATTAACTATAACTATCAAATAAATTAATGGAGTAAAAAGTACAATATTTGCCATTGAAATGTAGCATAAAGTAGCAGAAAACGGAACTACTCAAGTAAAGTACAAGCATGTCAAAACTGCACTTAAATACAGTACTTAAATTAGATATACTTAGCTACGTTCCACCGCAGGCTGTGGCCCCTTGTGTTGGCACCCCTGCTGCTTCACTGGACTCAAATGACTGAGAGGGCAGGAGGATGTTGGTGTGTGAATGTGGCCTTTCTGTTGTCAAATCAAAAAGAGTTATTGAGATGAGCGTGATGCCTGTACAGTGCATCTAGCTGTGGCTACAACTGTTGAATATTACTGTGATTTACTATCATTTTCTTCTGACGGGTAGCAACATTTGTTTTTTTTTATTTAACACTGGTACCATCAGAGGTTATATAAAAGGCCTAAGGATGGCAATGAATAATGAAGACTGATGCGTGGACTACAGATAAGACTTGAATAGAAGCCAGGAACTGGCCGATAGTAGCCTGGAGGCATGGGTGAACGCGTCTAATGTTGAAAGACCCTAAACGCCCTGTGACCTCAGGTTATATCACCGTTGTGTCCAAACGCATCAGACTATGTACAACATCAAACTCACCTGACAACCTGCACATAATCCATGTAGTCACACTGAGGCTGCAGACAAAACATCTAAGATAAATAAATCTGATAATTACTTTTATCAAACATAATCAGATCCCCCTGTCTGACCTTGCCATACACTCCAGCTTCTACAGAGCCTCTCTTTGAACTGTTTTAGGTGCATGTTGTACTTTTGCCAAATATAAAACTGTCTCTCAGTGACACAGTGATTCTATGAATGTCTGGTGCTACAGGGCCCTCATAATAGAACCTCTGCCTGCTATTTCCGTGCAACAATCACGTATTACCATGATGGTACCGTCACATATTCACATCACCATTCACTTGACTGTCACAATTCCAGAGAGCTAATACCCAGCTATTTTCTGTTAACTTTTGACTGAATATGTATTTGCACGTTATAATAACTCAGCTAATAAAGATGTCTGGCAAACAGCTCTTTGATGTGTGAGTTTTAATGGCAGTATTAGGCAGCGCTCCAAAGTGGCCAGATCATCTGCGCCCAAAGCTGCAAAACTATTTGTCACAGGGAACAGAAAGCATGAGACGTGCCAACGACAAACTGCACAACTCAGTCTGAGACATGACCATTAAAGACCTCATCACTTATTGCAAATGGCTAGGTCTCTGCTGTCTGAAGGAAGAATCCAAGCAGAAACTAAACATACTGTACATGAATATAAATTCTTAGTTAAAACAATATCAAAAGCATAGCACATAGGAGGAGGTCAGGGTGCTATGAATGTAAATGGACGTTAGTATTTAGCTGGTAGCTAAAGTAGCTAAAGAATAAGCCAGTGATACTGACACATGAGTGAAGCATCTGATGCTAATCAAGAGCAACTTCAGTGCTCAGCCTACACTAATGCTATGCTCCATACAATAAACAACAAGGATCACAAATGGTTATTTTACATAAACTCAAGCTGTTATGCTATTTGGCTTCTACGTTCCATGTTCGCATGCAGTATAGGAAATTTTTAGTTCCTCTTTTTATCTGTGCACCTTCTCACTAACACTCATTTCTATGAATGAGAGCACCCCTTCCCTCACTGCTCTACCATATCCAAATACGAACACACAACCACACAAATGCACAAAACACAGCAAGCATGAACACACAAATAACTGAAGATGCAGTCCACAAGAGGCGGATGCACTGCTGTTGTTCCCGTGCTGTTATATCAGTAACCGTTGGAGATAAAAGACCCTTTAAGCAACAATGGTTATAAATTACCAAAAATAATCTGGCAGCCAGGAAGCATACAGGGCCTGTCAGCACTCCACAACTCCCCATCTGTCACACACACACACACACACACACACACACACACACACACACACACACACACACACACACACACACACACACACCTAGATACACACATACTGTAACAGCAGCAGCAGCATGCATCTGCTCCCACCTCCTCTAGCCCCCCTTCATCCCCACCTTATTAAGATTCATATCCCCGAAAGGTGACTTCTTAGTCGGGCACAGTGACAACCCCCCACCCCTCACAACCCTGCCCCACAAGCTGCCTGGAGGTATAGGCACAGTGACAGGTAGCTCTTCACTCCCCTGGGCCCTGGGCAGGGGTGTAGAGGTGGAGGTGTGTGTGTGTGTGTGTGTGTGTGTGCGTGTGCGTGTGTGTGTGTGGTGGTGGTGGTGGTGGTGGGGAGTTCAGGGTGGTAAAAGTGACGAGGAGCAGGATTATCAAGTCAAAGATGCCCCCTGTAGATAAGACGTCTCTGGGGAAGAGCGCCTGTCTGAGAGTGCTGGGAACTGAAGCCTCTCTTTCCCTCTCTCTCGTCCTCTCACTACCTGTGTTGCTCTTGCTCTCTTTCTGTCTGTCTGTCTGTCTGTCTCTTTTCTCTCCAGGCTTATCTACCTCTCACCTCCTACGGCTTGCCATTCTCTTTATCCTCTAACACTCATTCCCCGTCCTCCCCTCTCTGTGGCACTCCTAACTCTGAGTATTCCCTCTGCACTCCAACAAATGAATCTAGCCACTTGACTCCTGATCCGCCATGCTGTTAAAGCAAATACTCAGGGCCCCACAGCAGCCATGGTGAGGTGGGGGGAGGCAAAGATTGCACTTATTCTTGTTCCCCTTAGATTGTACCATTTTGTATGAGGTTGAAAGTTCGCTCTTTGTTTGTCCTCCACCAGAACTTGGCTGCCATCGTGTTTGTTCTATTATATCCCACCATATTTACTGTGAGGCCTTTAATTGTACAAAGTTACACACTTTTCAATGTCCAAAGGATTGTGCCTCACATGTACTGCAGCTTTCCATAACTACAACAGATGAAGCAATGAAGGCAAACCTTGCCTTTGATACTAATATAGCTGTGCACCATGTAGTATGAATGCCAAGAGATTATTAGTGGTGTTCTGAGGTCACAGGTACAAAATGACAGAAGTGTATATTCGTCTGCAGACACAAAGACTTAAAGGTTACTGAGCTTGAAAGAGGTGGTCACACACTCGTAGATTACTCACAGTTTAATTAAGCTGGCTTCAGGATAGTGCACATAGCATTTATATATGTTGTGCTCTGTCCAACTAAGATGTAATGTGTTCACAACCCATAAATTACATAGGTTTGAATCAATTTGAAAATACAGATGTTTAATGAAATACATTCAAACAGGTCATTAAAGCACGATTCATTTCTTTGCATCTCTAGGTGTAAATATGAATTAACAACTAAACTCTATGTATGATAGAAACACATTTGAATTTAGTGACGCACAAATCGCAACTTTAATGAAGACGCTTGCATTAAAACTGGGCTTCATCTGATTGTACCAAGATGTTTCAGACATCAGTAAACATGAGACACAGAAGTGCAGAGGTGAGTTATATATCAGGTAGGAGCACTTTGTAGGAATGCATCCCTTCATTGTTGGCACCAGCTCCTTTGGGACTACAGAGCTTGTAAAAGGTGCCCAGAGAGCTGATGGTGTCGGGGACATTCAGAGGAGGAGAAGGCCAAACTGAGGGACTTCAGATAAGGTTCTGGTTGGTGGCACCCATCAGGTGAGGTGTTTAATGAGGTGGTCCAAGCAGACAGGCAAGGCTAATGCCTTCACACCAGGCTGATTAGTGTGAACCCACCCTAGGCTGCCAGCCCAGAAGCAGGTCTAGGTGCCAACCCGACCCTCATTATTACTCTTCAAGCAGGAAGGGAAGAGACTGTATTTTCTAACCTTTTTTTCCACAGTCCAAATGTACAACTTACATGCTACAGGACTTTGGTTACTTTAGTTTACTTTGGTAGGACTGAACTAATGCCACATCTTTGCTGAGATTTTAAATTGGAAATGATCTCAGTCCAGATGAGCCTTTTTGCACCATATCAGAAATAATCTGTGTCCAGACTAACACAGCTGAAAACGCATATCATATGACCATTCATGCACAGTGGGCATGTCAGTGTTCAGTGTTCTCGTGCACGTGGCAGTGGCAGCATCATAAAATGAAAAATTTAACTGCATAGCAGCTGCTAGCTCAGACAACAAAATGTAGTAGTGTGGATGCAGCCTTGATGATAACGTGTCTAGATTAATGAACATAGCAATTAAAGCTGAGCCATGAATGATCTGGTAAAATTGCTTGTTTAAAACCTGTTTTGTTATTTTCTCTGCTAGTTCAGCTGGTTCAACTTCCAGAGAATATCTGTGAAAAAACACGTTGAATGAAATCTTTTATTTACTATGCCACAGATCAGGTTATCTCTAAACATGAGCAGGAATTCATGGTGGTAGAAAATAACCTGGAAACTATGGCCTGATTGATGCTGGATTTTTACTGATATCAATATTTTGCTTTAAAAAATGCTAATGATATATCAGTCAATAGTGATTTTTTGAAACATAAACAGTCTTGATACATACTAAGTGAGACATTTTACAGTGTAAAAATCAAACTTGTCCTTCCTCTTTGCTGGACAAACATTGCAATGGAGACAATGCTTCCACATATCAAACCCAAGTTTGATATTTCTTCACTGATTTCTTGTTACTTGCTGACATAAGTGAACATCCGTTGATATATCTGCTGTGCTGTTTTATCTACTGTAAAATAGCCACATCGTTCTACTCAAGGATTAATCTTTATGGTTTGATGTCTCTATTTTCCAAATACATTACTGTTTTTAATTTTCCTTTGATCTAATTATATCCTACAAGACAATACATCTACTACTTTGCTGCACTTACATAACTCAGTTAAATATGCTAATGCTAAACTCTTATAGATTGGCTGTTTTAATTCTGCCTCTCGTGGTTCCTTTGCAGCTCCAATTCTTAGTCAGGGTATAAATTTACCTTAAAATGTGACATTGTCAAATTATTTAAGAATATGGCCTATGAACTATCTTGTATGGATTATTTTAATTAACAATTTAATTAATGAATAAAGTCTATATACTCCTGCTCTCTTTGCATGATATTAGACTTGTTTTCTACCAAAAGTTTATCAAGCGGCAGTACAGCACACCTCCCCTGAAGTGTCAAACATGTGAGCGACAAAAAGTCGCTCTTAAGTGTTTGTTTAGTTTCAGTTCAGCCACATTATACACATAGAAAAATAGCCAACATTTATACTGATTATTAATCACATCATACGCATTGAATATACAAGAAAATCATGAGTACATTTCATCAGCAGTGTTAAGATAACTCAAAAAGTGAAACAGACTTAAGTGGAGAGTTTGTGCAATAATAGTTGGACACATTATTTTCTGGTAGAACTAATCAACAGCTTCAGAACAGCAGCTTTGACCTGCGTGACGGCACACAGGCTGAAAGGTCCACGTGATAACAACTTCTGTATAATGGGCTCTTGGCTGCCTGATGTATCGTGGTTAAAGGAGAAAAGAAAAACTCCCACTGCACTTACAACACAAAATGCAGGTAACAATGGTCCAGCGTTTTTCTCTTGACTATGTACAACAAAGGCTTTGAGTCCTCAGCAACATATGGCACAAGCAATTAAAAGTGTTTTCAAGCCACGAGTGGAAAGAAGCCTTTGACTGGAGTCAAGTCAGATTTCTTTATATAGCACGTTTCATACAATGTAAGCTCAGTGTGCTTCACGTGCAACAAATATGACCAAAATAAAATAGAACATGACTACATATTAAAATACATTATATACAAAAAAAAAAGCAAGAAATTCATCCCCCTCCCAGCCATCAACATAAATACACCCACCCACACATAGGTAGAGTGACAAAGAGACAGACAGACTGGCCA
The DNA here is from genome assembly GCA_037975065.1 of Chaetodon trifasciatus. Classification (NCBI taxonomy): domain Eukaryota; kingdom Metazoa; phylum Chordata; class Actinopteri; order Chaetodontiformes; family Chaetodontidae; genus Chaetodon; species Chaetodon trifasciatus. Next base: position 7,417,099 of record JBBMOE010000018.1, read on the forward strand.
GCCACAGGCCGGAGAGAGCAGGTTGGTCTTACTTCAGATCATGTGTAGAGTTAAGAGAGCAGCGTCTGATGATCTGAGGATTCTGGAGGGTTTGTCAGCAGGGAGCAGGTCAGGGATGTATTTGAGTAGTAACAGGTTCAGTTTTTTTTTAAGTTGAGACAGGAGCAACAAAAGACTGGGAAGATGTGAAACGCTCCAAAAACACCTGTTTGGATCATTCCACAAGTAAACAGGTTCATGGGTAACAGGTGATCATCAACAGGAGCATCCTGGAAAGGCTCAGTCGATCACAAGCGAGGATGGAGCGAGGTTCACCACTTTGTGAACACATGATGGGATGAAGGATATTACTACATGGGTTCAGGAACACTTTGTAAAACTGGCAGTCGGCTGTAAATGATTGCATTCTGTTTTTGTTTATGTTTTACACAGGGTCCTAGATTTTTGGGAATTGAGGTTGTAGGTGAAAAATCATGCACTGTGGCCATGGTGGTGATGAAGATGATGTAGTGACAGAGACAGTCCAGAGCCATTAGTGTGGGAAACTGCTGTGTTTTTTTTTTTTTTTCTAGTATCAGAGAAGATGAAGAAAGTGACATATTTATCTGACTGGTGAGACAAACTCGGCAGGAACTGATCTTGAGTTAAGCAGTTTTTCAGTAGTGGAGAACAGGAACTGAGTATTGTTTTGGTTATCATGTATTATCTGAGAAATGTAGGACTGTCTAAAACATTTCATTTCTTTGTCCTAGTTATTAAGTCCAAGATTTCGAGGTGAACCTCTTAGGTGCAGATCAGATCCTCTCACAAGCAACAGATGTCTTTAGTTATCTGAGTAGACAGGCTGATAATCCTCACACACAGCCATCAGCTAGCATGGCCACCAGGCTAAAGACAAGCTTAGCCAAGCCAGCACAGCGGCAGCAGTAGGTCTAGAGCAGAGTTTCCTGGAAGATTTCACTGTCCTGGACAAATCGGAGAAATTCCAGTCAAACATTACCCATGTTTATACACCCTATTTTCCCATGTTTTTGTGTGTGACTAACGGGGACAACAATTTTTGAAACTGGTTCAGTGTTGAGTGAGAGCACAGACAGCAACCATGGAGCAGGTCCCTCTGTGCCTACCTGTCGGGTAAATGCTCCATATTATTGTTCAATTCATGAATGAATTCTACTGAACTCATCTGTGCTTACCTGTCGGGTAGGCACAGATGAGATTAGACAAAGCAAACTTTATCACACCAGAGGCAGCGTGACGAAGAGTGGAGACATTTTTTCCACTATGCACTGTAGAGCATACAGAAAGACCAAAGAAAGCCAAAGAGGAAACAAAGAAGAAAAAAGGTAGAAAAGTGTACTGTTTCTTAAAGCTGATGGCTACAGTCAGCTGTCAACTTCCACCTGGAACAGTGTACTCCATGCATTGTCCACACAGCAACCATTTCCCTGGCAGAGCCTCACACTGCAAGACCATGAATTTATCATGATCGACCAGAGATGGAAGCTCACTCAAAATGTCAAAGCATCTCGTGCTAACAACCAACAGCAATTATGCACAGAGACACCACCTTCCTACCAACAACCGTCTGCCCAAACACTACCTCGCAGCATGCACACACACTTCATTAGCATGCATTGTCCAAAGTGGGATGCAAAGCTCAGGTCCTGTCCTTCACTTTGAGATGTGGATGGAGCAGGGTAGGGCAGGAGATGGCAGGTTAGCAGGGATGGGCTGTGGCTCTTAATGAGCTCCTTGGTGCCTTCCCATCAGCACAGGACTGGGTTCCCCTTACATGGCATCATTGGAGCTTGTTAAGAGATATTGCCGTTAAAACAATCATCTGCCAGCAATAATCCTCTACCTGTTTCTGTGTCTATATTTTCAAAGTCATTATCTGTCATGCTGTTTCTATCTGCCACAGCCTGACTGTGATTTCTCTCAGTCCTCTCACATGAGCCCCTTTCTCAACCCCTCTCGCTATCGCCTCCCTACATCCACCTGATATTCAGGCATTTTGCTCAGTATTCAGATTGGTAGCAGTACATTCCCTGGGGTGCAGATGCAGAGTCTGACATGTTTAAGAGGGATCAGAATGACAGGAAGTTGAGAAGGGTAGAGGGCAGACTGAAATGCAGCAAGAGGTATATACAGTATGCACCTCTACTGCTGAGAGGTGGTAAGAGATGGATAGAGTGGAGAAGAGATAAAACAGGTAGCTGCAATGTATTTGAAAATGAGAGTAAAGCAGAGAATTAGGAAAGGGAAGGACTTTATCCAGCAACAGTATCTCCAAAGCATTCATATGCTACTATTCTGTTTTAAGGATTTATAGAAAAAGAAAGTTTGTCATCCTTACAGGAAAGAGTTACTGAGTAACTGTGTTGGATGTTTGTACATCACGGTCTGTGCTCTTATTTTTTAAGTTTGTGCATTCAGTTTCAGGCTCACAAGCTAAATTTCACAAACTGTGCAGCAAAGACATTGTGTGCCATCAGACCTTTGACAGGTTGGATACATGGTGTGGTGCTCTTTGAAGAAAGAGAGTAGGACATCTGTAACTTCTGACTGATCAATTTTTCGGAGCTGCTACAAGCAATAAGAGCTAGCCTGAAGCAAAATATGAAGAATATGCCCTCTTGTAACTCTGAAGTTGTCTTATTAGCATGTTTTGTCCTCTCGTGTGGTTAACTAGGGACTGGCTACATTCAGGAATCACCTCGATTTGCTCAGAGGTGGAGGTGTGTGAACTGCGTTGATGGGATTTTAGAAGTGCTGCATGCCGTTCCAAGGGGCGAAGCTACAAAACCTGATTCTAAAAAAGTTGTTTTGGAGCATTTCACAACTTTCCCAGTCTTTTGTAGCTCCTGTCTCAACTTGACTGAAATGCACTGCTGCATCAAATTCAGAATAAGAATATATTTACAAAATAATGAGGTTGATGAGGTAAAACACTACATATATTGTCTTTATACTGTAACCCAGATGGTACAATATTTCCCTTGAAATGAGACTTGTTAATGTGAAATAGCTGGTCATCAATGTAGGTGATGAGTTAAGAGAAACTGGAGAGAAGAGGTGAGAATAGAGAGGATTTAATGACCGCACAGGTGCACACTACTGTATCCTGTGTGTTCATCACAGCTTCTCAAAGACATATTCACTACCAAGGGAGGAACACCTTCAGTAAACAAGGTACAGATGTTCATCATATGTCACCAGGCTGTACCCAATCTGTAAGTTGTCCAGCAGTATTTGAAGCAAGCTCAAAGTTGATGCTGTGGAAAACAAATTATGGAAGTTTGAAAAGTGAGTATTTTGCATTTGTCCAACTTGCCACAAAAACCTTTTGTATTTCAAATCATGTCTTTTATTACACACGGATAGGCTGGCTGTTAAAGCTGTGGCTCTATGAGATGTGTGAGGATGTTTCATGGAGAACAAGCGGGTGACCATTAACAAGTTTTGGGATAAAAAGTGTTAATGCGGCCCAGCTTTTCTGTTTGACGCCGAAGAGCATCTCAACACCATTAATGTGAAACTCTAGGGACTAAAACAGATGATCACAAAAGTGCCTGACAGCAAAGTGTAGACAAATTTAACCGCCTCTGAGAGAAAGCAAAAATTCTGCTCATGCTAACTTGAATGTGCTTATGAGGACTATATTGAGAGCGACTACATGCACAAATTGAGATTCTAAGATGAGTAACCTTTTCTTTATTTATGCAAATTAATTTTCATGTTTGCATGATTCAAGCAGCGTGAATACACACAGATATACAGGTAAGTAAACAAACCAGTCTAGCCTACAGTGCAATAGTGCACTAATGACAAAATTGGACTCCAGCACCCACTTCTTCAAGCCAGAGCCTCACTTTTCATTACAAATGACATGGCCCCTACCTTTAGTCCCTATTTCTATAAAAGCAAATATATGTCTTTAGTGAAAATCAGAAAATGGTCAAAGCAACTTCTCTCTGTTCATTGAGTGTCCACAACTCAGAAATGTTTTAATACTGTGCTTCAAAATATGCTGATTTGCTGAAATATCACACGAAATCTGAATTTATCCAATAGAGCCTGTCGTTGCACCAATGAGTCTTCTTTTATTAGATGTACTACATAATATATTAATATTGGCCATGTGATAATCATAGTGTTGGATCATAAACCACTTGTGTATTCAGTTAAATAAACACACAAAATAAGCAGCGTCTTATTTACAGCTTCTACAGCTCACCCTGCCATCAAAGGTGGTGGAGATTTCTCATCCCCTTTCTATTTCTCACCCTGTGTGATTAGGTATTTATGGGGACTTTTCCCTTGTCTTCTAAGACAATAGACAAGAGAGCTTGGGCTGGGTGCTGTTGATGCTGTTGGCCTGTGAAGACCACTGAGACACTGTGTGTGATGTTGGGGTACAGAGATAAATGTAAACCATGGTCTTGTATTACCATAAGGAGTAGCACCACAGCACAACCACACAACACATTTGATTAAAATGCCATGTTCCTGTTATTTTTTTTATATTTGGTTCAATCCAACTAGTGTAGAAATGATTAATGCACTGGTTTAATGACGCATAAATGTCATCAAAACAAAATCAGCTGAAACAACAAGGTACGGTGGCTTGAAAAGGTCTGAATAACAGCCTGATTCCTTTGTATAAAGCAGATTTAAGAATATTTGTAATCACTTATGAATATCGCAAGGCATTAGTATGACACATCGTGGTTAAAGCTCATTAATTTGTTTAGCTGAACATATAATTTCAGCTCTTGATTTCATTCGGACTTGGCTCAGATGTGGCTGTAACTCATGTTCATTTTTTCTCTTCATCTCTATTAGAGGAAGAGAGAAAGACAGAGAAAGAGAAAAAAGATAAAGAGAGAAAGAAGCAGAAAAACAGAGGAGACAGCATGCACAGAGCTGATCAGTGTGTATATATTGTGACATTTAGAAGTGGTCTCTGATGTGGGGATAGCACACCTGTTTAATGAGCCATTAATGGTGGCACTAATTGAGGTGGGCTAATTTCATGTCATCATGAGCTGCTCATATACAGCGCCAAAGGAATTGGATGCATGGCGCAGGAAATATTCTGTGATAGCCCCCGGCTAAAACCGAGGCTGGCCCGATCCCCTATCACCTCCCTGAATCACAGAAGCCTCTATAAGCCCGAGGATTCGCAAGCAGAATTCTTTCAATTACCATCAAACAACTTATCGTTTTATTAAAATTCGTATTAGCTTGAGAAGACATTGCTTAACATGATCACAGCAATACTCCGCTGAGAGGCCACTCCTCACATATGACACAGATTAAATAAGTAAGCTTCTAATGCTGTTTTTGTGTTTTTTTCTTTTTTTTTGCAACACAGCTGCAATGAGCAGAGTTTTGAAGCTGAGCTGAAGGTTTCAGTGGGGTGGTCTGATGGATTGTAAGGCAGTGGACAGTGGAGAGTTGTAGCTAAGGAGAAGACACAATCCTCTCACACCCCCAGGGTTTTTCCATTATCCCACTCTTTCTGGATCATATAACACAGGACTGTGAGTGTGTGTGTATGCAGCCAACTTGTGTTTGGCTGTGATTGCATGCATGCGCGTACTGTACTTGGATGTGTGCACGTTCACATTATTCTCACCAAGGCCCCCTTCATTTCTTGCTCTTCCCTCCTGTCCTGTCCTGTTCTTTCAAAACTTTCTTTTTATTACCATTAATATCTGGTTTGCTCTACCAACTAGGGCCAGTGACAGTTTGATATCAATTTGTCGAGTGCCCCGAGTCTTGAGAACTTGCGGGAGAAGAGGAGAGGAGCAGAAGAAGAGCACAAGAGGAGCGAGGCGAAAGAAGCAAGATAAAGAGAATATTTTCTTTCATTGTCTGACACCACATTGTCACACCACAATGACACGCCACAGTTGTTTCCCTCTTTACTCTGCACCCAAGCAGTCACAGCCTGTGACAGGCAGAGAGAAAGACAAACAGGTTCACTGACAGATGTGCTAACACTTAAAGGATAAGTCCACATTTCTGTCTTAATACAATGCTCACATACAAGAGGAGCCTGTCCTCACCAGAAAAATGAACATATAGGTAGACTTTGCCAGCAGGTTACTGAGTCTATCAATGGACCTGCAACAGTTCACCTATCAACCTGGTGTTGAGGTGGATGACGCTGTTATCTGTCCCCAACATAGATCCATCTCTCACCTGGAAAAGGCTTGGAGCACTGTGAGAATCATGCTTTTTGATTTCTCCAGTGCCTTCAATAGTAGCACCTCACAGCATGGATCATGGACCTCCTGACCAACCAACCACAGTATGGGAGGATACAGGACAATGAATCCAACATGGCTCACTACTATCTCCAAAAGTTCTCAGATGACTCTACTATCGTCAGCCTCTTCACAGACGGGGACGGCACGGTGTACAAAGAGCAGACACCGGGATCTGTGGAAAAAAGCAGGGAAAACCAAGGATCTGGTGGTGGACTGCCGCAGGTGCAAACAATCTCCTCCTACACCTGTGAACATCCAGGGAACAGACACTGGGACGGTGGAATCTTACATGTACCTGGGTGCACCTGAACAATAAACTGGACTGGTCTGACAATACAGATGCACTATACAAGAAAGGCCAGAGCAGGCTGTATCTGCTGAGGAGACTTGAGTATTTTGGCGTGCCTCATGCACTACAGAGGACCTTTGTTGACTCTTTGTTGACTCAGCCATCGTCAGTGGAGTGGTCTGCTGGGGCAGCAGCATCTCAACTGCTGACAGCAAGAGACTTAACAGAATGCTTAGGAAGGCCAGCTCAGTCCTGGGATACCTCCTCGACCCAGTGGAGGTGGTGGGAGAAAGGAGGATGATGGCTAAGCTATTATTCCCGATGGAGAACACGTCCCACCCCATTCAGGACAGCGCTGAATGAGGGATGAGAGATACCATAGGCCCTTCTTTCCTGGTGCTTGTCAGACTTTACCATCAACACTGCTCTCAGCAGACCATATACACACGAAACTGCCAAACTGACTCGTGCTATGTCAGTGTATACTGGGCAATAGCAATATTTCCTGTGTGCAACAATGTGAATTCAACCACTGTCTGTTTTACTGTTTGTGTGTTATATTGTCTACCTATTCATCATATCTTTGTTTTTTTACTGATGCTTCTTACTATTACCGTATCCTGTTATGACACATCCCCACGCACTGTGAGATAAACAAAGGATTTCATGATGATTCATATTTGTGTTTACTGTTAGAAGGAGGAAGTCAGGTGAAGTAGTATAAAGAGTAAGAAAGTCTGCATTTGAAGCAACGTGGGGTGGATGGATGGATCAATCAATCAAGCACAGGACCTTCACCCACCCCACGTTTTGGTGCTGGTACTGTTCAATGGTGATATATGTCATTTTGGGAGTCACTGGAAATTTAGGTATGAGGATGTGGTATCATTTGGGGGAACATTTCCATGTCCTCTCTCCAATGCAATACTGAATCATCTCCACATGCATGGAGCTTGCACAGATTCCAGCAGGGCCCTGGACATTTGGTGGACAGTTCCGTGGCTCCACTCTTCCTCTAAACCTCCCTCAGTGCAGTCAAACCCTGTGTACTCCACATGTGTGTTGATAGACACTCCATGTCAGGGCCTGTGCCCTGGGTCAGCGTACGCTGTCTCTCTCTTACCCACCGCACAGCCGCGCGACTGTCTGCAGCCTCACAAAGCAATGGAGTAATGAGTCCCATGACAGTCTGGTGGAATAGGCTCTGAATAGGTAATGATGGAGTCTGAAGGTGTTGGAAACACTGGCCGTGTCTGATCGGGGGTTATAATGTAGTCTTAGAGCATTCTTCCCTCTGCTTGTCAGTGAGAGTTGTGCTCACACAATACCTGCTATCTAAAATTTATTGTATAATGCTGCATGCCTGTGTTGGAATCATGTTCCCGACACGCTACCCATTGAATCACATTCTGATCCCTGTCCCTTGTTAATGGTCTTTACATACGGTACTCCTCCCATGTGTATGCTATACATGCTGCTGGGCTCATAATAGGAAGGTGTAAGGCAAGTCAGACAGCCACTATGACGCTTTATATTCAGAGGCAGTGAGGCCCAGACAACGACTAACTGACTGGCTGGACTGAGGAAACCTCAGCTGACAGTTCCTGCGTTACATTCAAATGACTTGTGTTAATGTGCTATTCATTGCAGCTCCAGAGATGCATCTTATTGTGTTTATGCGCATGTGTTGTGGCACATGAGTTTGTGTGCCTATCTGTCCACCTGGCTGTATGTTTTTCTATCTGTGCTCATGTATTTATGTATTTATGCTTAGAGAGAGGCTGCCTAGTAGTGCCTAAGGCATAATTAAAGCCCGAGAGTCGAAGCAGAGGAAAAGTTCTGGGAGGTGAATCAAAAACAGCAGCGCCTGGCAGACACTGATAGACAGGAGTGGACAGTCATCTCTGTACCTTCCAGGTCTGGGGGGGGGGGGGGGGGGGGGGGGGGGATAATGCTCTATTCCTCCATCTCATCTGCAGTACTAGACAGAAAGATAGGCTACATATTCCAATTTATGGCTTATCTCATCATCGTCCCTCTGTCTCGTTTTACTGCCCTTGAGATTTCACCCTCGTCGTCTAACTGGTAATCAGAGATTGGAGAGTTACATTTATGACTGTACAATCACGTGTCTGTGATTAGCTGCTCAGTGCGACTGCTGTGAACTTCTGGCTCACTCTTTCTTGCACTCTAGGCTTGTTACCATTGGATTACTTTGCCTCGACATGTATAAGCAATTTCCTACCTATCGATTAGGTGAAAGAATGCACTTATTACACGAAATCTAGGCAAAATGTTGGTGATACATTCAGAGAGGCAACCTGGGAAGAAAACACAATTACTCTATACATTTATGTATGTATGCATTATGTATGTAATTATAGCTATAGGCTTTTTTTATTGAATCATGTTGCTCACTCACAGTAACATGCTGCTCTTTAATGCTCATCAAGCGTACATAGACCTACTGTTGCATGACATTCGGCACAGAGACGCTGCGCAGATGAGTAACACGGTTGTTCATCATTAGGAAATATCTCCAACCATGTGCCTCCTACTTAAACCACCATGTCTCATTTTTATTCTCTAAAGTAATATACACATTATTAAAACATTTCCTAGATGCACCTTGCCTCTTTCTGTATTAGTTTCTGTGGAATGTCATTGGCTTCTCAAGAGGGGAGTTTAATCAGGAGACCAACGTAGACCAGCGAGGTATCAGCACACCCCGATGAGGTTTTTCAGCTTATGTCAGCATGATCAAAAAAAGGTATGGCGAGTGAAGGAAAGGAGAAGGGGGAAAAGATGGTGAAGGAATGCATAAAAAAACTACCGAGAGCCTGTCAGCTATAAATCTTCTGACTCCTTACCCAATCGAGTGGCTGCAGAATGGTTGCAGGGGGCTTTTACCCCTTCCACCCCATCTGTTAAAAGCCAGTCTGGTATGGTGGGATCGGTATGGCTGTGTCAGAGTGTGTATGTGTGTGTGTGCAGGTCAACACACACATGCACGTGTAGTGTTTCTATCTGTCTTAGGTGGAGTTGCGAGGGCCAGCTGGTAAGGGGATGAAGATTGGCCCCCCAGCACACTGTGCAGGGACCCATCCAGTCACCACGTGCTATTGATCAAGGATAACGGAAGCAGGGAGCTCACTAACTGTACAAATTCACTGCAGAAGGTCTTTATACCACAGTGAGCTTCAGTACACATTTGCAACTTGCTTATAGACTCGTGCATACACTCCGATGCTCTTTATCCACCGCCCCCACTCTCTCTGTACCTGTCTTCAGCTCTCTCTCTCTCTCTCTCACACACACACACACACACACACACACACACACACACACACAGTCAGAGCTTGACAATACGGACATTTTTCACTGTCAGGAACCCGCTTGAGGAAAAACACCAATGGTAATGTCTGCTGATTTCAGCAGGATAGGGATTTAAACATCATAGCTGCATGGCATTGTTACTGTGGGAGCCTCTTTACTCTGCTCGATAAAGTCATCCATAAAAATGTAATTATTTTTGGGCTCTCGTGGTAAAGACATCAAAAGGGCAGCGGAGCTCAAATCCCCACAGTGCTTCAACTGACTGAGGATAAACCACATTGACCCTGTTACAATTGTAGATAAGACTTGGGTCAAATATAAGTTACAACCAGCATGGCTGAATGGAGAAGTCAATGTGAACACGCGTAACACAGATACGGCTCCTCTGCGGCCGATTGTTGATTTGTCTGATGTAATGCATAACAAAGTGCATCCAATATCAGACAATTTGTTTTATATCTGATTTTTGTGTGTGCATTCATCATATATGGATATGGGAAACACAGAATATGACATAATATTTATAACATAATAATAATAATATAATACATGATAGCACAATATATGTGAAATGTCATTTATTTCAAACATATTCCTCAGCCTTACTTAAATGTGCCCTGTGGAGTTTTCTTCTAAACAAACACAAGTTGTGTTTACATACACAGTGTGTGATCCTTGAGCTCAACTAAATACAGCAATGGTGACAAAGCCATTTTCTCTTGCAGTCTTCTTCTTCCCTGTCTTTGCTGGAGCATTGACGTATAAAGACACTCTAATATGTGATATGATTATACCACAAAACTACATGTATTTAAAAAAATCTCCCTCATTCTGAAGTCCAGAATATATCAATATGTAAATATTTTAATTCAAAGTTGAACTACAGGACACAACGTGTCTCCTACTTCACGGAAAAGTCCTTTCTCAGAGTACGTTCACAGGAGACTTCAAGTTCCCACATCTCACTTTAGTAAGATGGATCACGATTTACTCCAAACCACTCGTGGTGTAACAGAAACATGCTCGTACGTCCACTCAGATTTAACACAGTGAAGTGTTTCCCCTTCAGACGAGGAATGTGAAGCAGTTGAGGACAAACATCCAACTGAACTAAAAATAAGCAGGACACATTTTTGAGTGGAGGGGGGCTGTTTTTACAATAAACTGAATTTCAAATAATCCCTGATTTCTGGTATTGATATTTTCACATGTGGTAAGCATCATCCATGTATTAGCATTTTGAAAAGCGAACTCAATGACTTATTAGTTTGCCGTTCTCTCCACCTCCTCTCCTCCCTCTGCAGCACTCCCTAAGCACAGCTCTTGATACTTGAACCTTGATGCATGAGTGCTGACCTCCCTATGAGGATATTGGGGAAAGAGGGGTCACAGAAATCACACCAGTGTCTCCTCTGGATTTACACAGTCATGGCTTGTATTAATCAGCCTGTTTATCTTAAGGTAGAAGCACTTGAGCAGCTGCCATTCCTCTGTGAGTTATGTGCCTCTGCAAAGTTTGAATATTTGATTTTAACCTCTTCATTGTGAGAAAAAAAAGAGAAAACCTTGCACAATTACTTACACCTGCCCTTTCCTGGGCCCATTGTCTGAGGAGAGTTCTGTTCCTTAACCTTTATCCAATGATATATGAGCTTGGAGGAGTCGCTGCAGGCCTGTGCATCCATAATGTCAGAGCAGAGTGGAGTGTGGCACAGGAGGAATCGCAAAGCCATAAACAGGACTGTTATCTTTGTAATTGGCTTTAAATAATTAAAAACAATTTCTAAATGTGTAGCATTGGAGTCTTCTCACCCTCACTGCTCTGTCTTTGAATTTTAGACTCTCAGACAAAATAGGCACTTTGAGAAGGTCATCTTGGGCAGACTGGGATGGGTGTTTTTCACTATTGTCCAATATGTTCAGTGACTGACTGAAAAACATAATCGATAGATCGATTGATTAATCAAAATAAATGTTCAGGGTACATGTATCCAGTGGTGAAAGAAGTATTCAAATTCTTTACTTAAGTAAAAATGACAATACCACAGTGTAAAAATACTGTTTCTAGTAAAATTCAAAATTCTACTTGAGTGAAAGTACATTAAGTATTAACAGCAAAATGTACTTAAAGTATCAAAAGTAAGAGTACTCACTATGCAAAATGGCCTTTTCAGGGTGTTGTGAAAGGGGCATTATAGAGCCTTCAAGGTCCTGAAAGATGAAATATTTTATACACATATATACGTGTATATGTGTGTGTGTGTGTGTGTGTGTGTGTGTGTGTATAAAATCATGATGACCTCAAGTAAATCCCAGCCGGTCTTATCAACAACATGAAAACACCAGATCTGTGCAATCAGCACATCGACATCTTCATTGGTCGACTTTGGTCATGCTGAATATGCAATGAATTCAGTTTAGCACGAATAAAAAAACAGTGAATACAAGTGTAACTGAAGGTTACCATGCTTTGGTTTTAAAGAGTTATTGATTCTACTTTATGGTCATTTTGGAGGCTGCAGTTTATGGTGCTGCTGAATTGTATTGCGTTGTCATGACAACCCATTTATATCAATGAGGAGCAGGCTAAATAACAGAAACACCTCTCTGTATAACACAATACCACAAACTACAAAATGATCATACAGTTGAATCAACACCTCTCTAAAACATCACGGCCTTCATGAAGGGAGGATATATTACAGGAGTTATATTAGACTGCATTAGTTTTAGCTAGGTGTTCCCAACGAACTGTCAACTGAGTGTAGTGTTCACCATACAGGCGACGGCACAGTTTTGCACCCTCATGCATTATAAGTCCCTCTGCAATAAGGTAGAGTACTGAGCTCACACTAATAATGTCTGTATTTACCACATTTTCTGTTTGTTTTGTCATAACCATAAAGATGCACGCGTGGATACTGTCTCCCAAATTTGTGTTTTTTTTCCCTGAGATATACAACTACTCACCTACCAGGCAAGTATACAGCCACAGCTATAATAGAGGCTTATCATTTGGAGGCAATTTCACACCATTCCGCCCCTAATTGAACAGTCTGTTTGTTACACTTCCATTTTCCCCTCTCCGCCCTCTCGGCAAGCCTATGGGACAGGCCTGAGAAATGACACTCTCTGCGTCTCATTGAGCATCCTCAAGCTCAAACAAAGCTCACAGAGCTGCACACAGGAGCCACGCATGGCTGCTTTGACTCATTGCTTCTACTTTGTCTGTTTGTGAAGGAAGGCAGCAGACAAAAGGAGGGACAGGAAGAGGGAGGGCTCGGCCGGGATTGGCTCTGCGAGAATCTTTTTACATTGGATGTCAAGGCCGTTTTGCTACGTGCACTTTTAGTGAAATTTGTGGTTCTAAATAAAAAGACCAAATAATATAATTGATGAAATGTGGACAGTAGCATCCACCCACTCTCTGTCCTTCTGCGTGCCTCGCTTAAGGTCACAGTCTCTACTTCAAAGAAGACACTCCCAAATGTATCAATGCAAAGGCTAGATGAGATGACGAGCCTGCGGTTGGTGACCCCTTGTTCGTTAATCCTAATTAATATCCCTCTAATTGGGAGACGGCTGAATGTTCATCAGCTTGAGAGAGGCAGGAAGTCACAAAAATACTTAATTGGGCTACTGATTGGCCAGTGCTAATTGAAGGCAAGCAAAGAGAGAACGAAGAAGTGGGAAAAAGCGGGGCACAGGGAGACACGAAGGGAAACAGGGCTGTTACTGATGGGAACAGTACGACACTTCTGTACAGTGTGAGATGTTGTTCCAATTAAAGCCACTGAGGATCTGTCTTTCTCTTTGCCTCTCGCTCTCCCTGTGTCTCTCTGCTTGTTAATTACTGGTGGGAGTTTTGAACAATCTGCTTCTGAAAACAAAGTGCCAGCTATTTTCTTTTTTAAAAAAAAGCAACAGATTTATTGGAGATATGTTTCCGGTGGCTGTGGAAAGGGAGGGAGGGGGATGAAAACATACAAACGTTTGTTAAAAAGTTTCTCACACCCTGTAGGTGATGAAGTGGATTATGTTGATGACGGTGAGAGGGAGGAAGTTGGTGATAATGACAGGGGTATTATTGTCAAATGGCCCTGCATCTTTGTTCACAACTGCAACAAATTGTCTCTCTCCACATTATTCTGCCTCACTACATAAAGTCCTGTCAAAGTTTCTCGTGGTGCAACCAACATTTCTGAAGTTATACCACAAAAAGATAGCAAAAAGCCTGTAATCACATTCACACTGCAACTAAATCACTGCAATGTATTGAGAGTAATGTAGATTAAGATTCATACTATGAACCAGAATCAAAGAGCTCCATTGCAAACAATGGATTACCTCTGGACACAGACAAAACCAAGTCAAACGACTGTTCAGATATCTCGTCAGTCCAAATGAACTGCAGCATTACGTGGTCAGAAATGAGCTGTAAGCATAACACTGATATAAAAAACAGTAAAATTGGAGGCCAGAAAACCAAAACAATGAGCTGAAAGTCACTATAAAGCAACATATCTGAGGGGAACAGCAGAGTTGAAAGATAATTCCCTTTTGGTTGACACAGAGTACAAACAGTCATGTGATCCATTGTTGATACCCAAATATTGACTATGAGAAAATTCTCCTATGTCTTAGGTTATAAAAGCCTTTAAAACTCAACTCAAAGTTGACACTTTCAGATTTTTACTGGACAGCGGTGCTATGTGACAATACTAAATATCTAAACTTTAAATTTACTATTTGTCTTTAAATTAGACCTTTGTTAGCCAACACAAAGGCACACTACCAATGTTATGCATTTAATAATCTGATGGTATATGACATGTAGGTAATAAATACAGCTGGTACAAATGACTACTAATGTCGTGTATAAAGTTAAAAAGAAAAGGATATTTTGCTAGCAGGGCTTCCGGTCTCTCTGATAATTAATCTTTTCCACCATTCTCTGACAGTGCGAAGAAGGTGCCAATCATGCAGAAGTGACTATGTCTAATGTCACGATAAGATGATGAAGATAAAAGTTAAATCTTAAGATCTGAAGATTAAAAAAACAGCTTGGAAGGAAACTTACATGCAGTGTAACATTTGCGTGTTTATCCCTCCCACTTGCTTTTTAGCTCGACCACCTCTGCCTCTCCATGTGCTAACCTGAAGAAACGTGCCAACTGAAACTGGCTCTATTCCAGCTGCTCTGGATCTCATCGAGACCATCTTCAATCCCATGGTGGCGAAATTGGTCCTTTCCAACAACCTACCATTTTTTTTATAATAATCCTGTCAACCTCTTTACACCAAGTTGTCCCATTCCTCCTTCCAACCCTTCATTTCCCCTCCATCTCTCTCTCTCTCCACTTCCTTCCCCTCTCCTCTGTTCTCCCCAGTCTGTCGCATCCCCCTCCTCCTGTTCCAGAGGCTGTCTGGTATATGATGAAGTGCACATATTGAGAGACTCTGGTTCCCATCTTCACTTCCCTTTATCTCCTCCGTTTGGAGTGTCAGCGTTATTAATGCAGGCCCAGGGTCCACAAAAGGGAGAGAGACACAGAGACAGAGAGAGAGAATGAGAAAGAGAGAGAGAAGAAGGACTAGAGGGAGACAGAGAGGTGGCACATGGACTTCCAGCAGCAGTAAATACACAAGTAGGAGCAGGAGAGAAGGAAGAGGTGTGTCACAGTGTGATTTATTACACGGCTTTCATTAGGCAGCAAACAAAAGGTCAGGGAACCTTAAGGTGGGCCTTGGCAAATGATGGAAAATGCAAACAGTCGTAAGTATTCTTAGATACAATTAACCTTTTCCTTCTCTCAGTGCTCCTCTCTCCCTGTCTCTTTTCCTTTCTCTCACTCTGCAGGCTGGGTGTTGCAGGTTTCCCTGACTGGGGCTGTCAGCAGTTGCCGTTCCCAGACACTTATTAGGCTGTAATCTTACAGCTCTTGATTTTCATTCCTTCCCCTCTCTCTGTCTCTCAACGACTGGGCCTGGCACTGCGAAGTGACCTGAGCTTTGGCGTGGAATACTTTTCTCATGTTAATTTGCAGGCAAAAGCTGTCCATTCTCTCAACACAACAAGAGCGATTTGAAAACTCTTGTTATGTCTCTCATGAGGTGCAATTTGCCACATTCAGATGCGATTATAATGTGTTCTGTTGAGTTTGTATTTCACTCAAATGTCAAAGGCTCTGATTGTTTTCAAGAATATCCTAAACTCAGCCCAGTGCAGTAACAATATAATACAGATATGGAAAAAAGTATCCACAAAGTAGGTGTAACTTTGGTAAGAGGTTCTTCACTTTCAGTCATTGTCAAGACAGGTACATGTACTCTTTATCAGACCTTAACTGAAGTATTTTAACTGAGTACTTCTGCATCAACATAAAAGTATTCCTCTTTTCCTCAAGCAAAAGACTTTTTGATGTTTAATCCTATGAACAACTGAAGTCTACTAAAGAAATGTGAAAGCACTGATCAAGAACTCTTTGCCTCTGCAGTAACTTAACTTTCAAACTGGTACACGGGCAATCTACCGAGACCTTGAAGTTAGGAATGCAAGATGGAGTTCTCCTCACTATCCCATCCTCCCCGGAGGCTGAGTAACAAGTTAAAGGCTTCATAATGCATCAACTGCAGAAGTCGTAGGCCTGCAGAAACAGTTGCAGGACGGAACGACCACAGGGCAGTAAACAGGCTGGAGGATATGTTCTGGTGCCATTCAGAGGTAATAATTCAGCCTGCTGTTAAATACTTAGCCACTTTTTTTATTTAAGTAGAGGCAACCAGGTGTTTATGATGTACATGCAGGGCAAACGATCAAGATTTCAAGGTTATCACATTTCATTTCGGGGGGTTTAGTGCACTTGGCATTTTATGTTGACAACACAGTTGGTGAGGACAGGATGGTTTATGGACAGTTAAGATCGAGAGATGCAATTGAGTGGTTTTGGCAAAGCAGTGGAGGCGGCCGTGATGGCACCAGACGATTTGTCCAAGAGGCAATGGAGAGAATTTTAAGTCGACCAAATGTTGTAGTTGTAGTTAAAATCATAAATGACAGGGACTGTTTGATCGTCTGGATGAGAGAATCGTATAAGCAGCTAAAACACAGACAAATGGTGTCTCTCTACATATTTGTGTATTTTTTCACCTGTTTGTCACATAAAAATGTTTTAGGGTTAAAGTCACACATCGAAGAGTTTGAGTAACAAAATCTTGTCTGAGGTGAAAACTTTGGTCTGGGTGTAAAATCTGGGAATTGAAAACTAAACTAGGGCTGACATATACAACTATCCAAGCACCCATCCCAACCCTACCCAGTATTAAAAAGCATTACATCCAAATTTGACAAGTCAGCACCTCAGGATTTGCATGCGATGGGGCGGTGGATTTTGGCATATGGCTCCTCAGAGGTACAATTAATGTTTGAGTTTTTATTAACCATAACCACAATCTTTCCCTTACCTAATTCCTGTACTTCATACCATAGCTGTCGTGTGCTGATGTTTTAGAAAACTGGAGAAAACCTTAGCATTGGACATAAAATTATTTCATAAGTGAAATATTCTGTTTTGGGCGGCACGGTGGCGCAGCAGGTAGTGCGCGTGCCTCACAGCAAGAAGGTTGCCGGTTTGATCCCTGGGTCAGGCGGGGGCCTTTCTGTGTGAAGTTTGCATGTTTTTCCCGTGCATGTGTGGGTTCTCTCCGGGCACTCCGGCTTCCTCCCACAGACCAAAAACATGCTCATTAGGTTAATTGGTGACTCTAAATTTCCACTAGGTGTGAATGTGAGAGTGAATGCTTGTGTGTGTGTTGCCCTGCAGTCGGCTGGCGACCGGCTCAGGGTGTACCCCGCCTCTCGCCCGTTGACAGCTGGGATAGGCTCCAGCCCCCCCCCAACCCCGAAGGGGATATAAGGGGTATAGAAGATGAATGAATGAATATTCTGTTTTTTTTGCAGAATAGTTCAGCATCAACACAAGTTCCTGTCTGTTTCACCCAGAGCTTATATTTACACGTCAGCCACATTTCATTAAGTTTCAAAAGCAGACTTCCAGCAGAGACACTGTAAACTACCTGCATCTACACTGACTAACAAGAATAATGGACAGCTGACAGTTTTTCTGCATGTGACAAACTGCCTCCTAAATGCCTTATATGGATGGAAAGGATATTTTTAGTCAAGTTCAACTGTGCCATGCATTTCCATAAGGCATGGCTTTTGTTGCAGTGATTTATTGGTTGCTATGGCAACTCTTGTGTTAATCAGGGACCTAATCAGTGATGTGTTATCTATGCTCACTCTTTTGCAGAAAAAGTGAAGCTGGGAATGTTGTATAAATGCTGTAACACACAGCACTTACTGTTGTGGATAATTAATGACACTGATGGAAACTGCGTATTGATCACTATCTGGAGGACAATATGATGCAAGTTACCAGACAGGTTTGATATGAATCGGTGCAGAGAAAACAGAGAATTACATTTGGTCCAGCAAAGCAGAACAATACTGGGGACATTGTTTGTTTTTGTGTTTTGTCAGCAAACATTATTCCCACTTCTCTCCTTGCATAAATACTTTGCTATGAGGCATTAGAGAAGCAACAGCCACTCAACACTGCAACATCTTGTTTGAAAACATAAATATGAACCTCTAATAAATAGGTTACTTCATACAAAGGCAAAGTAAAAACAACAAGTGCAAAACTTACAGGCAACCAAGCTACTGAAATTCTAATTATTCATGAAAAGAGTACTGGTAATGTACTGCTTTCCCACCAATCAAGTGCCCACTACTCTTAAAATGCAGTGTGCTGAATTCCATACTGCAGAAAGCCTGGAGGTTTACTGGATTATTGATGGTCTTAAATGTCCTGCTGTGAGGCTCTTCTCTGCAAGCAGATGCTGTGGTAGCCGCTAACTGGCCGCTTAGATGAACATTTGTGCTAGGCAGGCTCTAAAGCACCGCACTGATATCATAACACCACCTGTTCTCTCCAGATCCTAAAGAATCAGAGTGAGTCTGTCACACTCTCTCACCTCTGTGACTCACTCACGCTCCTTCACACTTCCTCCTCCAGCCCTCCACTCGCCTGTCTGTACCTAACGTCCTTCCCTCTGTATTCTGTTGCATGACGCTCTCTTTCACAGCAAAATGAGCAAACAAATACTGAGTGAAAGAGTCACAGGAGAGGTAATATCCCTCTATTTGTTGAATCAAAGGCTGGGATCTCTCCTCTGGAGGCAGCAAATGACAGTTTGTTGTAAGATTGGCAGCCTCTGACATGCATCCCAGTCATTAAAGAAGAGGCATACACCTCATTTACACATAACCAACTGATGCATCTATAGGATACATATAAATACTGGATATAGAAAAAAAAACATGTAAATACATGCAGGAAGCATTTGAGACAGATTGAAATCCTATTGAGAGTGAGGGTCAATAAAACTTTTGTCTCCCCCCTACAGTGGTTCATGAATACAGTTCATCCAAGGATATGATTTGTATGCAGAAGTCATTCTTCTTCTGGTGTTTTTGGCAGTTACCAAACAACTTCAGGTGCAGAAAGAAAAAAAAACAACAAGAAAATTCAGGATCTGGCCAACAGAGACGCATATACTGTATGTGGTGAATGAAAGCGTATTAAATGTCATCTGGATTTTACCTGCATACGAGACACCTGAAATGACAAGTGTTAACAGAACCATAGCATTGCTGTGTGGAAGCATTTGAGGCTGCCAAATGAGAAGTGATAAAGTGTACAGTTCACACACACACACACACACACACACACACACACACACACACACACACCTTCATAATATTGTACATACGGTATGGTCTTAACACATATTCCACATGCACACATACGATTTAAAATTAACAGAAGGAAACAACACATATGCACACACATTAATTTACACCTCTTAGTCAAAAATGTGTTGTCCTGAGAGCATGTCACACATACCTATGTGTTTACTGTAAACATCTGCTTTTAACTTCCTGTGATATTTAAGTGAAAATTACCAAGAAAAAAATCTGTACATACAAAAGGCGGCCATGACAGTCCCCAGAGTGACTGTAGCAGTGACACTGAAGACACAAGTTGTCAGACTCCAGTGACAGTTGACAGGTCTTGAACAAGCTAAAAGGTTTGTTTGGATTAATACAGTATTATTTTTATTTGGGACTGAGCATAAATATTCTTCAGTATTTAGCTGTTAAACGCAAATTGTGCCAGAAGAGACAACAGATGCTGATGGCATGTCATCCTTTGTAATCACTTTAGTTACTAGTTGTCTGTGTGAACAATAGCCTCCGGCGTTGTGCTGTGTAAAATAACACATTTAAGTATAACATTACTGTCCTCCAGCCTCATGTCAAGCCTTTTTCTTGGCTAATGTTCATATTCTGGGGTGCTATTTCACTTTGAAAGCTAGTTGTTGTGATGGTTGTCAGATTGACACTGCTTGCAACTATCTGGTCATTAGGGACAATTGAGAGGAAAAAAATGGACACAAAATGTGCATTTTTAGCACATTAAGTCAACAGAAATTTAAAACTGAAACACCAAACTTTTTTTGACAATAACGCGCTGCTGTACAGTATAATATTGCAGAGCATCACCATTATTTCAGCTATCAAATCCAAATGCAAAACAGTATTTTTTCCTGTTGTTTACCCCAGTGTGAAAGGAATAGATAAAATCTGGTACACTGTGAATCCATAAAACTCATCAATAGAAATTCACAGTATCTTTTATAAGGTGTGATCTCAAATGTAGAAGTTAGCATTACACAGAATGTGCTAATTGCTCATTGCATCCCAGAAACGCTTTACAAACAACACATAGGCAGGAGTGCAAAATGTCTTTCACATCCAGTAAAGGTAACACATACAAAATAGTGGTAATATAGGGCGGTAGGTAAGGTAGGTAAACTGTAAGTGCATTTTCTCACTCTAGATCCAGAGCGCAGGTGGTCCTGTGCAAAAGGACACAGACTATCAAAATGTTCGCAGGTTTTGTTTTAAAGTGACTGGTGAAACATTATCTTACTCTCACACTGCATATCTGGGCTTATTTGTGTCTGTGTGGCAGCGGTGACTTGTCAGCGATAGGGCGACAGATGGGAATGTGCCCATCTGCGTTTTTGTAAATGCACAAATGCAGTGTGTGTGTATTTTGTGTTTGAAGCAGTGCAGTGAAGTGCTAGGTGACCTTTCGGGTGGTGTAGCGGTGGCATCACTGTGACAGTGTGACAGAGCGGGCCTCAGCCTTCCTGTAATGGATGAGCACTCTCAAGGTGAACACCTCTCCTTCCTCTCTTTTCTCTTCCCCCTTCATCCCACGTGTCCTCTTTTCCACTGAGACTTGGTGCATGTGGCCCATCTCCTTTGGTTGTTTTTGACCCAGTGTGTTATGATTTCCTGTTTTTGCTATTATGTTTTGTATTTTTACAGTGTTTCTATGGAGCTACTGTGTGCACCATCAAGAGACAAGAGCCTGTCGTAACCCACAAATGTATCCAAATGTTATCAGGTAACACACAAATTAAACACAAATGAACAAAAATGAATTCAATTGAAAAGGAAAAAAGAAAACTCGCACTTGAAAGCATCATATGGTTGATTCATTATCAGTTACACTGAACTACTAACCTGTTATTTTCCGTACAACTTATTCTGTCAACTGAATTTCTGTAATGTCCCAACAGTTGAGCTGACACTGCCCTTTCAAAGAGGGGATATATGATAATGATGTTGAAAAGGCACACACTAATCCCTCAGAGAGCAAAGGTGGGGATGGGGGTTTGAGGGGGTGTACAATCTGTTCGTGTTATTGATCTAAGCTGAGGGGACACGGATGGCAGGTCACAGCAACATACTTGCATGATATTGATGGGTGGGCAAGCAGCCGGCCACCCACATCTCTGTTGTTTGTCCTTTAGACCGAAGGACTGTATTCTTCAGTGGCAGTGGGCAGTTTGGATGGAAGGCAAAATGACCAACAGTGTTCCTTGATGCCGCCTCACCTCGCAAAGAAACTGACTGAAATAGTTTGACAAACATTTGAACCCAATTTCTAAGCTTCATTACATCTAATGTATCCAAACTCAGCTGAGACGGAGTGTAACTGAATAGAAAGCAGCCACAACATGGATTCTGCAGTACTGTGCTAAAAGTTTTAGCATACTAAAAACAATGTGCTTTCTGTGGCTGCGATAACATGCAGATAGAGGGCTACACACGTCCTCATAGAACTGGAGTTACACACACTAACTACTATTTTCCTTGCTAAATGTGTGCGCTAATCATTTTACTACGGGCTGCTTTGAAGGCCAGTTTGAAGTAGGATTCAGTTCAAAACTGAAGCTCAAGGTTGGATCGATACTGAGCCTGTAAGATTTTACATCTTTATGTTGCTTTATTTTGCTAGACAGCTTGTTGAATTTGGCGTTAGCACGTTCCGCAGGATCCCCGAATTGGATCAGTGTAGTTTAAACATGGGCGTAGCTAATACTTTTTGGTGTTGATGCTGTACATAGGCTCCTTCAAATTTTTGAAAAAGACTTGAGACCATTCTTTATGCTTTTATGCTAATTTCATTTTTATGGTGGTGGTGAAAATGTACGCACACAGACACACACAAGAACAAGAGAGACATGATCTCTCTGTTCTCGATAGCATTTGCAGTCCAAAATTAGACAAACAGAAACAAAACTGTAGCTGAGATTGAGACTACAAAATGTCTAATGTCATGCTATTACAGTCTCGATGTTACAGATCCCTTTAATTGTCTATTTTCCCTGCAAAGTAAGATGAGATTTAATATCTATTGTGTTACTGAGGTTAGTGGTCACCATTTGCCCATAAACAGATTTCTGATTGAACTGACCTGGTTACTGACAAAACAGTGTGTTCATTCAGCCCAGCTCTGTGCTTCAGCACAAAATGACCATCATATAAGCTTTATGTCACTTCAGCTTCACAGCTACAACACATCACTCAAAGCTAATTGAATATGCCACGGCTTTGCCTTAATTGTCCAATATGTTACTGTAAACAAGTCTAACGAGATTAACATTTACGCATGCTGATATGAGAAATGTGTTTTACATATGTGCTCTGTAGTCATTGAGTTAATTGTCAGATCATTAAATGTTAATGACATGATTAGGGCAATGCTCTGGCTGGTTCAGCACAGCACACAAGGCCTCGCCCTGAACTGGGAAACAGCAGAGCGATTCAAAGAAGATTGCATTTGTGACAAACACCATTCCCGACTCATCCATCATGCTTGCCAAACTTAGACATTCATTATAAAGTTTGCCGATGGATGCAGCCCGTTCTGCTCGGCCATTCATTTTTTAGACCCTCTCTCTCTTTCTCTCCCTCCATCTCGTCCTTCCGTCTCCATCTTTTTACCTCTCACTCTCCCTTTTGCGCTCTCTGTGTGTGCAGAGCTCGATGTGAATGAGTTTCTCTTGTTCCTTCTCTCCTACTGTGGACTGAAAGATGCTGAGCAGCAGTGTAACAAAGGCGGCAGTGCATTAATTAAATACAGCAATTTGCTTTCCTCTCCTTTTTGTTGTGCGAACAACGCCGCTAAGATTGATGAGGCACTGTCTAATACGCAAGACGCCCACTACATCTATATCTGAGGCTGATTGTGATGGAACACCCATTGAATGGCCAGTATGTATTAACATGTCAACTTTTATATTATAAGCTGCGTTGGTCTGTTTATTCATATTTTATTTCATTTATGAGATTTTTTTTCATCTTTTGCATGTAAGCATATTAGTTTGCCAAGCAGCAGTCACGGTAATAGTGGCTTTGCAAGCAGTCCTATAATGCAAGTGTTCAAAAGGGAGGAGAACGAGGGGGAGACGGCCTGGAGAGAGAAAATAATCTGCTAAAAATATTGCAAGCTACTCACCTCCAAAATTCTTTTCTGTATGTCTCCTTTGTTCTTTAAACCTTATTAGTTTGGTAAATGTGACACTGCTGCCTTCTCCAAAAGCTCACATTATGTGCAAGTGTGTTGGAGAACGTTTACTGTCAAAGTTTCTGCATCATGTCTGTGCATCTTTGCACACTCGCAAGATGAAGAACAGCATGTTGTAACTCTAAGCACAGAGGGAAAAAAAGAGTGCCACATTAGGAGGACTGAGGGAGGGTGAAGGGAGGAGGAATGGTGTTCAAGTGTTAAAAACTGCCATGGAAGAGCAAAAGGAGCCCTTCGGGGTCCTCTCATTATCATGCAGCCCTGTTTGGACTTCACATTGCAGGGCCGTAATGGCCATTTAATGAAGGTTTTCATCAGCCATATTCACATCAATTACAGAATATTATTGAATGTTTCTGTTGAGGTATATGACTCCTACGATTTGTCTAAAGGCACCGAAGCAATGTGGCTCCACGTTAGTGCACAGTGTAACCCAAACAACACTGGATTTTCAAGGTCAATATTGGAGAGTTAGAAGAGTAAATTTAGAATAAAGCAGTAATCAGGCCACAGCAGCCGAGATGTATTGATCTGGAAGCGAATGTGGTGAAACTGTGGCTCACATGTGTCATGACACCCACAGGCATGTGTGGTTTTACATAGAAAACAATATGCCTGGGTGTTAGATGCACATCATAGCGACACACCACTTTCAGTGGTTTCATCCCTTCACTGAGCCAAATGAAACTAAAGTTAGCTCAGTTTGAGCAAGTCAATGTCACTTACAATGCAAAATTAAACAACATTTCAACTGACAGCAACCAAACCAAACAGTTTGTGGTCGAGCAGGATCCTGCTTCAAGACAGTGAATGAAAGGTGATGAGTTTGCTGCTATAAATACAGCAAGGTGGGAAATGAATCCACTGGAGGTCAGCGAAAACAGGTTTATCAGGGGGCGTAAACATACTATTTTAAAAGCCAGAAAACAGTATGTCAGCTGATCTCAAACACACAATGGCCATTCCTAACATAATTTCATGTTGGTCCTCAGCAGACACACACCGTCAAATGTGATTAGTGGCAGTAATTAGTTAAAACAAAAGCAATCCAGCAGCTATACATGTGATTTTCTCTATTATTCAAATAACAATTTCAATGACTATTTGTGCAGCCATACAGTCATTTTCTACCATCCTCTAAGTCACTGATGAAACACTGTAAGTCTGATGTAGCTATCTCACAGCTTCACTGAACACCCACCTCTTTCTCAGCAGCACCGTGTCTTGCCCCTTTGTGTCTTGGCTGTATTTCTCCTCTTTCCCTTTCTCACCTCTGGCCTCCCCTTGGTGCTGCATTCTCTCGCCTCTTCACTCTAATTGATAGGAGCAGACTTAGTTAAGATGTCACCTGAACGCATCCACAAGCCTCAGACATGGCGACAGCCCACCATCGACAGCCCACCCCATGCCATCCCACGGACTAACCGATGGTTAAATTGGTGTTGTAGGAGGGTCAGGAGTGCCTGCGGCCCTCAGGGAACATTTGACCCTTCCTGTCACACACTTGCACACTCTCCACATTTCAGCTGGTAAAGCCAAAGCCCCACAATCCATTTACCTCCACAGCAGCTCAATTAACACATGCAGCCGGCACTGTAGGTAATACAACCTTTCAAATATGCACATAATTACACATATGCACACGTACACACAGCTCACTAGCGGCATGTATTGTGATTGGTAATTGCTTCCCTGGTTCTGACCCAGCTGTCATGATCAATGGGTGTGACCAGGTGATTAGACGAGACAAGCAACCAAAGCCATTGATTAAAGACATCCATTCCATAGGATATAGATTTATGAGCCCCTCCACTGCACAACGAGTCAACCCAATGGGATTTCTTGTGTAAAGGTTACAAAAGGGTAGAGAATCTTCTCCTAAAGGATTTTCATTTCTAACAGGATAGAAGTGACCTTTTCAAGAAACTTTGTCAGAATAGTGAGGGATGCAGTAATTGCGGAGCATGCATCTTTAAAATTCAGAGTACAGACTGCCTTGTTTGGCAGAAGGGTTAGGGTTCAGGGTCAATCAAGATGTCCGTACATTTCGTCTTCATTTCTTTGTGTCTGATGACAGAGGCGTGTGTATCAATAGTGATTGATGGACACTAGCTGTTACCGTCATCGTGTTTTCACTGTACTGACCAATGGAATCAACAAAAGTCAACAAAAGTCTGACAATTGTGTCATGTTTCTATCTTTAAATATGTTTAAAGTATATAATAGATTATAATAGTACATTTAAAGCATTATTCTTAGGCTGAAAGTCATTGTAGAATAAAAACTGAATCACCTACTTGGAAAATATGAGTTTTAAGCATTTTCAGACTCCAAGTAATGCATTTCAAATAATGTATAGCTGAATCAGGTGGGATCAATACTGTACAGTTGTTATTGCTGCATGGAACAAATCAATAGACTGTAATAGACTTGTTTTGGTTGTGTGTTTAGGTGATACTATAGCTGGAGGTTCATTTAAGTCTTTGTGTGTGTGTATACACTATGTACAGTAGATGGAACAGGCACAATAGGACCAAATGAATGCAGTTTTATTACTTGTTCTGTAGCCAGAGGATATATTCATAAAAAAACACTGCAAATTTTCAAGATAGTCTTGCATGACATTCAGAACTTGAAACATGCATGAACACTTAGAAAACAACTTTCAAAGTATAGTGTTTTTTCAGTGTATAGCTTAACAAGGAAATCCAAAAACATCACGCAATGAGCAGCAGATTTCATCTTCATCATCAGCTTTCTGATCTGAATATGTTGTAATTAGTCGTCCAGCTGATGATCAAAGAGCGCAGATGTCAGCAGGGCAAAGTCAAGAGGCCTGTCAGTCAGTTTCCATGGTCACTGCATGTGACATTGATCTCTGACCTTTCTGTTTACAATGCTGTGGCCTGAGAGAGTCGAAATCAAGAAGAGTGAAGAAGAAGTTTAGTAAAGTTGGGCTGATGTAAAAACTTTGAATCCGGTTTAATCCAAATACTGTGATACTGTATTTTCCTACTAGGTGTTGGATGTGACTCAACCACTCCTGAGTGGAACATAATGAGTGGCACCACAGGAACTGACACAACATGCTTTTATTTCTCACGACAATCACTCAACTTTTAGTCTTGTTCTTATGAAGTTTTGGCCTCCTGCAGCATAAGAAAATATCAGAATATTGTAAATCTATTTGATTTCTTATTCCATAGCACAATGCATTTGAAATAGAGTGAGAGGAGCTGCTGTCAGGACTTATGTGGTGCTACTATTGAGATTCTGTGTGTGTGGTCAGGATAAAGAAGTTTTAAGAGTTAAAGGGTTAGTTTGGATTTTTTGAAGTGGATAGGTGGTAGGTGAGTAGTATTATGTATTTATCCATAGTCAGTGGATTACCTACAGTAGATGGCACTTGGCATGGCCCTCAGCTTAGCAGGAAGAGTACCCGCACAGAAGCAATGGACTTCTGTGGACAGGGAGCAGTAAAACATATTTTAGCACCCAAAAAACGCCCAAAAAATTCCAAAACAACCCTTTAAAAAAGACGTTAACACCTTCAACATGCACCTTGAAAGAAAAAATAAAAAAAAAAAGAAAACACGGTGCCCACTGTCTCACTTGTGCACCCTGGAGGAGCTCACTTGTGAAATAACTTAGATGAGACATGAAGCATTAACCTTATTACCTAGGAGGATAGGGAAAATTAAGAAAATGGAGAGCGAAAAAGGTATTATAATCCATTCTATAGTTCTGGGGGAAGGGGAAGAGGGGGTCTCATTTATCTTATGTGAAGATACACATCCCAACAATACTTCTCTGGATAAAAACTGGCCACAGGCCTGGCCTGTTGTGCCAGTGAAAACAAAAAAAGCAAGATTTAGCATCCCCCCCCCCCGCTGTTCACACAGTGATCAGCAAAAGTGCATCTCTAGAAACTTGCTGTCAGGCAGAATGGATTGTACTTAATTTCCAATAAGGTGCTTAAGAGCGATCCCTAATCATGCCTTTAATTAGAATCCCTTGGTCATTAAGGGGAGATAATTCAGTGAAAAATAAGTCTGCTCTCTGTGGGAGCAGCAAGGCGGCAGACGGACGAACGGTCTGCTCTGTACACAGGCCAATTCCTCTCCTATGTCACAGAGGGCCCGACTACACAGGTTAAAAAGGCTTTCACAAGACAATCAGCCAAAAACAGAATCATACTGTCAGGCATTATTGTGGAGCAAGGACACTTTCAGAGATTTACCGTTAAACTTGTAAATAAAAAAAAATATAAATAGTTGAATACGTACAGCAAATTGAACCTTCTTATTTTAATGATTTATGGTATGTTAAACAGCACAAAGGGCACTTTGAGATCACCTCATTTCTAGACATGTTTGTGCTGTTTCCATGGAAGTGCAGGACAAATCTGCAGTGAAACACACAGTCCAACAGTGAGAAATGTGACGGGAGCAAAAAATGCTCAGAAACTGCTTGGGGTTCTGAGGGTTAACTCAAATTAACCATCGGCGGCTAGTTAAAACACAGTGTTTGAGGGTGGTCCAAAACGAAAAAGAATCTGGTGGTCAATCAAACAAAATAAATCATGTGAGCCTAATGATACGAGCCTATAACCCAGCGACAAGCACTGCGAAGCATACTGAACATGCAACATAACAGGGACTTAAGTTGTAGAAATAGATTAAAATGATTTTCCTTTATCCAAACCACAGTGGAAATGTTTACTTTCCTATGTTTTAGCTCCACACTTCCAATGCTGTAAACCATGACGGAACAAAAGTCACCTGAAACCAAAAATACTTCATTTAGTGTATTGTGTTTTACTAAACACCAGCTCCAGGGCTTTCAGGGACAACTGTTAGCATAGCGCATTCACTACTTCCAGTCTACTGGTCTGGAGGAGTGCTTGGAACAATTCGGTGATGTTCCAGTGTGTGCTCTGTTATTTTTGTGTAATGTATTATCTCTATCACTCGTGTGTCACTTGTTTTCTCTATTACATTGTACATGTTTGTCTTGCTTGTGTGTGCCTGAGATTCAATCTGTGCATGCGTGCGTGTGTATGTGGATATATCGTGGCATTTGATTAATAATCTCCTTTCATTACAGTAATCAGGTCTGGGATCGCAGGCGGTGGCAGGATGACTTAGAACTCAGGGCCTCGCCTCATTAACTCTCTGTGTCCAAGGAGCGACACCCTCACGACAAATTGGAATTGCCTCAGCGCCCTGACTCAGACTCTTCAGGCTCTTCCACAATGAGTCCAATAAAAGTAAAGATTATATTCTTTCCCCTCTAATCTTGTCTCACAATCATACCTGAGATCATGTCCCTGACACCTTTTCCTTAGGAGCTTTATACTCATTTTGAACAGGGCACTGGTGCATGCAGTGCAGTGATTTATAGTCCTTTCCCTGTTAGTGCAATTTTTGTTTCAAGCCTGATTCCAAAGTTGGGAGGTTGTGTGACTAAAAACAGAATGCAAAGAACTGTGTTTATAAACAACAATTTGAGGAAGTGTTCCTGAGCCCATGTGGTAATATCCTTTATACAATCATGTGTTCACAAAGTGGTGAACCTCACTCCATCCTCGCTTGTGAACGACTGAGCCTTTCCAGGATGCCCAATTCATACCCAATCATGATACTATCACCTGTTACCAATCAACCTGTTTACCTGTGGAATGATCCAAACAGGTGTTTTGGGAGCATTCAACATCTTTCCCAGCCTTTAGTTGCTCTTGTCCAAACTTATTTGAAACGTGTTGCAGCATCAAACTCAGAATAAGCAGATATATTTACAAAAATCAATGAAGCTGATGAAGTAGATAATGAAATATATTGTCGCTGTATTGTTTTCAATTGAGCATATGACAAAAAGGATCAGCAAGTTATCACATTCTGTTTTGTTATGTTTCACACTGCGTCCCGACTTTTTTGGAATCAGGATTAAAATGCGTGTGTTTAGTAAGGGATAATGCCCAACGAGGCGTCCATTATCAGAAATGAATGGATGACACGGAGGCGTGAACCGTCCAATGCGAAGCGGAGGATGGTTGTTTCCGCGAAGTCCATTCATTTCTGATAATGGACACCTCGAAGGGCATTATCCCGCTTATACCATGGTCACTTTCGAAAGAAATAAATATTAAATCAATTATTAATACGTTAATGTTGTTTTTTACTGTTAAAATCTTAAGTTTTTCACAGGAAGCGGCTAAGTGGACTATTTAATACCTCTCGATGTGACGCGTTGCCAAGGTAACCGGCTCTGGCCACAGAACCTGCAGCTCGGTCGGCCTCAGCTGTTATATTAGGCCTAATCAGTGGAGGGAAGTGAGATGATTGCTTAATGTTATGTTACGTGATACAAAGTATAATTTCAGAGGGCAAGTGCAACTCTTATTATTAATTTATTAATTCATTCAAATAACGTATGTTAACGTATGTTCTGAGTTTCTGTTGCCACGGTTAGCCAGCGCAATAATTTAGAACAATCAGGCTATTTGACCGGAACTTTTTTATAGGTGTCCTATAACACTTTTTAACGGACACTCTGCAGCCAGTCAGAATCAAGTATTCACCCAGACCATGGTATAAAAAGCGTTAACTGATTTTGTGTCATCTCTAATGTTATTCCACACTCTTAACCAAAAGTTCCCTTTTCCTTTTTCTCTGCTCCTCTATTTATTGCTTTTAATTCATCTTTTCATATGTATATCAGGTACTAAATATATTCTCTTCTTTACTGTGAATGGTCTCCTGCCTCCAATAACCCAGTGACAGTTAGTTACTTTGAACAGACAGGATGAAAACAAATGCCCTGGTAAATCCCTGGTAAATGCAGCGCGTAGCTGTAACTGCCTGGAAATCTGGCCTCCAGCGGAGAGTGCTTTTGAACTCATTAGGCATCGCTAACTCCCACTTGTACATTTTACGTCAGACACTTTTCTGAAGCTTGACCCAAGTTTACTGCAAATTCAAAGAGCTGTGGAAAAGAAGGATGTAATGAGAGTGTCTGTGTGTGATGTGTGTGATATAGATCTAATATATATATATAGATACAGATATATGAAATACTAGTGGGCATGAGCTACTGTATGTGGAAGCGCGTGCCCATGTGGTTTCAAATTTGCACAGTTTTAGATATCTAGAAAGAGTGCCTGAGGCCTAAATAATGACCTGCTGTCATCTCCATGCCCTCTGAATCCCCACTCTTAATCAGCCCCCTCCATGTGCACAATTTAATTAGCTGCCCACCAATGTTATTATTAAAACTAATCACAACTACCCCTCCAGACTCTGATGGCACGGTGGTGTTCATTTTATTTTGCACTGGTGAAACCGGAAGCTTTAGGGTCAATGAATTTTCATTTAGGAAACAAAATTGAAAAATAAATATTTTGCTGGAAACTGCCAATGTGTTGTAAGGCCATATCACTCAGTACTGGTGTGATGAGAATGGAGAGAAAAAACGTCAGAAATTAAGTAAACTGGCCCCTTGGGAAATTTCTATGCAACAACAATAACTGAAAACAAAAAGAAAGATTTTATGTAACTTCGGAGTCCAGTCAGTGTCAAAACTGGAAGCAGAGCAGGGGGCCTCTTAACCACAACAGTTCAGTGTTAAGATCCTGGCTCTGCGTTCCAGTGTCGGAGCTAAAAAACCTCCATATTTCCCTGTGTGGCTGACAGTAATGGGAATCACGCTGTGTCGCACAACCCACCGCCCTGTCCGTGTGCGCTCACTGATGCTCAGCCTGCTGATTGGGATGGCGACTGAGGTCATCTTTTTCTGCACTGACCACAAGTTGTGAAGCAAAAATTCAATAACCCACTGGGCTAATGCAATTAGTACCCAACAACCTTATAACTTATACAAACGATGAGTGCTGCCCAGAGGGAATGAACGCCGTTTGGGCCTGTGCGTGATTAACAATGAGGTCTTCACAAAAGGGGAATAGGGAAGGAGGGGGTAAGAGTAATGCTATGGTGCAGCCTCGAGTTATCAAGTCATCGGTGTGAGGTTAGGGTGAGATAGAAAGAAAGGTGAACAGTGTGCTATCAGCGTGGAATAGGATGTTATCTCAGAGGAATTTCGTCAGTTTTGCCCTCGCTATCAGTGCTCTGTATCTGATGAACACTCCATAGTTAGGAAGTGTTCACACTGCCAGAGATATGGCACCAGTAAAAGTGTTTTTTGCTGCCATGCAGGCACAACGGGTAGACAGAGCTGAGAAATCTCAAGATTTTCCTATTTCACAAAGAATTCTGTATTTCTTGTGTTGCATAGATCATTCATAAATGGCTGGACCACATATATACATATATTTTTCATATTTAAGTTTTTCTTTCAAAAAGTCTGACATCATATAACATAAAAAGGATACTATACTTATACATTTGCAAGGAACTTGAACCAGTGAATATTATACCATTATTATATATGTAGATGCATAGTTATACAATCAATGATCTCTGGTCATTTAAGGAAACTCTGACCCAAAAAACTTGAGCAACACAAAACTTCCAGGGTGTATGTCGTCTCATCTCTCGTTGCAGTTTGACCTTCAACCTAATCACAATCAGCACCTGATGTAATTAATGGGGTGATTAATTGCAGTATTGATCCATTGATGAACCAAACAGCTCTCGGAAAGAAATTGAAATCCTGCGCCCAGTGTAATTACTGGGAATATTAGAAGTTTAATTGGATGCTTGGGTCAATTTTGGTGAAAATTTGATTCTAATTTGTGGCGTGTTTGTGTGTTTTATAGTAGTTGTTGAAAGTTGTTGAAATAAAAGTAATAGTACCCCTGATTTCAATAACTGCAGTGTGTGTCAAGAAATCCCTATAAACTTTCAACACATTTTGAAAAAAACAATATTGTTCAAATTATTATAAAATGTGGGGATACAACCACAAAACACAATATTTAGAAAATGTCACTTTGTCACCTATTTGTTGTGAGTACAACATTACTCAATTACTCACGCTTTAAGACATGGTTTGGGAACTACAGTCAATCATATAAACCCCTCAATTGTTCGGCTGAGTATTATCAACCCTGACGTGTAACCAGGTGAGAGATTTTGGCAGCGCAGGAGTCAGATCTAATCCCAACCGCAGTCTTTTAGAGAAGAATTATGGACACATTGTCATAATCTGCTTTTTGTTGAGTTCACGCCAGCTGCAAAGGTTTTCTCACTTTACTCCCAGAGACAGTCTTGCTCTAATGTTGGAACTGCTATTTCACTGCTCATTCCAGAGGCTACCGTGGCCTGGATTCAGTTTGCTTTGCTAGCCTTTCTGGATGGGTAACGCTGGCTATGTTGTCAAAAAATCAATGCTTTGTCTGATAACGTTAAATGTAAAGCTGTTTCTGCGGCCAACCTTCAAGTCTTGGATGGTTAGATGGACTCGTGTCAGACAGGAAAGTCAAAGTGAAAGGAAGACGATGAGGGATAAAGTGTGTGATAGTGAAGACATGATGGAAAACACAGGTAGCAAAAAAACAAGAAAACACAAAGGGAGACAGAGAGGTGAAATGAGGTAGTGGTAGTGGCAGTTTGTAGCTTGGGAAGGTGACCCTGAGATACAGGCAGAGCTGTTCATTTAGGCAGGCAGGGAGCAGAGCAGTGACAGCCTGCACCAGAGCAGTCGAGGACCCCTGGAGAGAGGCACTGTAGCAGATGGAATAAGAGAATTTAGATTAAACAATCCCACACTGCACAATGTCACCATGTTGATCCTGTTCTCTTATTAGAGGTGATGTTAGACTCGAGTACCTGAAGGATTTGTTGGCAAAGAATTTAATTCCTGTGATACACAGCTTGTTGAAGAGAATGCAAATTCAAGTTTTTCGGAGGGGAACTGATGACAGAAGATTGGATTAAATGACGAGAATCCAACTGAAGTATTTTAATCATTAATTAACCTCTAAACTTTTTTCTTATTTAATCATTTGTTAATTGTAAAGACATTAAGAAAATGGAAAAAATGAAAAAGAATCCATTGCAATTTCCCATAGCCTGAGGTTATGGTTGCTCTTTCCAAACAACCATCCAAATACACCAAAGATTTTCAGTTTATAATAACATAAAACAAGCAAATCTTCATTTGAGAAGCTAAAATTAGAGACTGTTTGGCGTTTTTTGGATCATTGACAAAGTTTTAATCAATTATCAATAACTATTTATATTCTTATTTTCTGACGACTATCAACAACCAATTCATCAAATAATCATTAAAGCACAATTTAATGTTCTTAATTCAAAAAATAACCTACAGCTGTGCATTTTATCTCATTTTGTCAGTCAACAGTGTCCTCTGACCTGTCACTAAAATCAGGATCGAATGTTGCCTTCCACATTATGTGAAATGTGTGCGTCCAGTATGTGCATCATTCTGTAAATCCTTTGAGTATAGCTGCACAACACCACCAGTAACAATGAAAACTACAGTATCATACAGAGAGGCAATTAAAGCCTATTGCCACAAAAAATAAAAAATAAAAAATGAGGTTTGATATATGGAAATCTTAACACTTGTAACCTTCAGGAAGAATACGCCAGAGTTAAGCTATTTCATATGCTTGTCAGGGAAGTCATACAAGCCTTACAGGAGACGATGACCCCATGTGGAATCCAATATGACCATGAAAAAGAGGGTGAGACGAAAAAAGTGACATCAGACTGAGTGTGGACAGGGTTGGCCAAACTCATCATTACTGGGTAACGGGACTTCTAATTTTTCCACCTCAGTCTCATTTCTCATTTCAAGGGCACATTGGCTGCTCAGAGTGTGATTGCAGTGTGCCTGTATCAGTGATGCTCCCTCCATTGTGGTTGGACGGCCAGCTGCCTGATGTATTATATCTTCTGATTACCACCCACCACACACACTGATAAGATCCCAGCTGGAACAGGACAGGGGCCAGAGTGCCAACACTCGGTCTGTATGTTTTTTGTAAGCCAGTATCAGCATGCCTGCGCATATGAGCATGTTTGTCTGGCTACTCAAACATCAGCATGCCTGAATGTGTTAGTGAAGACCGCCTGACGTCAGCACTTCACATCTGGGCGGTGTGGAAAAAAAAGGAAATACAGACACCATTACTTACCCAGATGGAAACATACAGATGAGCTCATGCACACATAGGCCACATACTAAACCTATCACACATGCATGAACAAACAGACATAACAAACAGAAAGATACATTTGAAACACTTCCGCCTTGTCAGATGCAACAAAATAAATATGTTTCTTGTAAATTTTACATTTTTAAACTTAGACACTCTTAGATGTTCACAGTCTTGACTACAGCATAAATGTATGTTAGTGAATGCTGATAAAAAAAATACTATACATATATTCCTTTAATGTAACTTAGAACCATTTTGGATATTTTTGTAAAATTAAAAATATTTTTGATATACTTGATATGCTATTGTTTCCGTGCTCCAACTTTCCAGGAACGATGTACTTGGGGGTTGATGGTTGTCATTGTCATTTCTCGTCATCGATTCTATTATATCTATATATTGGTCAATATCAGCATTTGTATCGGTGCGTATGTCTGCAGATAAGCAACAACAAATTGCATTACAGACATGCCAAAATAGGTTAAAGTTGACTAGTCTAAAAGTTCATTTAATAATAAACAGAAAGGGAGGACTGGCAGCTTCACTAGCAAGTTAGCCATACACTAGGAGCAACCAGATGGTCTCACTTTATCCACACTGTTTGCTGTTGTTGTTAATACCCAGGCTGCAGAGATCATTTTGCTTCATTATCACCATCGTTGTGCCTTCTCGACATGACAGACCAATTTTTCACCAAGACACTCACTTCTAGCTAATTCATTTTCCTGAAACAGAATTTATCTCCCATTACTCTGCACATGCAGAAATACAATCATATTTTCCCTTCAATGAAAAAGGAGGGAAAAGGGCTTTTGTTGCCAGATGACGTCTCATCTCTTTTTTTCCTGGTGGCGGGTTCCTGATGATCACCTCTGTATGTAAACTGTCTGAATTTATAATGTGGCACTGACGGATGCATTAATTTCCTTGGCCACTTGTCTGATTCAGTATTATGCGTTTATCTGAGAGTGCTGCTCTTCTTCTCACGAGTGTTAAAAGGCTCCTCTAGGAAAACAATTACTGTGCAAAACTCACCAATGAAAATTTCAAATAATGACTTATAATAGATGTACAGATGTTCATCTCTCCCATCTCTCAGTCTGATGTTGATATGGCACTTGTCTGTATGTCACTCAAAGGTCCTCTGCCTTTTTCCCAAGGAAACATGTGTATGTGATAGCTGCTGTCACTGATCGTGTACACACAAAGCTCCCTGTAAGAGCAGGAACACACACATACATACGCACATGCACACATATACATTCATGAATATCAATGCAAAAAAAGATTCACACGCAACACAAATGCCACACAGGTATCGATGGAAATTCACATCAACAGCCCGTAGCCATTTTCTCCTCATCTTTCCTCTCCTCTCACACCATCTTTTCCTCATCCTTCTTTCTGTCTTTTTCCTCATCTCCTCAACCTCCAGAGGGTTCCTCCTGATTCATTATTTCCTGTCAACATGTGTCTCCTGAGGCCTCCTATGCACTGGAGCCCCTTCTCTAACTTCACTTGAGCTGTTAAATGAATACACACCCCTCTTCCTAATGGCATAACTCAATGGGCTCTATTTTCGATTCCATCGCCAGTGCGGCAGAGGCGCGGCGCAAAGTCAGGTCGGCTGCACCGATGGGGCGTGGCGGCGCAGACTTTGGTATTTTCATGCACTGCACTACCGGCGTAACTACTCCCCCTTCTCATCTCAGTCCTACCCAGCGGCGCAACTCGGAAGGAGGGAGGGGAGTGGGTTTGACACAGCCAAGTCCAATCTTCACCAATCACACCTTTAAAAACGCCGCTGGCGAGGCGCATGGCAAGTTTCGAGGATAACTGAGCCCGCGCAGAAAACTGTCCGATGCCTAAACTTCTCCCAGGAGGAGGTCTTTAGATGGTAAAAATCCTCGGCCTCCTCCTCCTCATCCTCCTCAAAGCAATGATGTACTCCATCTTTGTAGATAACGTTAAGCATTACAATGATAACATTTGTATTTGGAATGAAATGACGTGGGTAATAGCGGACAACGATCAACGATTACGTTTTTTCTGTTATTGATTGCAGTGAAATGCCAGACACTGTGGAAACCTGCCTGTGAGGTATTGGTGACGTGGGCGTACAACTCCACAGGTCTACGAAAACCCACTTGCCCAGCGGTGCGCCACTGGCCCACAGAGTTGACCAGGTCTGGGGCGGCGAGCTTTCAGTGCACTTTTACGCCACCAGCGTGGACTGAAATGGACCAAAAATCCAAATCCACTGGGTGATTATGCTGACACCTCCCCCCACTGCGCCGCAACGCCCATCCTGGCGTACCTCTGTGCGCCTCAGTTTACCAAAATACCAAGTGCGCTGCGCGACCGCCTGCACTGTATGACAACACCACTGTGCGGTGTGTGCACCCTGCGCCCCACCAGCGGCGGGGACAGAAATAGAGCCCAATGTGTTCAGTTTTTAACTTTTCAACAGGTTCTTTGCTTTGAATCATGTGGAAAGATCTGTGCTCTTGATTTCAGCCTTAAAATGAAGTGGTGTCAGATGCATATAGACCAAACACCTAAGAAATGGATTGCATTCAAATAGTGACACCAGCATCAGTCCACCGTGTCTCTGTCTTCAGTTGGTATTCACCATATTTGGGGATACCAAGGAAAGAGAAACTGAACAGATCAAATGTGATTTATCCAACGTTGGACAGCCAGCCAGTAAACATTACATGCTGAAGAAGATCAGGAGGTCACAGAGGGGAAGGTCACAACTGTATAAATATTGACCTGGCAGTCCAAGACATGATTGGTGTATGAAGAATGGTAGATGGGATTGTGAGTGTGGGCGATGGAACTTATGTATTAAAAACTGTGTTTATCAATTTGTATACAGTATATTCCCATACCTCTCCATTGTCAGAATTTAAGAAAACAGTGTTAATTTTTCTGCTAATCTGACCATTATCACATTATGACCACAGAGGCTTTCTATAGGAACTGCTGTTTGCCACTTTGCACTAAGGTGGTGTTAATGTGGTTTCTGTGAGTTATGGGCAGCTGCAAAGCAATCTGGCACCAGGTTGCTGGGGTCAGACACTGTAATGATTTGACCTGAGACCTTGGACTGTCATGTTGGCAATGGAGAAAAAAAAACAGTAGCGGTGCCAGTATGAACTTGGTCAGTGCATTTTGACAGGTCATCATCACAGTATATAAAACAGACAAATGTACTGCACTGTATGCATTTTGGAGGTGAAATGACACTGACTGCATATAAGGGATTAATGCAATTACTGTGCATGTGACATTTCTGTCAATTATATCATTGCACTACACTAGATTTAATCTGAGTATATTCATTCATTTATTCATTAAATCAGTGTTGAGTATATGATAATTTCCCTCAGGGTTCACTGGAATGCAAAAAGTCTGGAAAGAGGTCATGGCAATAATACATTGGGGCTCTGATTGGGGTTTTGTGTCAGACACTTTCATTGGAAAGAAAACCAACAACTAAAAATGAAAAATACACCAAATCTAGGAATAAATAAGCAGCCTGCAAGCAATTTTTCTAATTGAGCTGTCAGCATTTCTTTTCCGATTGCACACTGGAAACCTCTGCCAATATAACTTGTCCTGTTTCTCATTTTATCTAAAATTTACAGTTTTTAATTTGTTTCTGGTGGGGATGATTGCAATGGCTCCAACTTCCTCTCACATTTTTTTAAGTACTGTTCAACATCTAACATCTTTATATCCTTTGACATCTGGCATCCAAACTCTTTCTCTCCCCGTTTTCTCCCCCCCATGCCTCCCACTATGTCCTGGCAGTCCTGTGGCTGTGAAGGTCAGCCTGTCTCTCCTCGCATACGACATGACTATGCTTCCTTTGGGGCAAGAACCCAAAAGAGCTGCTGGTGTGTGAGTGCGCGTGCACATACTGAACACCTGCATGCTTGTGCTTTCGGGTGATGACGCATGTAGGTAGCACTGAATGAATGGGCTGAGCTAATTAACAATTGGCACATCCTAAATCTGACTAGGTGCCAGACAGAATAAAAACGAGATTCTGACCAATACTGAATTTTTAAGGCAGATATAAAGATCGATGTTTAAGAGTTGAAAATCCATTTTTTTTAGAGTGGATCTCTTAAAATTGTTACCTGATTCTGACAAAGATCCATCTTTTAAATCATACTTATTGTACATCCGTGGACTGTCACAATTCAAGGACAATTACAGCCTGTATGGACATTTCTGTCAAGGCAGCTATGGACACCGGACATAGAGCATATCTGGGCATGTATGGACAATTATTTGCTACTCTGGTAACCGTTATGGTTTTGTTTTGTTTTTATCATAAGTCTGTGGGTGCATCAGAGAGGGGGCCTGCCTCTTGTTTCTTTTTGTATACTTGCTCTAGAAGTTCAATAAAAACCATTAAAAAAAAGAATTGAGACCAACACACTGTGTGTGCTGAGCAGGACACTTTGCAACTGAAAATTAAACTTGTCAGTGCTCTCTGGTGGAAAGCTATGTAATGGAGACGCAGTATCTTTGACATTTCTGTACTGCAACATGTCCAATACCAATATGTCTGTAAAAAGACAATATTGGCTGATCATATTGGCCAGACAATTTATCATTCAGGCCCTGTTAGTACAGGGTATCTGACATATTTTAAAGTAAGAGTGTGGGATCCAGAGATAGTGAAAACAATCCAATACATGGTCTCTTTAGCAGAACATGCTGTCCATGCACAGGAGGTGTAGAATTGCCACAAGCGACTGAATGGTTTCTGAAATTAAATTAGCCTGGGAGAAGATAACACATTTGGTTACCATGCTGCTCCAGTCCCAGGAGACCCAATACCCAGTGAAACAAATAGTTCAGTGATATCAAGTGAAGAGACAAACAGAGCCAACAGCAGTCTGCAGGGAGTGTCTGAGTAGCGGAAGGGAACCCACAAGCACCATCTTTATCTACAGAGGATGTATGTACTGTACAATGCATCTGTGTCAAAATACACAACAGCAGCTCCACATTGTGTGTTATCTGGCATCAATCTACGGCCACACGTTCGTATAATTAGAACTTAAAGTTAAAGAAAACGTCTGCAAGCATTTGGATAGGTTCTTGTGGGCATTATTTTGTAAAGCCCTACAAATACAGGACAGATATAATACCTTCCACCCGAGCAGGCAGGCTGTGTAAGCACAGATCAGAGTGATCCAAGTCATGAAAATTGAATTGCACTGCTGGACCATGACTGACACACACCCTTCTGTGCCTGCCCATCCATTTCACAGCGGCTGCATTCATGGAAAGAAACCAAAATATCACACAGGCACAGGTAAGTGGGAACAGGGAGGACTGTGCAACATAAAGCTCCAAAGTGCAATATAAGAAAGACCGCTTGGCCCACAGAGCACCTGGTGTTAATAAATGCATACACCTTGTTTGCAGCTTTTAGAGTGATGAATGTATTTTGAAAAAAAAGTTCCCATCAGGTACAAGTATTTGTATCACTCATGCAACACCTTTAGTATGCTGGCAAAGAATTAAGCAGTAAAAATTGTATTACTAAATTGATGTTAGATGAGCTCATCAGCCTTGCAGGTTGTGTAGACAAGAAGGTACACTGAGCAATTATCAAGAGATGCATACATGAGAAAAGCTTCTGTTAATGTTCCACAATGTTGCGACCAATCATGTGTCTATAAACAATCTGTGATCTGCTTCCATCTATTTGTGTTGAACAACATAAGTTCTTAAGAGGAAACATCACAGTACTATCACTTGTGTATTTGTGTCTACACTGAAAAAGTCATTACATTAGTTCTACATTATCTTCTCTACTTTCATCAGTTGAAGCTGGACTTTGTATAACATGCTAGCATTTAGTTCAATACCTTGCTAATGTTAACATTAATCTACAGCTGGGGCTGATAAGAATTCGGTCATGTGTTAGAGAAGCACACACTCCCTCATTACTCCTCCTGACTCCCTCATCACCTGAGTGAGAGACCAACAGAGCAGCAGGCTGACTGCTGGTCTGTTCCACCACTAGGTGGACTGAGCTGCATAAATCTAATTAAACATATAATAGCCATTGGTGTCTAATATCCACCAGAGGGAAACACCCTAGTCCTTGTTAATATCTGCTCCCTGAGTCCCAATATTCATTTGTAGAAACTCACCTACAAAGTAACTACAAAACTGCTTCCTTCAGGATTGATTTGACAGTCCATCTCTCAGAATCTGTCTGTAGAGGCCCGGTATATTCTTTAGAGGGGTTTGTTGATCAGTGGCACCATTCTGTCATTCAGCAATACAAGTGATTTACCTGAAGACAAAGACTTGAAACAATACAGTCAGTGCCCATCAATCTTTCCCTCTGTCACTCATCTGTTTCTTCAAAGAGCTGTTGTCTACTCCCACCGCTTAAAATATTACAAACAGACATCCAAAGTTTTAAAAAGTCCAATAGATAGGGTCCATGAGTGCAACTACTTAAATAGAATAGCGGCTTCGTAAAAAAGCTAAAACAAATAACAAGAAAGTATTGTAAGTCTAGAAATGGCAGTAAGGAAAACTGATCTTCTCACAGCAAACACAAACTGCTTAAAAAAACTGGACTAATGGTCAAAGTGTCTTAAAAACCATAGCAAACTGCAACTGCAATACATGCATGGTGCATTTTGCACCTGGACCAGTAATGATCCCCACTTTTCACTGGTTTGAATGACTCACTGTGCTTTGCAGAAAGGCACCGTAGTAGCTTTCCTGAACTTTTCTCGAGAGGGTGAAAACTGCTTACGTTCTATTGATTTCCCCTTTTTATTCCCCTCTCCCATTCTGCAGACTCGTCACTTTTTTCTGCCCATCTGTAAGTCCCGCATTTCCCATCAGTAGATAACAGTTATCTGCACAATTATTTGTAGTGAAGTGATGGTCAATAGAGCTAATATAAAATGGGTAAAGAACAAGCAGCCTGATACCCCAAAACACATTAGCATAAGTGGGTTTGAACACAGAAGCCACTAGGATGACTATTAAATGAGATGGGGTGTGAGAAACATGGAAATGTATTCTGAGTGTGTGGCTGGTGGCATTACCACCTTCACTGCCACCTGTCAACACACACACACACACTGTACACGCACACACACTAACATAAACACACTCAAATGACATAGAGAGGCACAGGGAGAAAACTCAGGAGAAAAATTGCATGTAGCCAACACACACACACACGTGCACACACCAGTCAAATCACACTGCCTCACTCCCAGTTATTATACACACAAGCCACCAGTGTGTGTCTGGGCCATCTGCTGAGAGAGGACAACAAAATGAGACCATGCAAAAGAGAGAGGAGAGGAGAGGAGAGGAGAGGAGAGGAGAGGAGAGGAGGATGAGTGGAGAGGAGATGAAAGAATGGCAGTAATGTGTTTCACTGGAAACTGTCACTGTTGAGAGAGCATAAAGCATTCTAATTGAATATAACAGAAAACTGATAAACCTGCAGAGCAGCATGAACGTAAATAGTCCTTTGTGTTTATGTCTGACAGGTATATGCACATTTTACATGTCTACACAATTCGAAAAGACACATCTGCAGAGAGGCATGCTCCACGAACACATCCACACACAAACAGAACAACATAATGACGTGTACATGAAAACAAGCAACACCAGGCAACCAGCCTGTGCGGCAGAGGCATCAGTCGGCTACGAGACTGCTATTCACGACTGAGAGGAGAATTTTAAAACATCATATTACAGCTAAGATACTTTTACTGATCCCCCAGGGGGAGTTACTGCAAGATGGAGGCATTACGAGGAGAAAAAAAACTTAATGATTGATTAGACAATTAATTGATTAGTTGATGGACAGAAAAATAATTGGCAATCATTCATCTTCAATGTTTCTGAATATATTGGGGTTTTAGACTGTCACAAAGCAAACTGGGATGGACATTTTTTTCAGTTTTTTGCATTTCACAGGATAATTAATCGATTAATCGATTCATGACTAAAACACTTTGTTGAATAATTTAGAATGAAACTAAGTTAATACATAACCACCACCAATAAATTAACGCTTGCCAGAAAATGAAATTATGAGGGAAAAGGCATTTTGTTGTCTGGTATTTTTTTTTCTTTCCACTGTTTGAGCTTGTTTCCACTTTGGAGCATGCGTAGTCCCTCCAAAGGGAGGAAAAAAAGCGAGCGTCGGGTACATGGGAAATGTTCGGACTATGAGTGTGAGAGGGAGTGAGGGTGCGCTGACAGGGTGAAGGGGGGAAAAAAGACAGAAATAGAGTTGTTTGTGAGTTTATTTTGAGCTCCATTTCCCCTATTACAGATGAGTATCTGCTCTCCACCCTCTTCCAAATGCTGAGGATGCAGGTGGCCCACTGAGGAAAGCACCTATTAATCTCTCCCCGGCCATCTACCTATCTGCCTGCCCATTTATTCATCAGCTCATCTGCTGACAATCCACCCTGTCCATTCTACTGTTCTTCTGCCTCTCCTCCATCTTTCAGATAATCACTCCATCAACACATCCATCTGTGCACCCATCCAGCAATTCATCTACCCATCCATTTATCTCCCCATCATTCATCCATTTGTCTATCATCTTTCCATCCATCCATCCTAACACACACGCTTGCTTTCATCAGTTTCCAGCAGCTCCATCAAGATTGCACCTCAGCTGTTTAAAGCGCCTCACATGAATACAACAGGCTGTATATGTTAGACTTCCAAACACACAAACGGGAAACAGAGGAGCTTCTCGATCAATAGACTGTAATCACCGGTGCGACGCGATAGTTCTGGGAAAATGCAAAATACAGAAACGGGGAGAACAATTAAAAACACTGACAGAAAACAATGTACCACCACTGTTCAAAGACGGGGGTGATAGCGCTGATTACCAAAAGAGTCTTGTCTTTGAAATCAATCACCAGTTCACAGATATCCTGTAATTGAAATGGATTAGTGTTGGAGGATTGTTCTCCCATGCCATGTACAGTCAGGCCGTGTTTGTATAAAACTAGACGAGATGAGAGGATTGATACCTTTCTCCTCTCCCAGCTCACGGATTAACATGTTGTATGTTGTTTAACCAACACAAGAAAACTGAACAGCAATTTGCTGTTTTATGGGGGGTTATGTGAAAAATGCCTGTGTAAAATGTGTAAAATGCTGTTTTCATGTTTACTTATGCTACTACATAACTATCACTTTAAGAACAAATGCTTTGTTGATCCTTAAACAAAGAACATAAATGGCATAAACGAAGAGTATAATTTCGGGGTGGGCCACAATTCAATGCCATCATCAATCAACTTGCCCTGGAATCGTATCAGTATATTTCATTACTGTTTTCCAAAATTCTGTGCATAAAATAAATGTCAGGCAAACTGAGGGTAAAAGCTCATCAGTTTGCTTTTTTTTTTAATCCATCCTATAAGCACTCTGATATACTTTCAAAGCAAGAGGAGACCAGCATATTTTTTTTTTCATTTCATCCTTTATTTATTCAGGGAAGGCCAATTGAGAGCTAGCTCTCATTTCCAATGATGCCCTGATTACAACACAATACAATTCAATACACATTACAATACATATCCATCCACTCAACAGAAGCACATAACGAATTCAACAAGCACATGTACATTCAGAAATCATGAGATCCACAAGAATGCGTTTAAAGTGATTAAAAGGAATCAGTGTATCTAGCTGAAGCTGAGACAGCAGATTTTTCCATTTAAAAGGAGCAAAATAACCAAAAGCATGATGCATGTGATGATGATGCATGTGCTTCAATTATATATATGTATTTTAAATAAATATTCTTCCTTCTATATATCAAGGCCAACAGTCG
This sequence comes from Chaetodon trifasciatus, assembly GCA_037975065.1. Classification (NCBI taxonomy): domain Eukaryota; kingdom Metazoa; phylum Chordata; class Actinopteri; order Chaetodontiformes; family Chaetodontidae; genus Chaetodon; species Chaetodon trifasciatus. Next base: position 7,462,046 of record JBBMOE010000018.1, read on the forward strand.
AGAAAAATGACAATATGCCAAACAAATACTTAACAAACTGATAAATGGATGAACTTTAAGTGGGCGTGCTTAGCTTTTTCTTTTTTTCTTTTCAAAGATGATGTTCTTCGGAGATGACGTGGATCGTGGGGCTGTGTGGGTCTGCCACACTGCAAGCTGCTGTTCTGATCAATGGATGGCAGCAATTGATTCTTTTTAATAAGCCCCTCTCATAATTCAAGTGGTGTATAAACTGGGCGCCCATCACCACAAAGTTGATCTTGAAGATCTTGATCGTCATCTTGGGGAAATTCTCCTGGACTTTGAAATGATGATCACTGCTGGAGGGCTACAATTTGTTTACATGCTTTTGAAAAAAAAAAAAAAAAAAAGTTAAAATAAATCAGATTTGGTGTGATTTTCAGATGATGGATTTCGTATTATGCACATGAGGAACTCAGACGTGGTGTGCAAACTTCTTCAGCCTGAGCTCACCATCGGGCACAGGACCTTTTTTGGATGTCACATATCTGGAGCTTTCAACTGCTTGAAATAATGGTGCTACTGAGAGTATGATGCTTGGCATATAGCTGCTGATTCTGTGTGCCTCTTTTAATAATGGCTCCTGTATAATGATGGCCCACTCACCCTGTTAGTTACACTGTAAGTCCCTCCTTTTGTGTCTGCTTCTTTGTTGTCTCCCCTTTCCTGTTTGGTATGTGTATATCTTTCATAATGTTGACGGCAGGAAAAAGCAGCTTCGGTTTCAAAGAAAATGTATTTAAATGAGGGTCTCCAGAAGAGGGGATGATGACAATTGATACTGAAAATACCTTTACTCTACATGTTCTGCAAACTACTGAGGCAAGCTCTGTGTGGCATTACCCTCAGGGGAATAAAAACAGAATATTTGTTATTTGCCACGTTTGCTATTTCAGACAATTAATGCATTATTGAATTGTTATTGATTCATCCTCTGTTCTCTCAACGGAACATCTGCAATTGTCTGCAAAGGTGAACCTCACTGGTACTATTAGGAAGAGGAGAAACAAATGCAGAGGCAAGAGCTTAGCTGCACATGTCATCCTCTGACACCCCTCCAGGCCAACCATTAGCAAGCAAGAGGCAATCACCATTTCATCAACGTTCACTGCACGGCCTCTCCCCTCTCTCTTTTATTCATGTCTTCTTTCTTTTTTGTTTTGTTTTTCCTCCTCCGTTACTCATTTTCATTCTATTTTCATCATTCTTCTCCGTCTCTGAGCGCTTCTCTTCTTCCCTTGCTTGACAATAGTGGTGGATGCATCAATTCATCTGCCTCTGTATGCGCTGATGAATGTTGATTTGAGTGAAGAATGCAACCCCATTGTGTAAGATTTGGTACGTACGTGTGACTACCACAGGTGCGTCAGTGTGCGAGTGTGTGTTGATGTTTATGTGCGTGTATCTGCAGCCAGTCAGGGCGACCTGATGCACCCTGATGGCAGTGGAGGGGAGCGTGGCGTCACTGTTACGGGATAATGGAGGATGTATCATTCATTTCTCTCATTATAGGTCTCTATCGCAGTCTTTCTCTCTCACATAAACATCTCTTACCGGTCTCTTTCCTCTCACACAAACACACACACATACACCTGTATCCTCTCCGTTCCCTCCCTCTCTGAGAGGCTTCACTCAACACCTTATCGGCTTAAACCAGCTCTGACAGTGCTGGCCCCGCTCACACACACCTTGTCTCGGGGGCAGACCACATTATGAAACAATTACTCCCTTAATTGACAGTTAATTAATCTAAAGTCAATTTGACCTTGCCAGGCTAACCTTGAGATTGAGAGCCGCGCTCGTCGTGACACTGAGGCAAAGAACTGGGTTGATGGTGGGATGGAGGGAGCAGATGAAGAGGAGGGATGGAGGGAAATGATAGACTGATGTCGACTTATCTCTACACAAGCGGAGAAATCGCTTGCAGTATCTTCTTGTCTGAGTAAAGATAGACTGCACTAGCGTCTCATATGTTTCTGCGTGTGTGTTGTGGCCTGTTTGTGTGTGCAGCATTACACCTTATCAGACAATTGCCAGCTTATTCTGCTGAGTTGATCATTTAGGTGTTAATTACGCCTCTCATTTGAAAACTCGGCAAAGCCTCGGTTTTCATTCTCTCAGGCAACCATCTTGGCTACAGTCAGTGTTTGTTTGTGTGTGTGTGTGTGTGGGTGTGTGTCCAAATGTCTTTACAGGTGAAGGTGAAATTACCGAGAACTTATAAATTCAGCTGAACTTTTTTCTCAGTTTGTCTCTATCCTCTCTTGGGTCTTTTGGTTGTAGATGAACAACTTGTGCAATAAATCCCACCTACATTAAACACAGATGCAGGTGAGATTCAATGATGAAAGATGATAGGACCATGTTTTGTTACATACACTAACAATGCAAGTTTAACAGACAGATTGGTAATTCAGCGGACAAAATTTACCCAGTGCATCAAATAACAGTAGTGTTGGGTAATATGACGATATATGTGTGTGTGTGTGTGTGTGTGTGTGTGGGTGTGTGTGTGTGTGTGTGTGTGTATATATATATATATGTACACACACTGTTAGATGATTTGGCTACTGGTTGAGATTTTGTGGGATGGTGGGAAGTTACGATCTTGTGATTTCTCTGGTTGTTTTACACCAGTGCAGGCAACACTGCAAATTAATAAACTGGTGGGAGGGAATAAGGGAGCAAATGCTGGTTAGCAAAATGTAATCACGTGCAGTTGCAAGAGCTAGTGTGTCGTTACCAAACATAATACTGTTTTAATCTAAAAAAGGCATTCAGCATAAAATGTCAAGCAATTGCAGAATCACAGTGACAAGGGCAATTGTTTATCCTGTTTCAGCCAACTTTACATCGTCATAGCTGTCAAATTAAAAGTTCGACTTCTCGCAACCGAACAGTAGCCAACATCAAAACAATATCAGAGCCGACCTCAACGCAGAGACCCCCATTTGGCTTAGCCCCTTTTCTTCACAAGTGCCTCCACATTTTCTGTATCAAAATCTATGGTGTGCTGGATAAATTTGTCTCCACTTTGTGTTGCTTTGACAAGACAGAGCTCCGGCTTCATGGCCGACTGAATTTGTGTGATTAAAGACGACAAGCAAAACCATCTGCTTGTCACATCCATCTGTCATCGCCAGCGTTCGCCATCAGCCGCACATCACTCAAAAACAACAGCAAGTTGTGGAAAGAGAGAGAGAGGAGAGAGAGAGAAGGGGGGCATATGCCACAACGCCTCAGAGAGAGAGAGAGCGAGGGAGGGAGGCGAGGACAGGGGAGGGGGAGCTGAAGAGACCAAGAGGTGCGAGAATGAGAGTTGGAGGGTGTGAGTGAAAGTAAATGAGGGAGTGAGGGTGATGAGATAAAGTGCAGGGGTGATGGAGAGAGGGGCAAACACAGCAAGAAAAAGGACCAGACAGATGGAAATTTTCTGCTGCCCATCTCTGAGCCAACCTGTTGATGTTGCCCTGTAAAGCCCACGGATTGTCCTATAGTTACAGAAAGTGTCCAGCCAGCTCCCACCAGCCAACGACGGCATCTCACACAAGCTTTATTCCCTCCGCTTCCCCAACTTATCATCCACTCTTCTTCACCACTGTGTTTTTATCAAAGAAAACTGCTCACACTGCAACCACAATAACAAAAACATCAACCTTTGCAGACCCAAATCTCCACAACATTAAGGAGAAATCTGTCAAGATGTTGTTGCTTTAGTGACTTTGTTCTGCACTCATAACTGACTTAATCCTCACACTGTTTGTGTGTGAATTGTCAGTTTAACAGTGTGGTGACACTCCATGATTTTAGCACATTTTGTCATTCTCATAAATAACAGACTGTACTATCACGTCACAATTAATTCATATCATACCGAACTGAAATTTGAAGTGTCATTATCAAAATATGCAGCTTAGATGTTTTCATGGGTTTTGTTGAGAGAAAATTGGTGATATTGTACTAAAATGTGAAGCTGCAATGCTGTCATTTTCTCTTCTAAATGGGAAAACACTAAAGGACCAGCTGTAAAATGACTCCGCATTTCTTGGCAAGCTGAGTCAAGACGATACGACATAAAGTTAAGCAAAGTGTTCAAAGGAGGGTTTTTTGTGCAGAGGACATTTTGTCGTTTCAGACCATTTCTCAGTTTCAGTCATTCACCCCTTCCTCTTTTTCTCCTCTCTCTTTTTCTCTCCTTTCACCTCAACAGTGTCCTCTCATCCTCAGATAAAAACACAGTCAGCAAAGGGGCCTTTGGGAGTTTGTGGGAAAGCCAGCCCTCATCTTTCATCTTCCCATCCTGGCCCTGTTCTTCCCCTCGCCCATCTCTCTCCCCCTCCTCCTCTGGAGTTTCTTGTCTCCTTTTCTACTCCTCCTCCACCCTTTCTCTCTCTCCCCCAGCCACTTTCTCTCCATCTTTCGCTCTCTCTCTCCCACCAACTATCTCCAGGATTATCGATTTAGCGTAGGCTGTGATTGAGTCTCACTGGGTGTAATGCGGGCCCTAAGGTGTCTTCTGAATGGAGAGCATCATGAGTTATGGACTAACTATAGTCACTCTTCCACAACACCTGAATCACAGGCAGACACGGTATCCACACACACACATAAGCACACACACACAGAAACTGCTTTCGCCAAAGCAAACCAACCCGTGCGCAAAAACAAGGACACACACATCGATCGTACTTACATTCACTGACACATACAAAAACACACACATGCACATGATCTAATGCTCATTGTCGACATAACTTAATTTCAACAGAGGTATAACTTAAAGGTGTCACTTTATAACCTCCTGTGCTTTCGCTTTTGCTCATTTGCATTCAGATAGACTGCATCCAGCAGTGACCTCTGACATTTTTTTTCATTTTCATCGCAGTAAAGGTATATCACACATTCTAGTCTAATTTTACATCCATGATTCAACACCATGAACAGCCACAGATGTGCATGGAGTACAAATTAATCAACAAGACAACAGACTCACAATAATGCCAGTGGTGGAATAAAATCAAGCTTTACTCACCATTAAAATAGGAGAGGACAGCAAGTGTCTGTGCTGAACAATCTTGAGACAACATCCTGGGAGGTACTAGTGCACTTTGTTGCAGGTAATGCCCGTCACATGGATGGCATTGGCTCGTCCACTTCAGTGAAAATAATCTACTATCTCAAAGGGATGATGGTTGCAAGTAAGAGTACTGCAAGCACATTTATTCAAGAACTGTACTTGACCTTTCCATTTCACACTACTACTTCTGGTATTTCAGAGGGAAATATTGTGCTTTTTCTCCACTACAGTGAGTACATTACAAATATAACTAGTACATGGTTACATTTCATATTAAAATGTTCATCTCAAACTTACAGTGAGCATGTAACATGTACTGTTATTGCTCAAACTGCCCAAATAACACAAAGTAATTAACAGTGCTGTGGCTTCAGTAAAAAGCTGTACACATAAATTTGTCAGTAAAAATAATAATAATAATAATACAATCCAATAAAAACTATATTACAATATACCCCTCTGTGAGGCGCATAATGAGAACTAATAGTCTTTATATGCATGTGTTTTGTAGAGCAGAAACCCATAATCAATTAATTTATCATTTTATCTAAATATGTTTGTTAATCAAAAATGCCTAAATGTCACTGCTTCTCAAATCTGAATATTTGTTTGTTAAACAGAATATATTTACATGCTGAAATGTTGGCTGTAAAAAACGAGCAATGTGTATAAACCAGTTTGGGTTTCGGAAACGCTCATGGAATTTTCTGACGTTTTATGGGCCAACCAATTAATCAATAATCTCTAAAATAATTTAATTTTTAAAAATTATATCAGAAAATGATGGTCTATTAAAGGGATATGAATATACAAACTATATAAATAATGAGCCTGTGTATATCAGAGTGTTTTTACGGGCAGTAACATTTCAGCATCTGCCTCGACTTGGATACAGTCTGTATCCATGTTAAATTACTTCATAAATGAGAATCGTTTACCTTGTATAATGAGTAACTTGGCTTGAAACTCCCAACATCTCCAAGGCAACAGCAGAGGAAGTCGGTGGGCCCGTCCCCCTGACCAACGCTAACGTTAGCAGTTAGCTTAGCAGTGACTGACATCCATCAACGGCTGATTTTCCTCACTTGTTGCACTCGATAGGAGCGAGACTGTCTCCTCTGGTACTGTATTAACTGGCCTCCTTCCACTGGTGTAGAGACTTGGTCAACAGGAAGAAAAATCTCTCTTTTTTTTTTTTTTATGTTACCTATTATAACCTCCATTTTACCTTCACTTCCTGTTACGTCATGTCACCTGCGTGGGGGGGAAAATAGCACAATCTGTAGTTCCGCTTCTCAGACACTAACCTACGGGATTTTTTATTTTATTTTATTTATTTATTTTCTAAGATATGATTACTTTGTATCTAAAGTATAATGAATTATATTTTTTCCACGATGTTTGCCTGCACATTTTCCTGTGTTTCTGGTTTTTTTGAACGGCTAATATTATTGTAATCAGGCTAAGCATAGGCTACCTACCTTAGATACTGACTACACATATGAAACCATGAGACTGGGAGAAAATAAATGGTTTACTGTGAGCACTGTGCTAGAGCTAATGTGTCATAACTATAACCATTTCAATATGTCCACCACTAACCAAACACTCCCTAAAGCACAGATGTTCTCTGCAAATTGATGGACAGATTTTCTTTATTTGAGCACTCTCACATATTGCAGAGTGACTGACGAGTTTTAAAGGGAAATTTAAATTGGACTTCCTCCTCTGAATGGGTAACACTTTGCCAGAGATTGAAGTAGAATCAAAATATGTTATTATGTGAAAAAGCAACTCAAGTAGTCAAGTCCAGTATGTTTCTATTGCCTGATTTCCCATGCAATGTGTCAATGCACCCCCCCACTACAAATACAAATACTAATACAACAGTGACAGTTACTCTACATTATATATATATATATATATATATATATATATATATATATAT